>CAJQUW010006427.1:600000-1198645 GCA_907163375.1 Prostheceraeus crozeri | reverse complement strand
ATAAGTATGTAGACAGGGCTGGGCACGGTTAACCGGTTCAACCGGCTGAACGGCGCCGGTTGAACCGTGCGGGTTGAACGAGCCAACGGTTCAACCGTTGCGTGTGCGGTTTTTGACATATTGATAGTAAACATAGTGTTTCGTGGCCACGTGACCTGAGTGGTATGACACAGCGCGCTAAAATTTCATCTCCCAAGCATAATCGGGTTAATAAGGCCTGTGAGCCAAGGACGTCCTTGCTGAGGCCTCGTGTTTCCAATGCGATTTACTTGTGTTATTGTCTATGAGGTAGCTTTTGGTGATTTAGTGGGTGAATGTACAGCGCAATGCAGTGATGTAGACCATTCTCATGCACAAATCGTAATTGTTGTGGGTGTGGGTAGCGGTGGGTGACTGGGAAATTCTAGGTTAGCAGATGCGCTCATTTTCATCGAACAACCATGTCGAGTAGCTGGAATAGCGGCTGCTGCGCAGTGCAGCTGCTGGAAAGCAATTTGACTTATTGTCAAAGATCGAAACGCCAGAAAATGTCACAGTGCAATTTTGCCAGAAGACTTACGCATACTCTGGGCGCACAACAAATATGTTGTAAGCATTTGGATGATGCCCACGAAGTCAATCATTAATTACCTCATTTTGACTTTTCTTAAAAGTTGACGCCCGCCGGCCGACTCAAGAAAACGTCTGTGAATGTGGACATTGACAGCAACGATTTCTTCCCTCCGTGAGTTACGGTATGTCTTCTTCAAAGACAAAAGAACAAAATTAGACACTTTTTTTTCATCTAAATCCGGATGCCCATGCTTGAAATAGAGCCAGAGCAAGCATATAAACTGAACAGATAGCAGAAACGGCCGCGGATGACTACCGAATTCCTTACCGAGAAACCAGGAATGGAGCTAAAGCGACTGCTGAATTTGCTCGAACCAGGTTACATAACTCCATCTCACAAGACAGTTCCATCCATTATCAATGAAACGTTTGTTGAAAGCACTACAAAAATATCAAAACGTACGTATAGGACAATTTGGATCATGACGCTGCTCTTCAATTACAACTGACATTGGTCGTAACTTAAAGATGGATACTTTCATAACAGTCACTATTCATTTCATTCCACTGGATTCAAGATTCAAAAGCTTTGCCTTGGAATATCGTACTTGAGCGAGCGTCGCAGTGCAAAAGTCATTGGCCTAGCTATTGATGAAATATTGGAAAACAATTCCAGATATCAGGTGATGATGAGACTTCATGTAATTAGCTTTTTGCCAGACGTCACGTAGCTACATGTAGTAGAGTAGACATTACTTTAATACTACCGTATAAAATCGAATATATGCTTTCATTCCTTGACGATACTGTACTTTATTTATGTTTATGACACTGTATTACTTGTATATATTGGCTTCTTTTTTATTTGACATTCGCACATATTCGGTAGTGATGAGCCAAGTACTTGGATGAGCATATGATACACAAAGGATACAAGTTATTATGAGCGATACATCGTATTAGTATGATGTCCATTTTTACTATATTGCTCTATGTATGGGATGGTTTTTTATAAGAGATCTACCGGAATGCATATTAGCTGTGAAACCTGTGGTTATTTGCGGTTTATTATCTGATGCAATGTGCTGTTAACCATTTAACCCATTCGCAACCGAATAAAAACGGCCGAGGAATTGAAGAAACCTTACATATTCATCAAAAAGTCATGCTCTTACTTTAATTTTAATGGCTAGGCTGCAAATGAAATCATGCTTTAGATATTTTGAATAACAATCACTGACATAGAGAGGCCTTGACTTGCCAGTTTTCAACTCTCGCGACAACATTTCAGGTCTTCAACTGTACTAGCGATTAATGCATTGAATATGCTCGCTGGGAGTACGTAAATAGCGAGAAAATAATGTACAATTGCGGATGTTTTCTCACTTGTTTGAACTTGGCAATAAAGGACCGTCTCAAAGCATCTGAATTATCAATGATGTTGGACGGTGAGACAAGTTGTTGTGCCAATACGTACTTCAGGTCCTGGGTCATTGAAACCTAAACGAAGGTCATGCTTCTTTCATTCTTGGGGATTTGAATCCGCGGTGGCTTAATGATTGATTTTTTGGTTTTAGGCTATCAGTACTGGTTGAAAAGAGGGAATACGCGCGTCAATGCATAGGAGCGCAGGGACTGCAATGGTTCTGACGACTCATCTTGTGAAATGGATTCGTAGTTTTCTTGACTTGAAAAAGGCCATTGATCTCATAGCGCGAGACCTGAAGGTTCTGAAACCATTCGAGGTGGACGATGTGAAACATTTTGGAGAAGTGTCAATATACTGGATATTTTGTTGTGATTTAACGACTCATTGCAAACTTCAAACCATTCATTGTCATACAACCGAATGTATACACAGTACTTTGTTGCACTTAATCAGAAAAGTGCAGTATTCTTGACTGTATTGATAAGAAGAAGTTTGTCTGAAATTCATATCATGCTTGATTGATGAGATCATAGCAACGATTTGGATGGATGATTCCTGAAATTTTTGGGCAATATTTCGGTTCATCTCTGATTCATCAGCCGTGATCCGCGATTCAAGGATCTCTCATGCTTACGTTAATGATGCCAAACAAAAATGGTTTGGGATCGCGTATGAACGAATGAGTAAATCGAAAGTGACAGGGATGGGAGTTTTGCGTGAGACAGAAGTGAAATGGAGGGGTGTTATAGAGTTGTGGTTTGAGGGGTTTTGATCGGGTGGAGGGATTTCGGTCGAAATGTGCCCGAGATAATGGATTGAATCTGTTATGTGGGGCGGAAGGGTTGATAGAGTGACGGAAGTTTACGATAATAGGATAAGTGAAGTTGTGAGGAGGTTAGTTGATTGAAGTGAGGAAAGCAGGAGATGGTGAAGGTGGAAGGATGGTTGTGTCGAAGTGTGAGTATTAGTGTTTGAGAGGAGTACAAGAGGTATGTGGTTCCGAGAAGAAGGCGAAGGAGTTGGAGGATGAGTTAAGACTGCAGATCGGTTTGTTGTGTTAAAGAGTCGTTCTAAGGTTTAAGAAAACGTGGAGTGAGTGGGAAGTTTGGTTGGAGCAAACGGAGATACTTGAGTTAAAGGAGAAAAATAGAAGTAGTTTGGGAGGTTTAGTTGTGGAGGGTTAGTGTGGTAGTATATTTCTGAGGTGTTAGGGAGTTTGAGTTAGAAAATGGACTGTTGTTTAATGCGAGAAAGTGTTGAGAGGTTATAAGTCGGGTGGGTGATGTTGGATAGAGGACAGTGAGCGTTTGGAGAGGTTAGTTAGGTGGGTATGGGTGTTGGAGTTTAAGTTTGAAATTGTTAGTTGATTAGAGGGAGGTTGTGGTATAGTAAATGAGTTCAAAGAGAGGGGTTGTGATAGGAGTTGTATGTTGCAGTTTTGTGTGTTGGAGTACGTTGATGGAAAGTTTTTGGAGTGGTGTTGTGAGAGAAGAGTTTTGTGACAGAAGGTGGAGATGGTACAGTTGGGGATTATTGGAGTTTATGAGAGTAGTTGATGAGTTTGATTGTGGAGGAGTTTAGGGATGTTAAGGATGAAGAGTTGAAGAGGAAGAGTGTTTGAAAGGATTGTATACAGAAGAGTTTGCGTGTGAGTTAAAAAGGAGAGTCGTTAGAGGGGAGACGAGTTGAGAGTTAAGGGTTGATAAGAGATATGAGAGTTAGCAATTGAGGATAGAGGGGAGAGATGGCTCGAGGAAGTAGTGTTGAAAGTCTGCATCGATAATTGAGTTGAAGAATTGAGGGATGAGTGATCAGGGATGAGAGTTTGATAGTTCGACGTTAGTGGGTTGTGGGTTGAGGTTGGTGTTTAGTTCAGGTGTTGATAGTGAATAGAGATTGAACGGGGTGGTGGTTGTATGTTACTGTGAGTACAGAGATTCTTATGTTGGTGGTTGACGGAGTTTGTATGTTGAGGATGTTAGAGAGTTGGGAGGTTAAGGTTCTGATTGTTGAGAGTTGGAAAGTTGGAGGACTAAGAATAGTAGGGAGTGAGAAGTTGATTCAAGGTTGTGTGATTGGATGGTGGATAGTGGTGAGTTGTGAAGTTTGAGGAGTTGAAGTCGAGGGTTGAGGAGATAGGGTGAATAGTTGAGGTTTTAGGTGTTTTCTTGTAAAGTATGGGGGGGTTGGTTCCGAGACGTTAGTTTGTTAGTTCCGGAGTTTAGAACTGGACGGTTAGAGTTAAGAGGTGGGATAGTTGTGAAAAGACGTGGGGAGGTGTTGTAATGCTCATGGAGTTGGAGTTGGAGTAGTTTGGGAGTCTAACACGAGAAGTAGTTAGGATAGTTTATGGAAATCGGTATTGAGAGGTTACCGGAAGGGGATGGAGGCTGTTAGAATAGAAGTGAATGAAGTAGAGTTGAGGATGTGATCTGTTGAGAAAGGGAAGTTGATATGAAAGTATAGAAGTAGGATTGCTAGTTGATGGAATTGATAGTTAATGGAAGTTGAAGGGTTTTAGTTGGAGAGAGTGACGGAACGGGAGGTGAGTGTAGGTTAGATGAGGGTAGAAGGAAAGGTCTCTATTAGTAGGAATGTTTTGAGAACTGATGAAAATTATGGGTTTTTAGTTAAGGGTAACATTGTGAGTGATGATTTCGAGTGATGTGTTGTTGAGTGGAAATAGGGAGTAGTGAGGGAAGAGGGAGTGATGTGAGTTGATCTGTAACTGTAGGCTAAGTAACATAGATGTGCCGGTACTGAACACAAGGGAGAAAAATGATAACATTTGCTTGTTGTACTTTAGGATTGCAAGAGCTAAATCTGATTACAAATTTACTGGGTAAAAAGTGAGTAGCTCTGTGCTAAGTAAAATTTTTGATTTAAGAGAGTTGCTAGGAAATTGATAGGGCTACAAAAAGAGTTTCGCAAAGGCATGACGTATAGGCCTATATTTATATCTTTTTCTTGGCCTATTCATCAATAAATGCATCCTTTACACTTACGCGCACATTAACGACTATTGTGCAGGTAGGCCTCGTGTCTATATAATTTATAATCTAGATAGTTTGAAATTTTCAGATTTTTGTACACCTCTGTGTGGCTTATGTTGCAGATCATGTAAGCTTATAACAAGAATGTACAGCATGACCTATAGAAAGGGCTAATAGAAAAATATTTGATATAGGTATATTTGAAAAATGATTATCCTCTATGAAATCAGTATTCACATGCACGCGTATGCCATGTACAATTTAATCGTTGTAAGCACATGCATGCTTTTTACTGTAATTCTTTTTGTTTGTAATCATTCATATGCTGACTTATAATGTTATGAAAATATTTTAAGATGTTAAGAACAATAATCCCCATTTTAGCGAAGTAGACCTATATTCTGCGAATATACATGTATATTTCCTGCCAACATCAGATTTGTTTTGAGTAGGTCTCAATGCCTTCACTTTTTAGGCTGCCTCGTCATCAGAAAAGGAAACTGACCCACATCAAAGCGATCGGCCAGCTCATTCTAAACGCGTTTTCCGCGAGGATCGCGTCCTGGACCTTCTGCCGTTTCCGCCACCTTCGACACACATGCAGAATGATGGGAAATCTGTCGAATCAGAGCTGGAGGCTTACAGGAATTTGGATTCAATCGAGATCTCCAAAAGACGACGACCCACTACTTTGGTGGAAGGAGGAGGAGAGATTTCCGACCCTTAGGAAAATTGCTAGAACAATCCTTGCCATACAACCGAGCAGTGCGGCCTCTGAGCGTGTTTTTAGCACTTCAGGCAATATCTACAGTGCCCAGAGGTCGAGCCTGTCCCTCAAAAATGCTTCGAATCAGTTGTTTTTACATGAAAACATGAAACTTTTGTTGTCACTGTAAAATGAAGAATATATTTAGAATTTGTTTTGAAATGGTCCTGTGTAAAAAAACCACGATTACATATTTGTATGTCGGTCCTGCTTCTAATGTATGTACCGGTACATGAAATTCATAATTTACTTGTACATGCCTATTTTCTTGTACAGTACATTCAGGTGTATAATGCGGCTTAACTATTTAACTAAGCTTATGTGGGCCTATCACAATTGAAACCATCACGATTGTAACCGTATATGCCTTTAGTTTGATAGCCATAAAGCATAGCCTTAATGAGACATCACACATCATAACCTATAGGTTGTAGGCAAAAGTGCAATTGCAAAGTGTGTAAAATAGCACGACCATAAAATGAAAGAGAGTATCATATTTTACAATTTTATGCCATATATGCTGAGTGTGCTATCAAAAAACAGACAGGTAACAAAATAGGCTATGTCCTCTCCTTGTTGGCCTTCGATAGATAGGCATACGTAGGCTAATTCGGTAATACGATGCTACTTATGTAGATACTACTCTTAAACCGCGCGGTTCCGGTTAACCGTGCGGTTGGTCGACCATGCGAATGGTTAACCGTGCCCAGCCCTGTATGTAGATTTTAAATAAATTTTGAAAATATTGACAATTGCTGCTGTGAATGCATTATGGATTTATTGCTCTATAGACACGATTCAGCACGCGCAATGCGCCATCAGAAATGAGCAACAGGACATGGAAAACCAAAGTTTGTTTACATATTCCACTGTTCACTGAAAACGATGTGTTGCACATATTGAAAAATGTTTGTATAACAATGAAACTTCTTATACAAATTATTAGTAGGTGTCAAACTCAGCCTATCAAAAACGCAAATGTGCTTACTTTTTGTCCAAATAACACCACACGTGAGTCACGCGGTTCCTCCGTTGATTCGCATGATCTCCATGTTTTCACGTTTACATTGAGTATAAAGCACATTTACAATAAATCAATCTAAATCTACTACTAGTTCGGCAGCTAGAACGAGTTTCTACCGGGAAAGAGGCAGACAGTAAGACTTTCACAGAATGATGTTCACTGTGTATTGCGAATCTGTGCGTCTGCCGAGTTCCAACCGATTGCCCTTCTTAATAAGCAGGATCAAAGGAATAGGCCTCATTCTGTAATTATATAATGCTATAGGCATACTTCTCACGGGAAGACATTCCAATCTATGCATGAATAATATTGCCACGATTCCTGCCACACTGTTACCCATCGGCAATCCACTGATCTGACGAAAGATTTTACCTTCAAATTTGAAATAAGTGCTGGTGAGCACTATATGTAGGAGATGGCTGACATGCTCCGACCTCAATTGTACTCGTATATCCTTGTTTTCTTCAATGTGTTGTTTGACTGACTCTATGTGATTTTCCACAGGTATTGATGTACAGAGTGCCGACACGTCTAGGCTGAAAGGATATGAGTTCTCTTGTAGCGTAGAGTTGTGCAACTTGGATATTTCGTCCATTAGTTGGGTGCTATTCCTGAGGTGGGAGGGTACAGAATCCAACAGAACAGTTTTGAGGAGGAAAGCTAATTTCTTTGTAGGTCCTTGGCAGTTGGATACTATCGACCTGATCTTCATGGTGGTACCTTCTTTGTGAGTCTTTATCAGATGATAAAAACGTGGGAACTTGGAGTTGTGACTCATGTGTTGTGACTCATTCGCGGACAACCGCCTTGTTCAAGAGTGCACGAGGAATGAACTATGTTGGCTATATCACACTGGTGTGTTTTTCTTTGGATTTATGAGAAAATGCTAGGGGATGATTTCAACTTGCTGAAATCTTTGCATCCGAGCCAGGCGGATTTCCCTTTCATGAGACAATGTTTCAATGTGAGTGAGCGCATGGCAAAAGCGAAAGTACAACTCCAGTTTGTTAAGACTTGTTTGGTGAAAAACATTTCTCCTAAGACTATTCATAACCTGCACCTTCCTGGATTTTACCAGCTTCCGTCCTTCACCAACAAAGCCACGTTGATCAAACGAACAATTATGACCCATATGAAGCGCTATTTGCAATCGAGGTATTATTCAAATCCTCAAGCAGCCATGGAAAACAATTCCAGGATTCGAGGAGGTCAAGAAGCCACACACGCAGAGGCTTTGATCAACTCCTCCAAAGTTGCATATCATCATGCTAGGCGCTCCCATCAACGTCACTTACAGCGGAAAGTGGCAGCTGTGACTCGCGAGCGACGGGAGCACATTATCGATGATGAGGCTGCTGGGGATGACCACATCGAATCCAGAGTAACCGATCTGACTGGCACTCTGGAACCAGAAGAAGTCAACCTGCTAGCCAAGGGTCCCAAATTTGCTATCAAGGAAGATTTGTCGGACAAAGTACTACAAGACGTGCACGTTCAACTTTGCCGAATGGGTTACCAAATGAGATGGCGAGAATACAGGAAGAATAAAGCTACACGGGCCACAGACGACTCCCAAGCAAATCTGCAACAAGAACAGTCAATCCCTAAATTTCCTGAAACACAATATGTTTGTGTGCCTCCTCCAGCTGACATTGACACTGAAACAAAGATTCGTAGATGTCAAGTGGAGATTGCTAAGCTGATTGACTCTGCAAAGAATTCACAAAGAAGATTCCAAAACCTCACAAAGCAAGAATTCACAGTAATCAAGAAGTTGCGGAACAAGCCCATAGTCCTTCAACCCAGTGACAAAGGAGGAGAATTCTGTGCTGTGGAAGAAGATGTCTATGTACGAGCGGGGTTTGAGCATCTAGCAGACTCTACCATTTATGAACCTGTGGATAAGATAAGCATGTCCACTATCGAATCGAAGTTAAATGGTGCCTGGAAGGAAGTATCTTCTGCTTGTAATCTCCCTAGAAGAATAACTTCCACCTACATGAGTCACAACTCCAAGTTCCCACGTTTTTATCATCTGATAAAGACTCACAAAGAAGGTACCACCATGAAGATCAGGTCGATAGTATCCAACTGCCAAGGACCTACAAAGAAATTAGCTTTCCTCCTCAAAACTGTTCTGTTGGATTCTGTACCCTCCCACCTCAGGAATAGCACTCAACTAATGGACGAAATATCCAAGTTGCACAACTCTACGCTACAAGAGAACTCATATCCTTTCAGCCTAGACGTGTCGGCACTCTGTACATCAATACCTGTGGAAAATGGCATAGAGTCAGTCAAACAACACATTGAGGAAAACAAGGATATACGAGTACAATTGAGGTCGGAGCATGTCAGCCATCTCCTACATATAGTGCTCACCAGCACTTATTTCAAATTTGAAGGTAAAATCTTTCGTCAGATCAGTGGATTGCCGATGGGTAACAGTGTGGCAGGAATCGTGGCAATATTATTCATGCATAGATTGGAATGTCTTCCCGTGAGAAGTATGCCTATAGCATTATATAAGCGCTATATTGATGATATTTGTATTATCACCACAGACGAAGCTGCAGCTATGAAAATATTGGAGTTTATGAATCAACAACGTCCGAGCATTAAATTTGAAATCGAGCATCCTATCAACAACGGCAGAACCCTGAAGCTTCTGGACTTTAAATTCTCAATAACAGACCAGGGCAAGGCTACTTTCAACTTCTACAAGAAAAGAGCAAAGAAACCCTTGTTTGTGCATTGTGACTCGGCCCTACCTTCACAAGCGAAAAGGAATATCATCCGAAACGAGGTGGATCGCATTAGAGAAAGATGTACAGATAGTAGAGACCTCGCCTCCAATCTTAATGACTTCAAAAATGTTTTGAAGAGCAACGGCTATCCTTGTAATCTGGCTCAGCAAATCGTTCCTGTGAAGCCGAACTACAAGAGAAAGAGAAAAACCATAAAGCGCATTGAAGACCCTATTTTCCTGAAGATGTCGTACGTTTCCGACCAGCTGAACAGGAACATCAACAGGGTGCTGCAGCAAAATGACCTGCCAGTCAACATGTATCATAAGACAAGAACACTAAGAGACGTCCTCAGAAAGAAGGAGGAAGCTGATGAATGCAAGCTGAAGAACTGTCCTGTAAAGGACAACAAGTTGTGTCATGTCACCAATTGTGTGTACCAGATGAAGTGTAGCAGCTGTGGTAAGTTGTATATTGGCAGCACTATTCGGCCTCGCCACATCAGGGTGCGTGAGCACATAAATTCGAGCAGCAGCTCAGTTTTCAAACATAAACTTACTTGTAAAAGCAGTTTTCAAACAGAAATACTTAGCCGTGAGCATCAAATGACATCGCTGAGAATACTTGAGACTATAGAAATAAAAAAGAGGCAGCCCAGCATCAATTCCCGTCAGGAACGTGAGGAGCTGAAGGACATTGTATTTTAAACTTCTTTTTTCTTATCCTGTCATTTACCCTTTGCTGTTCATGAGTGCGCTTGCACCCATGTACTGCCGCCTCGTTGTCTGCGCCGATGTCGATCACGTGACCCTCTGCTGATAAGTGGTCGTCGGCGCGCTCGCTTACATAGTTCATTCCTCGTGCACTCTTGAACAAGGCGGTTGTCCGCGAAAATTTGAGAATTTTAGTAATACCGCAGCTTTGGCTATATTACACTGGTGTGTTTTTCTTTGGATTTATCAGGATTCTCATGTCGGCAAGCTCAACATCTTGGCCATTTTAGCCACACCTAACGACACTTTCGAATACATTATCGATCAGAAGCATCATGATAACACACGAGCCCGTCATTTCACGACTATAGAAGACATTCCATGCTGAAAGTCATGTCTCTAGACCTCATGCCTTTCACTTAATCAGAGAAAACATAGAAAGTCTCCCTTTCACCGAATACAGCAGTACTTCCCATTGGATCTCTATGCGAAGGCCTATTTCCTTTGATCCTGTCTGACAAGGAGAAAATAATCAGGTGGAGCTCGGCAGATCCGCAGATTTTTGGTATCCATAGGGTGCAGGCCGATATTAGAGGTCTGCAGTCGTCGGCAATATTTCCTCAAAACGACACGAACACGAAATCGAAATTGCCTGCGACGAACACGAAATTTATCTTGCGAGTAATTCACTTAAAATATATTTTCTATTTTCAGAGCTTCAAGGGATTTCACCGGATAAAAGGAATCATAAATTAATTTGAATTAAGATTAAAAGTTCAGTGATTTCTGTCAAATGGTTGTCGCAGTGGCCGATCTAAAATTAATAAGAAGTCACTTATCAAGCTATGCTGGACTCAGAGTGCACCGTCTAATGTTCATGACCAACCCCGCTGCTGAAAATGTGCTCCACTCGTATATAGTCCGGGAGCTAGCGTGAACTTGTGCAGGGAACGAGGTAGTACACAAAACTTTCACATAGCATAGTACACCTCTAACCTACTGCAAAACTTCGCGTCTGCCGGATCAGATCATTTGCTTTTAAGAAATAGAGAGGCTAACAAAATCCTATGTATTTCCAATGGTAAAATTGTGACATTTAAGGTGTTGACTCCAATTTTTCGAATTTTTGCTCATAAAAGTTACACAAATTGGTATTTTGTTGAACTGGTTATTATAGAAATCATCTACAGATCATGATCTTTCAAATGAGTTATCATTCAGTGACAGAGGATGAAGTAAAGTGTACAAACAGACACTTTTCGTTAAAGTATATCAACAATTTTCCTGAAATTTCTATGTTAAAATTTGCAGTTACACCAACGAAAAATGTCTGTTTGTACACTTTACTTCATCCTCTGTCACTGAATGATAACTCATTTGAAAGATCATGATCTGTAGATGATTTCTATAATAACCAGTTCAACAAAATACCAATTTGTGTAACTTTTATGAGCAAAAATTCGAAAAATTGGAGTCAACACCTTAAATGTCACAATTTTACCATTGGAAATACATAGGATTTTGTTAGCCTCTCTATTTCTTAAAAGCAAATGATCTGATCCGGCAGACGCGAAGTTTTGCAGTAGGTTAGAGGTGTACTATGCTATGTGAAAGTTTTATGTACTACCTCGTTCCCTGCACAAGTTCACGCTAGCTCCCGGACTAATAGGGGAAATCGCTGCGTTAACAACTACGGCGTCGACGAGCACTGTTCTACTCGAATTCGGATATTGGGTGTCGCGCTCGACAGCACGGATGGTCCGCACAGATACTCGTTCGACGGCCAGTATTTGTCACATCCATGCATATGCATATGTGCTGTACATGCATCGGCCTTGCAATCTACCTGTGCAAATTATTTTCATGTTTATTGATCTTCTTCATCATCGTGAAATGAAGTGCATTCTAGACAGCTTGTCTTTAGCTAGAACAGGTAAGGTCATCAAATAATCTCGATTAAAAATTTTGCAATGAATCATTGTTAGTACGCGAATAATACACGGCTCTAATTGTCAAAACACGAACACGAATGACAAGGCTCAACACGACACGAGCGCAGACCTCTAGTGTATATCATTTTGTGAAAGTCTCATTGTCTGTATTTTTTGCTACAGACCGCCCCTCAGAGGTTTTCTTGCATGAAGCTCCTAGTTTTCATCTACATACACCTTAGTAGCTGATTGACAAAGTTGGCTCCCGTCATTTCAGTGGTGGCTTGGTTGATTGAACTTCAATGATTGTACTGAATCTCATCTTCATCAAATGAGTGGTTTGACGTACCTACGCCCCATAGGCTACTGAGGGATTGGATGGTGCTGACATAGTCAGGCTTTAATCTGGAGTGTTGCGGTCTATTAGTTCGAATACCCTTCCTGGCGACACTTGCGGGGCGCGATCTCTGCACCAGGAGATCGCTAGGTCAAGCACTTGACCACTGTGCCACGGAGAAGATTGCATTTTCATCAAAAAATATCATCAAAAGCCATCAATTCAATTGGATTCTGTCAGATAACGTGCTAAAATAAACTCAAACATCTGCGATAATTTGCACCACAAAATATTTACTATCCTTTCGAATATCACTCATATGGGGAATGAATTACTAGACAAAAATCTCTCAATCCAAGAGTTATGTGCAGTATTCATCAACTGAAAATGCTATTTTGCCAAATACTTTCCCAAATGTTGTACTCAATATCTCTAGTCAACAAGTTTGGCAGGAATGCATATATGTGTATTTTTCCACTTGAGATACAAATTGAATTTCCCCAAAAAAGGATGGGAAATCGAGTGAGGATTGAGAGTAGAACAAAAACATTTTTGATTCTCTCCATTGCTTATCTTTCTCAGTTATAGCAAATATCACCATTATCGACATTTAGAAAAGAAGCAATCGAGAGCATTTGAGTGAAATTTTCAACACCAATATATTTGTTGCATCCACGACAGAGTTTTCTTCTTTCAAACTTCACATTCAAATTGGCACTTAACTGAAATAAATATCACAACAATGATTAATTCTGTCATCTGTTTGTTTATTGTTGAGGAAAGCCTATAAAGCAGAAAGTACTTCGAGGCCGTTGTTCCAAACCGAATTATGTGTTATCTTTTAATCAAGTCACTTCCCTGGCTTTAGAATGGTTTTCTACAGTAGGTTTGTGCGAATGAATGTGTTGAAAAAATGCATGCAGGATGAATCAAAATCATCCGTGAATAAAAGAATATATTTTTCATTGTTAACTTAATGTCTCCATTCTCAATAGATATTTTTAAAAATCTGGGCTTCAATATTAGGTTTTCGGTACTCGCACATAAGAATGCAGCGCTTATCCATGTGACCGTTTGGATGAAGAACTCATTCTCCAAAAAAATAGGATTCTTCACGACTGCCTTTGACCCAGACATCATGTGTATAACTATTACAAACTTCTTCAATTCATTTACATTACATCGAAAGCGAGAGCAGTAGCCTTGAATCTTCATGCGTAGTTTGAGTGTGACGTATTGAAAGTCCATCAAGTGGATAAATCCTGACTTTCCAATTTAGGATAATTAGACGATTGAATGAGAACCGTTTGAGTAGTTTATCTGAATGAAATTTTATTTTATCCAAACGTCATGGCTAGAAGATTAATCACACAGGAATGTGATAACTTTTCAATCAATGTCATGCTCATGACTTGTAATGGATATATTTGGATATCTTTACAGTTCCGAAGTGCACATTTAATCTTCTTGTACAACAGGAAATATTTTTTGAGCTTCAGAAGAGGATTGAGTGCTTCTCTCTGAGTCTATGAATTATTTCCGCATTCCAAATCACTCAAATTTTACTCATGCTATTGCTAATAGCAATTGACTTCATTGCATGTCTTCCCCATCACACATCTCAAACAGAGCTAATTCTAATTCTTTTCTACTCCCATATTTTTATCAAGCAATATCACAGGAAAGAGTGCATCATTCTTTATGAAATTTTGCGTTCTTACGTAAATTATCTTAGATCAACAGATTATCAAGTTTCGAAGCAATTTTATGTTAATAATATGATAATAAAGACATCCGATGATAATGTATCTAATCGACTAGTCCTAGCCGTGACTATCATTATTGAGGAAAGTCATCTCTACAGCCAAGCACACAGACAGAGCAATTTATCTCTGTACATGTGATAGATGCAATGACACAAGCCGCCATACATTACGCGAATCAGATATACTGTCACATTGACAAAAGCAGATTATATTCAGCGTAGAATTTTTATTAAAGTCTTTAACATTTTCTTGCTTCCAGAGAAAGTGGCAAGGCCGAGAGCTACCTGCATGGTGTTGCCGGTTCAGAAATCAATTTAACTTTATTTTGGATAAATTCTGATGTAAATGTTGCATAACATAGAGCTTTCACGCGAAGTTAGATCCACTTCAGAGATGTCACTTGTTCGAAAATTATTGGAAATTGACCGTTAACAGAGCCTTTAGGCCGTGTGAACAAAAACGATGAGACTAATCTATTGACCACAGGTCTGTGAATTTCGTTCCCATTTTTCTATGATAAATCTGCCTCTAAGAGATTAAATCATAGGGTAACAACTCAGTTTAATCCCCAAAGTGTATGCAGTTTTGATTTTATTAAATGAGCTCCAGTTGAACACAGTTGGGTATTTACACAAAATGTGAGATATGCACATTTTTCCTGATTTTGAAGGAATTACTACGGAATTGACTGATCATGATGGCAATGTAGAAGGAATAAAAGTATTTTACAGATCCTTCAAGTCAGGACATCTTTGAAGAGTAATGTTTGATGAATTAGCAATCGAAAGTTGCTATTACTATATAGCTCAGCATCAACCTTCTTAAGAGTGTGTTTTCTTAAGCGTGTTCATGTCACAAGCTACCTACCACTGGAAGATCAAAATGACATAATCAAAGATTATGATCACATTTAACTTTAAAAGATGTAAATAGGTCCACATTACTATTCAGATTCAAGAAATGAAACATGAATTAAGAATCACAAAATCGCACCGATGAAAATGGAATTAAAATCTTGAAATTTCAGCCAATAAGCACAATGAGATCTCCAGTTTTTTATGAAGACTTGTATTATAATGCGGTTCGTAAAATTCCCTTGATAGTCGGATTAAGTTCCGTCTAATTCAGATCCTTGTTAGAACATATTCATTCATTTTGATATCCAGCATGCTTCATATTACTTATATATTGTCTTCATGTCGACAGTATATAAGTAATGGGCAAAAGACCGTTCCAGGACACCATAAAATTCAAAAAAATAGTATCTTTAAAAACGACATAAATTCATGAATTTGAACCCTTTTTCAGGTTTTTAAGACCTAAATACATGAATTTAGTCCATTCAAAAAGTACCATTTTTTCAAAAAATGGCATTTTTAAAAACGACATAAATTCATGAATTTGAACCCTTTTTCAGGTTATGAAGACCTAAATTCACAAATTTGGGCGTTTTTAAAAATACCCAATTTTCAAATTTTTCAAAATCTCAAATTTGAGAATTACAATTTTCTCGCTTAAATCATGACCGTTCCAGGACACCGAAAATCATAAAAGTTGAGAATCTCAAAATTTGTGAATTACAATTTTTACCTTGTAAATCATGACCGTTCCAGGACACCGAAAATCATAAATGTTGAGAATCTCAAATTTGTGATTATGACATTTTTCATTGCTTAAATCATGACCGTTCCAGGACACCGAAAATCATAAAAGTTGAGAATTTCAAATTCATGAATTTTATCCATCTTTTAGGTTTTTAAAATATAACATGTGACTAAAAATATTTCTTTAAAAATGGAAGAAACAAAAATGGAAGAAACCGCAAGAATATATCCTTCATTATCATATGAAATGGATATTGCAAAACACAAAGATAGAGTACGTTATATGAAAGATAGGAATCTCAATTATTACTTAGATTAGAACATTATAATAAATTAAGAATGTGACACAAGGCGTTGGAGCATGTTTAACAATTTCTTTAGGCGCTCTCACTATTGTCATTTCATCTGGCGTTCTTACAATTCCAGTAGTTGCTACAGCTTTGTGATACAATTAGATTTTAGTTGTACGTTAGGGAAGTTGCTTTAATTCTTACTAGCACGTCAGCACAACCACATGACGCCAAAGCATCTGGCAGCTGTTTTCACTTCTCTCTCTTCTGTCATTGTTCCGTGTGCGCTAGAAAGCAAAGTTCTCATTTGCAATGTCTTCCGTCAGCAAAATAGAGAGAGAATTTTGTTGCTTCGTGGATCAAGTTGTGCCTCTTATTTCACCAGACCATCTTGATTTCTTCAAAACGATATCAACAAAATTTATTCTTGAATCACTAAGAAAGAAACAGAAGACGAGTGGAAACGAAGAAGATAAAAAGAGAGAAGTGTTAGAAATAATCCGAGATTCATACAAGGATGTTGACAGCAGCAATTTACCTGTATTTCTCGAGAAAAAAGATTTTTTAAGTGTTTCATCGTGCATCTCGTCATTGAATAAACTCATTGCTTTCGAGAAAATGACACATCGGAATCTTCTACGTTGCTATATTTCGCAAGGAGAAGTACTTCAGCGACTGAAGTTATTGTCTAATATGAATTATACAAAATTCGTGAAAGAGTTAAATGAGACCCACAAAATAAAGTTTTCACGTTCATATGTGACATTACTGATCAAATTATTCAAATTATCAAAGAACTATCCAAACTTAGCCAATTCTTCTCTATCAATTTACTTTGTGATGAAGAATTTTGCTCATCTTGAAGATTATATTGATCGTGAAAAAGACGAGGAACAGCAAAGAATAGCAGAATCCATATTTGATTCACCCAATGTGCAACAAACTGAACAACAACATGCGCAACATACTGGACTCACGCAGGAATTAGAAGACTTGAAAACGTGAAATTCTACTTCATAAGTAACAAGTAGTAACATTTATTGCAACTTATTTGCGTGGAGACTGAAAAATGACAATGGCATTTTCAAATTGGATTTCTGTTTTCATATAAATGTTGGACTCTACTTCATAAGTAACAAGTAGTAACATTTATTGCAACTTATTTACGTGGAGACTGAAAAATGACAATGGCATTTTCAAATTGGATTTCTGTTTTCATATAAATGTTGGACTCTACTTCATAAGTAACAAGTAGTAACATTTATTGCAACTTATTTGCGTGGAGACTGAAAATGACAATGGCATTTTCAAATTGGATTTCTGTTTTCATATAAATGTTGGACTCTACTTCATAAGTAACAAGTAGTAACATTTATTGCAACTTATTTGCGTGGAGACTGAAAAATGACAATGGCATTTTCAAATTGGATTTTTGTTTCATTTAAAATGACTGACCTGATCGAGTTTTTTAAATTATATGGAACAGAAACAACAACGAATTTTGATCTAAAGAAAATCGCACATCAATTGGGAATAAAGAATTTTTTTGTCCTAATGAGAGACGAATTACAATTGATCAAAAATAAGCCAACAGGAACCTTCAGTTCCCGGAACAAAGTTTCAACTGTAAATTTCATAACGAATCCTCACACTTCAGACCAAAAAGGCGTACATTGGTCAGCAGGTATCTTTAGTAAAAACGGAGATAATTATTATTTTGACTCATACGGGCTTCCACCTACGAATGAAGTAAGAGAAATACTTGGCAATGGAATTTATAATACATTTCAAATTCAAAAACCGGGAACAACTTATTGTGGTCAATTCTGTCTTTATGTTTTATTTAAATTGCAAGAAGGAGTGCCATTTCTTGATATTTTGTTAGAATTGAACGAACCGTAGGTTCTATAGCTACGCATAATAATAATAATGATAATTAAAAATCACTTCGTTGTAATTCATTTTGATAAAATCGGCCTCTGATATCTTCATCATCTAAATCTTTGATTTCGTAAGTAATCGGATAACTTTGATTTATTTTAGAAATTTCAAATATCTCTTTCGTCCAGTATCCGACGAAGCCTTTTTCAAATTTATTCTTATATTTAAATATTCTAACTCTATCTCTAATTTTAAATTTCGGCTTAAGTTTCTGCAAATTCGGATTACTCTCATTCGAATAATTATTTTCGTTCGAATAATTATTCTCGAATATTTTCTTTCGTATTAAATCAGGGTCGTCAGAAGCATTCTTTGGGGTTTCTTCAATACCTGAATGAACTTTATTATTGTACTGCTCTACAATTCCTGGTAATATTTTTAACCATTTCTGATTTCCTTGCTGAGTAAATTTTTTGAATAATTTATTTTTTAACGTCCGATTGAATCTTTCTATCACTACGGCCTTCCCTGCATTTTCAGTTGAATAAACAGTTTCAAATAGTGGCTGAACATTTCTGTTATAAAATTCCGACCCTTTATCAACAAACAATTTTTTTGGCTTTCTCTTACTTTCTTCAAAGATTTCTTCAAACGCATATTTAACTGATAGACCACTTTTGTTTTTTAAAGGCTTTACCCAAGCGTATCGTGTATATAAATCTATAACGGTCAATGCGTATTTATAATCTTTTTCATTCGGCATATGAATAAGATCAGCACTCCAAATATCATCTTTATTAAATACTTTTACTTTCAATAAATATTTAGGCCTTCTTTATTCCTTGTGGATTTCGGACGCGTAGGTTCGAGCGTTGCTCTCAGACAGCTTTGCTGTCGTTTCATTTAAACCCTGACTGAATAATATTTTAGCTTGTAAAGCTTTCTTAACAAACATTCTTTCAATTTTTTCTCTAAATGTTGGATTTTGAATACTATCTAATTCTTGAATCATCTTCTTATCAGCTGCATGTCGAGAACTTAGATCATGATTTCGATAAGCTAAATCATGTCTATAAGCGGCGGCATCTACTCTATTTATTGGTTCTTCACCTGGTTTCGGATTATTATTCTCATCTAGTCTTATATCTAATCGAGTTCCTGGACCGGTATATGAATGACCAGGAAGATGTTTTTCTTTCGAATATTTACTCCAAATAAAGCCAGGAAAGTTTTCTAATGTTTTTTGTATGTCACCTCCAATATGCTGACAATTTGAGTTTTTATTTTTGTTTAATAGATAATTCAATAAATCTAAATTAGAAATTTTTAATTTAATTAAATTTTCGGAATTTGTAGAATTCATTTTAAAAGATAAAATAAATGTTTTACCTAATCGGACCAAAGGTCCTGAGGCTTTAGCCGATAGAGCTTAGTTCAGAGGCTTTAGCCGATCGGACAAAAGGACCTCAGGTTATTACCGAATCATACTAGGACTTAGATATATTCCAGAACCATCTTTAGTTTCTTTAATTTCAATTAAATCATCAACATTGTGGAGAATATTTTTAAGAACTCGTTTTCCTTCATCAACTAATTTTAATTTACTAATAAAATTATCTACTATTCCGTCACCCCTAGTAACTTTCTCTAACTCTCTATTATGACGTTTTTGTTTTTTTAATGCTGCCTTCTCTGATTTATTTTTATTTACTGCTTGGACAATACCAGCTGTCCCACCTGCAACACTTCCTGCAGCTGCTATGCCACCTATTATTAGTGGAATTAATGGGAGAATCCCGCCATTCTTTTCTTCTTGTAATTGAATATTCTCTATCATTGCTTTACTTATGTAATACTTTTTTTTATTAATCGTAATAGTTTTAGGGGTATTTTTGTCAACAATATTACGTAATTTTAATTCAACAGTTTTATTATTATTATTTTTCGCTTGCGACATTTTTAATAAAAAAAATTTAAGTTATCAAAAATTTTAATCTATTCTAGTTATCAATAAATTTTAAATTAGGAATTTTTAATCTATTCTAGTTACAAAAAAAATTTATTACTAATTACTAAAAAATTTAAGTTAACAAAAATTTTAATTAACTTATCGGAGCAAAGCTCCTCGAGGCTTCAGCCGATCGGACCAAAGGTCCTCAGGTTACTAACCTATAGAACTTTGTTCAGAGGCTTTAGCCGATCCTAGCCATCTTTCCATTAAGATTTTCAATAGAATATTTTACATCTTCTAGCAATAAACCATAAGCCATCAATGAAGTTGTGGAATCTTTCTTTTCAATATTAATTGTTACATCACAACCAGTCTTGATAATATCTTCAGATTGTGCACTTAAATCGAAACAGGAAACAGGATATAAATGTCTCCAATCTCCAGGAGTTAATTGTGGTTCAACTCCAAATTCTATACAAAGATTTCGATAAGAATCATATCCTTCCATAAATTGATTATTGGTATCATCGAATCTTAATGGATCAATTGGATATCGGGTTTGATTTAATGAAACTTGTAAACTTCGAATTGTATTAATATGGAAGAGATTATTGTTCTTATCAAAACTTGGAGAATTATTTCTTTGAAAAGTTAGTAATAAATATCTTGGTGTATTCGCAGTTCTAGTAAAATGCCAGTTAAATCTTTGTTCGGAAAAAGTTACTGAACTAGCAGTACGCTTTAGAAAATTTACTGGAATTGGTTTGTTAGTATTTAATCTTTTTGCAATAGCTGTTTCAATCTCTAAACTAGGAGTAATATGCTTAATCCACCATTCAAGTCTATCAATTTTTAAATATGCTTTTTTTCCAGTCTTACCAAAAAAGATTAATTCATTATTTGCTGTACGATGAATTATTAACTTAAATTTTAATTGATATGATATTTTATCATAATCTAAATATCCGAATAATGGAGACAATGACCAATTTACTGTCTGTTTACTTTTCTTGTTAAATTCACGTCTTTCTTTATATGCATCATTATTTGTTTTATTTAAATATTTTGCAATAATTTCTACATCTTTCGCAATTCCTGCTGCATCTGTTCCAGCGTGAGTTAAATCATCAACAATTATACCATCATTAGTATCAGGAAACCAACCTTCGATTTCATACTTTTTATTATTTTCACCAATTGTTACAAATCTAAGCATTGTATCAATTACACCTGGAGAATCACTTATTGTTTCTATATTTTGAGTTGCAACATCTAAACGCATTTGTGTAAATAATTTTGGAAAAAAATTATTCTCTAGTGCAATATTATCGGTATCTGGTAATGGTGTTGTAAAATTGGCATCACTATACAAAGAATATTCACAGTGTAAAAATGAATCAGGTAGATATATATAACTCTGCTGATTATCAACTTCAAAATTAAATCACCTCCAGTATTTACTCTACTGGAAGATCCGGGATTCATAGCAATTCTTATATAGTCATTCTTTTTTTGATTACAACTGACGAACGGAGGATCGTCTAATCTAAATTTATTTTCGATAAGCGAAGACATTTTTATAAAAAATAATTTGACTTTTTGTTTTTCTCACACACAGAAAAAATTCTGCTAAAATAATTTTACTTAAATAATTTTACTAAAAAAAAATACTAAAAAACATAATTTTAGAATTTTGCTAGACCAGCTCCGCTACAGCTTTGCTGGTTAAACCGAAGGTTGCTGCTCACGCCATTTCCTCTTATTTCTTCAATTGAACGTTTTATGGCTACGCCTGATTTCTTCTTATGTTTACTATCAGACGGAGCTCCGCTCCTCAAGGTTTCCACAACAGCAATGTTAGCAATTTTATTTTTGTTTCCTCTGAAAGTTTTTTTAAATTTTTTAGTTCTTCGGAATCATTCCTAAGTTTACGAATAGCTTCTAGTTGTTTTAATTCGTTTTGAGACTTGACAGCATTTGATATTGCACTAGCTGTACTACCTATAGCAGCTGCTCCTTTTGCAGCAGATGTAATCAAATCTATATTATTTTTAATTAAGTTAACGATACTTCCAATACCAGAGAAGATCCCAGCTCCTTCCGTGTGAACGGCACCTGCGGTGCCTAGGAACTTTTCTGTTCCGACTGTTTCTCTATTATCATAATGATAAACAGGATTCATACGTGGTTCATGAGCAATTCTTTGATTTGAAGCAAATTGTTTAAGATTGTGTTTATAAATTATAGGAATTTTTTAGGATTAAATTTGACTTTTGGGAAAAAATATTTACGTTAATATTTACGCTAAGATTTACGTTTGTAAATGGACAACAACTTCGAGATAACTTTATTAATTGATTGTTCCACTTTATCTATTGCGTCAAGTAGCGTGTGATGTACTTTAATTTCTTTTCTATTAACTTGCATTTTCTGCTGATTAATCTTCAATGCCGTTTTAAGAGCATTTAACTTAATTTTAAGAACATCTAATTGTCTTTTAACAGAATCTAACTGTTCTTTATTTTCTTTAGAGTATTCTTGTAAATTTTTCTTTAATTCATTTTCTAAATTGATTTTAAGAGTTTTTATTTTATCAACTCTTTGATTAAGTGAGTTTACTTCATTTGTTATTCTATTCATCTTTTTCATTTGTTGAGTAATTTTAGAACTCAATTCATCAACACTTTTTTGGAATGTAGTTTGTAACTGCTTTAAATTTTTTTAAATTCTTTCAGGTAGTTTTTCTATTTCATCTTCTAATTGTTCTTTCAATAATTTTATCTGTTTATTTTTAATTACAGCAGATCTTAAATTTAAAGAAAGTAATATTAAAATTTTTGATTGTTCAGAAATCTTTTTAAAAAGTTTTGCTATATCTGCTTCTAGCTCTCTATCCTTTTTATCAAGTTTTAATAGTTTTTCGTTTAATGATTTGTCATTAAGTTTTAGCAACTTTAATTCATTCATCAGTGGAACCAAAACATCGTTTATATATTTTTCCTTTAAGTCATTGACTTGTGTATCAACATATTGTTTATTTGTTAACTCTGTATTTTGTTGCGGAAGAATAGAAAGATGCAATGGACCAGATAAAACGTCTCCAGTTTTCATGATATAATTTTCTATCTCTATTTCTAATTCACGATTATTCGGGATATATGCACCTCCGCCAACATTTGGTAACATCATTTTTTAACAATAAAAAATAAACTTTTTTCTAATAAAAATAAAAAAATGGAAACCCCAAATTTAAAGAAATTATATTCGCCCGCATCATCCTGTTCTTCTTATTCGACGAGATCAACGGGATTTGAAAATAAATGTTTTGATAATAATAATAATAATAATCCATGTATAGATGTTAATCTTTTGTTTGAATTACAAGCCGAAATATTTAGAGAACAGACTAAAGGTTTACCTTCTATAGAAACTAATTATTGTTTATTTCCGGGGGATCCATTTATTAAATTTATGGATATTGTTAGTAAATATAATGATGTAGCTTATGTGGAATTAAATAAAGAAAATATGGTTATAATAGGTCATAATAATGTTTATGGATTTATTAGAGCAGTGTTACCAATTAGTAATACTGATTGGATAGAAACTAAAATTATTAATTATATCAATATTAAAGAATTAGTTAAAAAATTAAAATCTTTTTCGAAAGAAAAAATTAGATTATTTGTTGACGATCAAAATCAATATAACATTCACATAGAGAGTAAAAAACATAATGAAGAATTATTATGTCAGGTATATTATAGAGATACAATTTATAAACAAGAAACATTAGAAATGCCGCAAAGATATGATGATGATACTTATATAGGATTATATTCAAACTTAAATATTAATTTGTTAAAATCTTATATAAATGGTTTAGCTCAACAAGAGAAAATTTATATGTGGACTACACCTTATACTATTAACAATAACCATAATCATAATCATAATAAACGAACTGAAGGTTCTAGGGCTTTGCCCGATCTTAAAGAATCTTATGATAATAATGATGATTCTGTAACATCTGAAAAAGGTGTAAATGGTAAAAAAGATTACAAAAATATTAGTAATTATAAAAATTTAAGTGAAGAAAAATTTATATCTCATACTGATGTACATGATATTAATACTACATATAATCAAAATTTATCTAAATTTCATTTTCTTACAATTAAAAATAATAATGATGGTATAGTTGAAGATACTGTTAGACAACTATGTGTCGGGTCTACAAAATTTAAATTAGGATTTACATCTAATCAATTTAAAATTTTATCATCTTTAATAAAAACTAAAAGTGATTCAGATTATGGTGGTGTTATTAAATTTTCCAAAAGAGATCAAAGACCAATATTTTTCTCTATTATATTATTATCAGATAAAAGATGTAATTTAGAATTAGATATTCCAATAAGATAATGGTATCCTATCAGGGATGGCATCCTAAACCAAAAAGTGTAATTTATGATGTTGAAGAAACAATTTATGATGATGATGAAGAATCAATTGATGATGATGATGAAGAATCAATTGATGATGATGATGAAGAATCAATAGTTAGTGAAAATAAATTTAAATTATCTTTTGATAAAACATTATATGATGAAACTTAATATGATAAAACTTAATATGATAAAACTTAATGTGATAAAGAAAAAAAATAACTAAAGAACGTGAAATATATAATAATATAAAATAACACTCAAGTCCTTGATATCAGAATGTTAATATCTAAAATTAAAACACAAATTTTTTCTTTAAAAAATAAAAAAATGGAAAATACCAAGTTTTATTGTGTCTTATGTAAAAAAAAGTTGCAAACAAAAAGAAGTTATCAATCTCATTTAAATAGTAAATTGCATTTACAAAATGTAGAACGAGTTGATGAAGGAAATATATTAAAATTAAATAGTTATAAAAACTATCTAGAAACATTGCCTACTGATATAAAAGTTAAAAAAATGTTTGATGATTATTCACATTCGGAATATGAAAAAGTTTTTAATAGTGAAGATGAGACCCTACCAGCTGGAAGATATTTATTTAGCGATACTGATGAATTTGATGAAGCTGAACGAACCGATGAAGCGGTAACAGATATAAAATATTTATTTAATGAATCTGTGCGAACCGAAGGTTCTAGGTCTTCGCCCGTTGAACATAATGAAACCGATGAAACTTTTTATAATGTATTAACAAACTTTTTCAAAATATTTAAGAAATCTTTCAAATGTTATATGAATGTAGAAGTACTTTATACAAAAAATGGACCTGATGGAATTCCTGAAGAAATAATACAAGGACATTTTACAAATTCACAAGAAATTCATAATGTAAATGATATACAACCCATATTTGAATCGATGATACTTAAATTAGAAAATTGTATAATTGAAGCCCAGTTACGTGAATCTGGTTGGAGATTTGTTAAAATACTATCTAAGAAAATAGTAATTGATAAATATAAAAATAATACTGATGGTAGTGATGTTCCTTTACCTTTCAGTTCACCACAAATAATCAACATAAAAAATGAAGATGATTATTGTTTTCTGTGGAGTATTATAGCACATTTACATCCTGCAGAATATCATAAAGAAAGACTAAGTCATTACAATAAAGAAGAATACATAAATGAATTTGATCTCTCTGATGGCTTACATGAATTTCCATATGATTATAATAGGTTAAAAAAGTTTCATAAAAAGAATAAAAATTTAATAGAAGTAAATGTTTTTGAATTAAATGTGAATTATGTTTCTATTGGTAAAATTACTCCACTTTACTCAGATTCAAAAAAATTTTATTTGAATAATAAAAATTTATGTCAATCAGAAATAGTATATAATGATAGGGGAAATTACATGCATCATAATATTTTTTACCAAGGAAATATAATATGTACTGAAAAATTTGAAATTATAAAAACACTATCACCAATAATGATTAGTCATAATAATTATAAAGGACGTAATTATAATTATGATTATGATACCGATTATTTATCTTTATCTTTAGAATATCAACAAAAATTACAAAATTTAAATAAAATTTTACAAAAATGTAAAAAAGATTATCAACAACAAACGAAAATATTAGTACAAGAATATCACCATAAATATCAAAGTAAGATAGAAACGATTTAAAAATTAAATGAAGACAATAAAGAATTAAATAATGAAGAAAATGAAACCAATCAAAAAATAAATGAATCTTTAAAAAAATGTCTACAACAATATAAAGAACAATATGATGAAGAATATAGTTATCAGTTACAAATATTAAATCAAAATTTTCATCGAAATACATTTAATCTTACAAAAGAAATTGATGAAACACATGAAATATATCAAGATAAATTTGAAAAACTAGAACAGACAAAACAGCCAGCACAAGCGAATATATTATATTATCAGGGTCATTTTATATTGTGTAAAGATGTTTCTATATTTACAAAAACTTCAGATAATACAAATTTTCCTTGTCTTCAATGTATGACAAGTTTTAGAACTAAAGAAGAAATGAATAGACATTTGGAGAATTGTCAACAAAATGAAGCAGTTGAAAAATACTTTTCCTAAAGATGATTATTTAATATATAATAGACATTATTTGAAAAATAAAGTACCCTTTACTATTTATTGTGATTTCGAAGCATATAATGTTAATATGACACAAAATCGAACGGAAAGTTCCAGGGCTTCACCCGATTCTGAAAATTATAATTCTGAAAATGGTACGGGCCAAGCCCTAGAACCTTCGGTTTTTAATTATGAAAAAAGTGCAGCTGAACCAAGTAAAGAAAAATATTTATTTGAACAAAAACCATTATGTTGGGGAATGTACATTCATTCAAATTATCCTGAATTATTTAAATCAGAATATTATCAATACTTTGGTGAAGATAGTTCAGAAATGTTTACAAAGAAAGTAGAAGAATTACAAGGACGTTTTTCACAATTGCTTGAAACAAATATTCCAATGATGCCATTAACAGAAAAAGAAAAATTAAATTTTATTAATGAAACAAATTGTTATTACTGTGGAAAAGAATTTACAAAAAATTATAAAAATGGCAAAGGTAGATATCTTGATAAGGTAAAAGATCATGATCATCTAAATGGATTATATAGAGGTGCAGCACATAATTCTTGTAATCTTAATGCTAATAAATTTAAATATAACTTTGTTCCTCTATATTTCTATAATGGTTCTAAATATGATTTCCATCTAGTAATGAAAGATTCATTTTCATCTGAAAAATTACAACAACAACAAATAAATGTACTATGTAAAACAGAAGAAGAATATTTTTCAATGCAATTAGGTTGCATTAGAATTTTAGATGCATTTAGATTTTTTACTCCTTATTCATTAGATGTTATGGGAAAAACTTTGAAATCTGAACAATGTAAAATATTAAATAAATATAATTTAAAACCTTTAAAAGGAATATTTCCGTATGAGTATATAGCCTGCGGCTCACAGTCGAAGACTGATATAACTGGAGATAAAACCTGTGGTTCACAGTCGAAGACTGATTTTAATTCTGTGAATAAAATTATGGAAGAAAAACAACTTCCTCCAATAAATAAATTTAAATCAACATTAAAACAATCACAATTATCTGAAGAAGACTATGCAGAAGCTGAAAAGAATTGGAGAGAGTTAAATTGTAAAACAATGTATGATTATACAATGAAATATCTTCAGATAGATGTATTAATCCTTGCTGATCTTTTTGAAAACTTTCGTGATATGTGTTTAGAATATTACGGAATAGATCCATGTTATTGTTATTCTACACCAGGTTTAACATGGTTAGCAGGATTAAAACATACCGGTGTTCAAGCCGATGGCTCTAGGACAAAGTCCGTTAAACTTAAACATTATAAAGAAAATACATATGATAAATTATTATTTTTTGAATCTGGAATTAGAGGCGGTGTATCATCTGTTTCAGGTAATAGATATGTTAAATGTTATAATAAGAAAGTAAATCCACAAGAATATGGAATAATGAAACCTTTATCTCCTGAAGAAAAAGAAAAAATATTAGAAATTTTTCGAACGAAACGAGAAGGAGTAGAACGTGAAAATGCAATTGATGAATTCATGAGAGAAAACTATTTGTTATATTATTATGATTTTAATAGCTTATATTCTTCTTGCATGATACAAGAATTACCAACAGGTGAGATGGAATGGTGTAATATTCTTGATTATCAAAAAACATATGATGGAAATTATAATCATGGTTATATATATGAAGTTGATTTAGTATATCCTGATGAAATAAAAGATAAAACAAAATATTTTCCTTTCCGTCCCGAAAACAAAATTCCTAATATAGAAGATTTTTCAGATTATCAAAAATCTATAATTCCTAAAAAATACAGACCAACAAAAAAACTTATGTTAACACAAAGCAATAAAGGAAAGTATGTTGTTGAAGGAAGAATGCTAGATTGGTATTTAGATCATGGAATGATTCTCACCAAAATACATCGAAAACTATTTTATCAAAAATCTAGGTGGTTAAAAAATTATATAGAGTTCAATATTGAAAAACGTAAAATAGCTAAAAGAAATAAAGATGATTTTGGAAACGTGTTCTTCAAATTAATGAATAATGCATTTTATGGTAAGACTTTAGAAAATGTGCGTAATAGACAAAATATTGAAATAGTTTATGATAAAGATAGGTTTCAAAATTTAACAAGGAAACCTACATATAAAAGAACTACTAGATTTAGTGATAAACTATGTGCTGTACATTTACGTCGAATTAGCGTAAAACATGATAAGTTTAATTTCATTGGTTTCACTATATTAGAATTAGCTAAACTATTTATGTATAGATTTATATATGATTATTTAGCACCTGCTTATGGCAAAAACTATAAATTACACTTTACAGATACCGATTCTGTTTTCTTAGAATTAACAATACCGTATAATTCTACACTTGATGAAGAAATTAATAAAATAAAAGATATCATTCATCCTTCTGATTTATGTAAAGTAAAAGATGAATTAGAAGGAAATGAAGATTTCATAACAGAAGCTATATTTTTAAAATCTAAATGTTACTGTTATGATACAACTAATAATATTAAAACACATAAAACATTAAAAGGAATTTCAAAGGCATCAGTGGCTAATCAAATAACATTTCAAGATTATAAAAATGTATTATTTAATAATGAAATAAAAACAGCATGTAATTATAGACTTAATTCAAAAAAACATAAAATTTATTTAAAAGAATTAGCATTAGATCCATTTGATGATAAAAGAAAAATTTTACCTGATGGAATAACTACTGAACCTTTTTAATTTTCTAATTTCTAAGATAGACAAATTTGATATATACATAAAATAAAAAAATATTATAACACTATATTTGTATATTTTTATCACTCCGCGAAAATATTTTCTATAACTCTTTTTCATGAATTTTTTTATCAATATTAATTGTAATGAAGCCATAATCTTTTGACCAAGCATTGTTACACGATTGTTTAAATTCATCTTTATTTCTTACACATAAATCTCTTAACAAATCACTTAAGTTTCTTGCATTTATTTCAAATAGTATAAATATATTTGCATTCTTTCTAATAACACTTCCATCTAATGAATACATACTTTGTGTTAAATAAAATACACTACAGTTATTATGTCTACCTCTTGTGAAATAATTTCTCTGAACTGACTGATTTCTATCATTAACACAATCATCAAAAATTACACAATGTTTCATTGTTTTATCTAGTTTACTAGGATCTTGCATATTACCACTATCATCTATTAATTGTATCTTTATATGCTTATTTTTATTGGTTTCAACTAACTGATTATATTTTGCTGCTTCTTCACACCACGAACTTATTTCTTCTTCATCTTCAGATTTTTCATATTCTTTGAATAATGAAGCAATTGCTGTTTTTTTAAGATTATTTTCAAATCCATATTTTAAAAATTGATAGACGGGTTGTTCTGCTGTTGTTGTATAAATTATAAGATTATTATAATCCAAAAAATTTGGAGTCGTTAAAATTTTAAATAATAGATATGTTTTTCCACAACCTGATCTTCCGCAAATAACTGACAAAACTTTATTAGATAAATTTGGATGATGATTAAATTTGAGTTTTTTTTATTAAATGGAGGTAGTTCACTCATTTTTTAATAAAAAAATTTATTTTTATTTTATTTTATTTTTAAAGAGGAAGAAGAAAATTAAACTGCTCTAGCTTCGCGTGGGAGTTTATACCTCCCGAACCAAAAGATCTATCATAATCTCTTCACCTCCAAAATTTATTTCTTGTCCTTTTTCATCAGTGATTCTAATGCCAATGTTGTTAATAGTTTTTCTTGTAATAGGAAAATATATTAATGTTTGTGGAATTACATTTAATCTATAACCAATGGGTACAGTAAAAGCTGGAAAACTGAATATTAAATTTGATAATTTACCATTTACATATCCTCCTTCAATAATGTCACAATGTACAACAATTGAATTTATTTCAGTTATTTTTGGAATCTTCTCACCTAAATGATAACCTTGACTATAGGTTTGTTTATTAAATCCTAATAGCTTTGACAATGATCTATCATGATTAAAATCAACTTGATGATTTTCGTCTAAAGTAAGAGAAAATTTATTAACTGCCGGTTCAACTGAAAAATGTAATTGTTTCTTATCTTTAAATGGTATACCTAAATGTCTCTTAATTTCATTTGATATTGATTCAACTTCGTAAGAACCAGGAAGAAAAGTTAGTACTTTCCACGTTTTGCCTTTATCAGTAGAATATCTAAATTGATCATTCACATCTTTGATAACGTTTTGAATAGTGTTAAATGTAGAGAAACTAGTCAATGCAATTTGATAATTTTTATTTTGTTCCAAATGTAGAATGGGTTCTAAATTACAAGTGTGTGATGAAGTAGTTGTTATAATTTTTAACGTCGTACTAAATTTTGATGAACCCAAAATCTCTGTCAAATTTTCTAAATGATTATTAATTTTGTCTAAATCTGCTGAACACATTTTTTAGTTAAAATTTTAAAAAGCATTTTTTATAAAAAAATTAAAAACAGCAACATATTTCAGCTACGGGCGAAGCCCTTAAAGACATCAGAGATGTCCGGTTATACTTTTATAATCCTCTTCATTTAGAATCTTCTTTTCTAACAGTCTTTTCAATATAGCATGAATTTCATTGAAACTAGAATTATGTCCTTCTTTTATTGCAGATATTAAAATATTTAATCTATTTAGTAATTCTTGTGGATCATCTGGTAAGAATATGGTTGTTTCTGTTTTCTGTTTTTCAGATAAACCTTTCCCTACTTTAACTCCCGTTGATAATAAATTTTCTAATTGTTTATAACGTCTAACAGATTTTACTGCACCAACTCTGTCTAACATAGCTTTATATTTTATGAGATCTTCTACAGCATAATTATTTAAATCTGCTCCTCTTAAAAGATTAACGAAATTTCTATCTAAATTAAAAGGAGATTTATCTGGTGAAAAAATTATACCTCGAAAAGGTTGTGGAAATATTTGTTTTTGACCGAGATAAAATCTAGGTATTGTTTTTCCATCTATAAATGAAATAGAATGTTCAAATTGCATAGATTTTGGTAATTTCTTATTAATGTTTGATTCTAGTAATCCATAGTCATCTAATATAGTTTTGTGCTCTGGATCTGTTATATCAATTTGTTTATCATTATTTGTACTTTCTTTTTCAAGAGTTTTAAATGGTTTCATAGTTTTCTCAAAATCAGTTTTTACTTGCTCGGTTTGCTGCATTTTTTCAAACATATCAGATTGAATACCAGCTTTTATCATTCTATGTTGAAGATGATTTTCTTTCATAATATTTCTTTGTTTTATTAACTCTTCTAATTGTTTAATTCTTTTTTGATTATCAGCTTTAATTTTATCCATTTTTAAACTATAATATTTGAATTTTGTGGTAACATTGGAATACAACAAAAACATTTTACTGAACAAATTATTTTTTTATTGCTTTGTTGTCTGACATCTTTTCGTTTAAAGTTTTCTCGTTTTAAGTTTTGTTTAATAAAGTTTTGTTTAATAAAGTTTTGCTTAAATTTTCGCTTAAAGTTTTTAGCTCTTCTAAAAAAATTTTATCATTTTCTTCATTAGAAATTTTACCATCACTAGAAATTTTGCCATCCTGTCTATTCTTATCATCAACTTTTTCGGACTGTAATTGAAAGGTTTGATTTACTTCATTAGCTATTTGATCAAATTTTTCAATCTCATCTAACGTAATAACATTATCATCACATACTCTTTGAAAGTAGTAATGTAGTTTATCATAGACTTCTTTAATATGTAAATGCTTAGTTTTTAATGATTTTCGTTTCTTAGTTATTAAAGATTTATCTAACATTGTAACAAGTGAAGTTGCAAAAACACCCGTACCTGTTAAAGCTGTAGCAACTACTGGAATTACTAAAACACCTGAAGATATAACAATAGTGAGAGCGCCTAAACTTATTGTTAAGAATATGCCAATTCCTTGTGTTCCATTCTTAACTTTACTCCATCTCTTTCTTAATTTATTATAATGTTCTAATCTAAGTAATAATTGAGATTCCTTATCTTTCATATAACGTACTCTATCTTTGTGTTTTGCAATATCCATTTCATATGATAATGAAGGATATATTCTTGCGGTTTCTTCCATTTTTGTTTCTTCCATTTTTAAAGAAATATTTTTAGTCACATGTTATATTTTAAAAACCTAAAAGATGGATAAAATTCATGAATTTGAAATTCTCAACTTTTATGATTTTCGGTGTCCTGGAACGGTCATGATTTAAGCAATGAAAAATGTCATAATCACAAATTTGAGATTCTCAACATTTATGATTTTCGGTGTCCTGGAACGGTCATGATTTACAAGGTAAAAATTGTAATTCACAAATTTTGAGATTCTCAACTTTTATGATTTTCGGTGTCCTGGAACGGTCATGATTTAAGCGAGAAAATTGTAATTCTCAAATTTGAGATTTTGAAAAATTTGAAAATTGGGTATTTTTAAAAACGCCCAAATTTGTGAATTTAGGTCTTCATAACCTGAAAAAGGGTTCAAATTCATGAATTTATGTCGTTTTTAAAAATGCCATTTTTTGAAAAAATGGTACTTTTTGAATGGACTAAATTCATGTATTTAGGTCTTAAAAACCTGAAAAAGGGTTCAAATTCATGAATTTATGTCGTTTTTAAAGATACTATTTTTTTTTGAATTTTATGGTGTCCTGGAGCGGTCTTTTGCCCATTACTTATATAAATACAAGAATAATTTGCAAAAAATTAGTTTTTCAAAAACTACTCAAACAACTTCTTGGATCACAGGAACGTCCGCAAAAAAACTGAATCTTTTCATTTAAAATTTTTCACTGCATACAGATACTTTTTTGAATCGACACTCAACCTCTTGTAAACTTACTCTGTGGATTACGCAATTTCGTTTTTTATGATTCGGCATGTCATTGAGGTTTGAAAAGTGATCAATGAGTTACTTTTTTGATATATATAGAAGACATAAGATTCATGCTACAACACATTCATATGCGAATGCATCATGATTAATACTATATTACTGAAGTCATTAAGATGTCCTGTATTTTACTCAGTCGATATCTGATAAATGAGCTGAAGTAAATAGTGCCATGGATTTTTTATCAACATATTTTTGAGCATGTGTTGTGCATGATTTGTGTTTGAAAAGTGTAATTTAAGCTGCAACTTTCGAATATTGAAGTAGGCCCAAAAAACGGATCTTGGGACCTACAACTGCACATGAATAAGACATTCGAAACGTTGTGCATGTTAACATTTCATCACAAATATACCTTTGTTTAGGCGATTGTGCATTGTTAAAATACCAAGTAACGGAGAAAGGTATAGCCAACGAACTTACAACATTATGATCACACATAGTCTATACAAGCAAGCACCCATGCATTCATTTCATACCAGCTGATCGATGACCTTCTGACAATCACTCATGCTAGTCGAAATCTGCTACTCGTTGATGTACCGGTAGGCCTAATGTGAATGAGGACAAAAAAGCAGACTCAGATAAAATTGGACATATGATGTGGGGTGACAGATGGAATTTTCGCACATCTAACAGTGATGAATAATGACAGCATCTCATGTCATGGAAGCAGCGTGTTCTGCAACTGACTGATCGATTATTTCTTCATTACCACGCAGCGCAATCAAAGCTTAACTTCAAAATACTTATTCCATATCATCTGTGCAAAGTTATACTTCCTGTGACTGAACAGATGGTGAGTAGACCTACCGGCAACAAAGAAGTCAAAGCTATCAAAGTTAATATAGTCTTTCTTTCAATTTTCAGAAATTAAGGAAGTATCGAGGAGCAAGCATCAAGGAATTATCCTCATATTAGAAAATATACCTTGGCCACAAAAAACATCCTTGTGCATTAACTGCAAGATACCATGTAGCAAGAGTCTATTCATCAATCATAATTTAGAATTAATTCTTTAAAGTTTTATTGGATAAAAGTGTGAAATAAATCATCATGCCATCCTTTACTGAGTTGAAATTTTATGCCATAAGCAAACCATGAAGCTGACTCAAACTAATGTGTGGAAGTTCAGGCATTATTACTTTGTTTATAAAATTATCTTTGTTCACATGAACTCTTTGCTTGGATTGGAAATAGAAACTTTGCGAGCATGACGGAATGTCCCAGCAATAACTTGAATAGCATGAGCAATATAGAGGAACGAACAATCACGGTTATTGCGATCATGTCTTTTTACAGAGTTATCCTACTGTAAGGAGGTAAATTCCCGCCAACGGAAAAATGTTGGAAGGATGCTCACATTCTCAAAATGAACAAATTAGGCGTACCAAAAGTTCGTGACGTTCGATTATTGTGGTACTAATTTGACTGTTTTCTTTGATAATTGATCGTTGTCATGGTGTATCAAACATGTACATAGCCTGTGAGGTATTGTCAGTTGATCGGTAACCTATAGAGACACGAATTGAAGTTGGTAACTAGTGAAGCAATTTTACTTTTGTAAGCATGACAGACATCACAAATCGTAACTGGGGGTCTTTTCTGGGAAATTCTTCAGAAATTTTGTCTATGAATGAATTGCTATTGCTTGGAATCACTCATTACGTATAGAATAACTTATTTGACTGTAAATAACTTTATGCTTATCACGGTTTACCAATTCAAATTTGAAAATAAGCTGCATATACTACTTACAATGATATTGTAAGTACTTTATAGAGTAATATTAGTTTTTACATCTTTTTTATTACTGTTATGTATTGAAAATATATTCACATGTATATGTTATGTATTTTCTACATGTAGGCATGTACATGTACTATTTGAACATAAATATATGGAATACTGTTTTCAAAATTTCAGATTTCCCTTTTCAACTTACATAATCAGTTGACCGAATAGTCTACAGAATCCTTGTCTGCCTTGGCAGTAGAGGCAATAAGTCTGCGTATCACGTTCAATCGCCTTCCCACTGCATCCTTTCATCACTTACAAACACGCCGAAGGCGCTATTGCTTGACTAAGTTGACTGCATTGGAATCGGTAACAGATATCTTCATAATCAGCTCTAACCAAATTTGATCAACTTGAGTTGTATTCAACAATGAAAAACATTTGTTTGAATCAAATATGCTTCTATGACATTAGCAAAAAGCTCTTTTGATAAGAGTGATAAATGTTTCAATATTTTTAGAGTCCTCTCTGTTGATAATCTCAAAAAAAACTATATATATAATTTTATTTGATAATAACTAAACAAATAAATTTTCAAAATTTAAAATGCTATTTTTGCATATATTCAAATTTTAAAGCAATGCGAACACCACCATTGTATTCAAAGAACTTGAAACATGTTTGAGTCAATTTTTGCGATAATCTGATGATAAAATTTCGCTAAAAACATAAAAAATACATTTTTCTGAAAAAAAACGCATTTTCAAATTCTGAAATGCTATTTATAGCATGAAGACAGTCAAATTAAGTAATGCAAATGGCACCACTGAATTCATCATGTCCGAAATGTGTAAAGGCCAGCATTTCATAAAATTCGCACACTTAGTTTAGGATATCCTGGGGGGGGCATAAATATGCCCCCCCCCACCGCCTGGAAGGTGGCTGAAGGGCCCACCGCCTGGAGGGTTAAAAACGCCCAAATTTGTGAATTTAGGTCTTCATAACCTGAAAAAGGGTTCAAATTCATGAATTTATGTCGTTTTTAAAAATGCCATTTTTTGAAAAAATGGTACTTTTTGAATGGACTAAATTCATGTATTTAGGTCTTAAAAACCTGAAAAAGGGTTCAAATTCATGAATTTATGTCGTTTTTAAAGATACTATTTTTTTGAATTTTATGGTGTCCTGGAGCGGTCTTTTGCCCATTACTTATATAAATACAAGAATAATTTGCAAAAAATTAGTTTTTCAAAAACTACTCAAACAACTTCTTGGATCACAGGAACGTCCGCAAAAAAACTGAATCTTTTCATTTAAAATTTTTCACTGCATACAGATACTTTTTTGAATCGACACTCAACCTCTTGTAAACTTACTCTGTGGATTACGCAATTTCGTTTTTTATGATTCGGCATGTCATTGAGGTTTGAAAAGTGATCAATGAGTTACTTTTTTGATATATATAGAAGACATAAGATTCATGCTACAACACATTCATATGCGAATGCATCATGATTAATACTATATTACTGAAGTCATTAAGATGTCCTGTATTTTACTCAGTCGATATCTGATAAATGAGCTGAAGTAAATAGTGCCATGGATTTTTTATCAACATATTTTTGAGCATGTGTTGTGCATGATTTGTGTTTGAAAAGTGTAATTTAAGCTGCAACTTTCGAATATTGAAGTAGGCCCAAAAAACGGATCTTGGGACCTACAACTGCACATGAATAAGACATTCGAAACGTTGTGCATGTTAACATTTCATCACAAATATACCTTTGTTTAGGCGATTGTGCATTGTTAAAATACCAAGTAACGGAGAAAGGTATAGCCAACGAACTTACAACATTATGATCACACATAGTCTATACAAGCAAGCACCCATGCATTCATTTCATACCAGCTGATCGATGACCTTCTGACAATCACTCATGCTAGTCGAAATCTGCTACTCGTTGATGTACCGGTAGGCCTAATGTGAATGAGGACAAAAAAGCAGACTCAGATAAAATTGGACATATGATGTGGGGTGACAGATGGAATTTTCGCACATCTAACAGTGATGAATAATGACAGCATCTCATGTCATGGAAGCAGCGTGTTCTGCAACTGACTGATCGATTATTTCTTCATTACCACGCAGCGCAATCAAAGCTTAACTTCAAAATACTTATTCCATATCATCTGTGCAAAGTTATACTTCCTGTGACTGAACAGATGGTGAGTAGACCTACCGGCAACAAAGAAGTCAAAGCTATCAAAGTTAATATAGTCTTTCTTTCAATTTTCAGAAATTAAGGAAGTATCGAGGAGCAAGCATCAAGGAATTATCCTCATATTAGAAAATATACCTTGGCCACAAAAAACATCCTTGTGCATTAACTGCAAGATACCATGTAGCAAGAGTCTATTCATCAATCATAATTTAGAATTAATTCTTTAAAGTTTTATTGGATAAAAGTGTGAAATAAATCATCATGCCATCCTTTACTGAGTTGAAATTTTATGCCATAAGCAAACCATGAAGCTGACTCAAACTAATGTGTGGAAGTTCAGGCATTATTACTTTGTTTATAAAATTATCTTTGTTCACATGAACTCTTTGCTTGGATTGGAAATAGAAACTTTGCGAGCATGACGGAATGTCCCAGCAATAACTTGAATAGCATGAGCAATATAGAGGAACGAACAATCACGGTTATTGCGATCATGTCTTTTTACAGAGTTATCCTACTGTAAGGAGGTAAATTCCCGCCAACGGAAAAATGTTGGAAGGATGCTCACATTCTCAAAATGAACAAATTAGGCGTACCAAAAGTTCGTGACGTTCGATTATTGTGGTACTAATTTGACTGTTTTCTTTGATAATTGATCGTTGTCATGGTGTATCAAACATGTACATAGCCTGTGAGGTATTGACAGTTGATCGGTAACCTATAGAGACACGAATTGAAGTTGGTAACTAGTGAAGCAATTTTACTTTTGTAAGCATGACAGACATCACAAATCGTAACTGGGGGTCTTTTCTGCTCTTCTGTCCAGGGAAGGGGAAACATCAACCCGATCGGCTGAGCGTCTAAAAACAGTCTTCAAGACAATGCTCCATCAAGCAAATGGTTTACTCGGTTCCCAGAGGGACGGAAGTTATTGTAAGACGGTGAGCGCTGTGGCCATCCAGTCGAGCCAACGAAGAAAATGAAGATTTGGTTTGGCAGCTGCTTCGTCGCCCAACGTGTTCCCCTGACTTGGCCCCCAGTGACTTTCATCTCTTTGGTCCGATGAAGTAGCCACTCGGGAGTATTCGATTCAATGGTGAAAGAGATAAAGAGAGCACCGAAAGCTTCACTCGGGAGATTTCCGCAAGATTGGCTTGAAGATGGAATGAAGAAACTTGAGAAGAGATGGGATAAGTGTATTGAAATTTAAGGTGACCAGATCGAAAAAAGAGTTTTTATATGCCTTTAATTCTGTCAACAAATATTTGTACAAACGGAAGTTAAATGTCTTTCTTGAGAAAGGCAATAATCCGAACTATAGCAAATAATATTTGGATATGCACTTGCACCAAAATGGACGGCTATAGATAGGAGAGACAAACGTCACGAATCTTAGATACGCCCCTCGCATATTAGGCATGAAAGGGGCGACACCCGGAAATCTGGAAAAAACAGAAAATCTATCCGTGCTTGTTGTCTCAAACCAGGATTGGCAATGCTTTAAACATTTTAATAATAAAAACTTGTTGTAGACATCCGTTTTTAAAAGTTTAAAAAACATATGAAGAAATATGTTTAAAACACTAAAGAAACAGTGCTACTCGAAAATGCTGCGATACTTTTTTTTGAAATATGCGGACTTTCGTAATGCAATTCTTATCTCTGTAAGTAGAGCTTGCATTTGATCCACCATGATCAGGGAATTAATTCGTAAACTCTCCTTTAGTGTTTGTCAGAGGAATTTGATATTGATACTTAAAAAACTGCATTAACAAGTTTGGATTAAACATCTAACTTAAAGAGTAAAAATTCATTCAGACATCTGTTCCAATACTTCAGTTCCTCAAGCAGGCACTTCAGGAAATAGTCGATAACATAGGGAAGGAAATGTTGCCACATGTGTGTGATGGATGTTTGAAAATTCTGCAGTACTTTACAAGTATCACTTGCACTATATTTTGCATGCTTGCTGGTACATGCACATTCCAAACTCAATGATTGCAAACAATAACATTTATGTCAGGAATAGCTTATACACATTGCTTTTAAGTGCTAAGACATAAAATCTCATCAATTCGATCACTACGTTTCTTCTTTATATCTTTCGTCTGATAAACTTCTGAGAAAAGTGAAATCCATACACTAAGCATGCTAGGTACATGTAGAGTAGCAACTCAGTATTAATTAAATCCGCACTGAGCATGAAGTTTCTATTATATTAAATGAACTCGAGTTGAGACCCAGTGCCAAATGTGAGATAAGAATGTCTTTGCAGTCACGGATTTGAGCATGACGTAAGTGTATTAGGTAAAGTGGCATCTCAGTATTAATTGAATTCCTAATATGTATGCAATTTCGATTTTATTAGATGAACTCCAGTTGAGACTCATTGCCAAACTGAGATACGCATATTCTTACAGTTTTGGAGAAATTAACACGGAATTATCTGCTCATGATAGCAATGCAGAAGGAAGAATGGTATTTTACAAATCCTCCGTGTCATGACAATCTTGGAGAGGTAATGTTTGTTAAATTAGCAACTCGATGGATGACTATTACTTTAATGCTCAGCCTTATTAATGAGAGTATTTTCTTGGGCGTGATCACTCGACGCCACTGAAAGATCAAGATATCATAATCAAAGACAATGTAAATGAGTCCACATCACTATTCAGATTCAAGAAATGACACATACATAGATTTAGTGAATCATAAAATCATGCATGACGATGGAAATTGAATCAAAAACTTGAAATTTTAGCTAAGAAGCACAATAAGATCTCAACTTTTTGATGAAGACTTGAATTATACCGTAATGCGGTTCATAAAATTTCTTTCAAAATCAGCTTAATTTCTGCTTAATTAAGATGCCTGTTGATAAAGCTTCATTCCTTTTGATAGCCAAAGAGTTTCATACTACCTATATAGAGGTTTCAAATCGCTAGTATATATAAACACAGGAATAATTTGCAAAAATTTAGATTTTAAAAATTTGATCAAATAGTTTTTTAGACCGCAGGAACCTTATCTCCACAAGAAAAAATGAATCTGATAATATATAGAAATTTTCACTGTACGCTGACAATTTTTTATCTACCAACTGAATGCTTACTCTATGGTGCTAGCGCTTCCTCTTAGCATGTTCTCCTATGACCTGATACCAATTACTCTACAAGACTGTTATGAAACCAATGATGAAAAGTATTGTAGATCTATACAAAAACGTAAAGAACACCAGCATAAATAATATAGGCCTGCGACTGCGCTAAATACGAATTTCTGTGAGATACACAGGTATACATCCACAATAATTGATTGATTATTGACTGATGCTGACAACACAGTATGCTTACGCGCAAAATAATTTCTCTGATCTTTTCTGAAGTGTTGTTAACAGTAATATATTTTGATTTATACAATCCATAGAGTAGGGACATTATAGGTAGGGTGTCGACTCAAAAAAGTATCTGTGTACAGTGAAAATTTTTATATGCAAGGATTCAGTTTTTTGCGTAGATTGTCCCGTGGTCCAAAAAATTATTTGAGCACTTTTGAAAAATGTCAAAATTTGCCAATTTATATACTACCGAGATGACTCTCCTAACAAGTTGAATATCAAAAGGAATGAATATTTGCTAATAAGCATCCTAACTAAGCGGAAATTAAGCTGATTATCAAGGGAACTTCATGAATTGTATTATAATGAAAGTCTTCATGAAAAAGTCGCGGTATTATTCGTGCTTTCTTGGCTGAAATTTCAAGTTTTTAATTCAATTTTCACCGATATGATTTTATGATTCAGTAAATTCATGTTTCATTTCTTGAATCTGAATAGTGATGTGGAACCATTTACATCTTTCAAAGTTAAATGAAATCATGGTCATTGATTATGTGACTTTGCTCTGCCAGCTGCAGGGTTGCCTGTGATATGATCACGCTTAAGAAAATGCTCTTGATGTTGAGCATGAAAGCAATTGGAACCCATCGAATTGCTACTTTAACAAACATGACCTATCCAAGGCTGTCATGAGAATCTGTGAAATACCATCATTCGTTCTGCATTACTATCATGATCACTCAATTCCGTTGGAATTTCTAGAAAAATGCAAAGATTTGCATATCTCACATCTGGTGATAATGCCGCCTGTATCTCCCTTGAATTTATTTAATAAAATCGAAAGTGCATACGCATTGGGGATTTAATGAATGCGGAGTTACCACTCTACCTAATATACCTACTCTATGATACACTCTATGGAAATTATTTCATTTTAGTTAAATCTACTGTAGATTTTGATTCTAGTATTTTTAATACCCACCTACATAGCTCACTAACCGTGTTGTAGATTATGAGAATAAGACGACTAAGGCCTAGGCTATGATAAGTTCACCATATGCGCATCTACAAGTCTTCAATTTTTTCTTTGCTCATTTTTTTCTTGTTTCCTGTTTTTCCTATATTTTGTATCTGATGAAGGTTGAAAATGAAACTACTTTACAGTTTCCATGACTTCAAAATTTAAAAGGTTCTTTTAAAAGCATAAAATAGCAGACCTCTTTTAAGTCATTCTATTCATCAGGTAGCCTAGTACCTAAATGAGCAATTAGTTGTGAAGTCATTGTACACTTCAAGACATTCAAAGACACAATGTGCTCGTATAATGTTCCATGCTCTAGGGAAGATAAAATATCAAAATAATGTTGAGAAACAAAGACGCTGCTTAAACAATAGTAAAAATTTTAATAATGTTTTCGTTAAAAAGGACACAAAAACATAATAACCATACCTTTAAAGCGAAAAAACACGCTTGCTTATTTAATTCCGAAAAAACATGAATTTTTCCAACATTGTTTCAAGAAAGCTATGTATTTAACTTCGTTTATATTCGCTAATTTTTAGATGCATTGGCTATAAGTATTGGCTATAACCAGCGAGTGCAGAGATCCCATCTCGCTAAAAGCAGATTATTTACTTACATTCAACGATTCTATTTATCAAAATGTTTGAATGACTCGAGCTCCGATACCTGCAGATGATGAAGGATCGATCAACCCTTCTCTACCTAATTTCCATGCATGCTCGTATTTGACATCTTATTTCATGTTATCTATCCTTCTTGCCGTTCTTTTCAACTCATCACACCTTTTCATCCGTCTGAAATCTGGCTGCACTAACTGCGATGATTAAGCCGCTTTTATAGTCAAAATGAATTTTCATCTCATATTACCGTCACGAATTGCTGCAAGGCTTCTCGAATCTCCGTCATGATTACACAGTTTGCTACGGAATAGGATTACACCGAGCATATAAAACCATTTCTACTGATGAAGGACTTCTTGCAAGAAGGAAGACATCTTTTGATCACATTTGCAAATACATGTAGTTAAATGCTTGCACGAAATTGAATATATTCTCAAAATACTGCAGGTTCAGATTTTACTTTCAGTGATGGCAAACGCATTAGTTGCGCATGCGTTCCATTTAAATAATGCATTGCAAGTTAATTATACAATATCTCCTAACGCTCCGCTTGGGGAACATAACATTGTAATAAAGAAGAATAAATAAAACTCACAATTAAATTTAATCACGACATGGTCAAAATTCGAAGAATCCAGGAAACGGAATATACCAAAGTTAAACAACTACCCTAGTGGAGAATCGTGTAAATAATTGGGTTACTTAAAGTCAAGAACGAATGAATATAAATTGGTGCTGATAACATAGAGTAACTTACCCCAGTGCAGAGTAGGAAACGAAATACATTACATTATAATGGCTAGCCGACCCAACTTTTGAAGGGATGGAAAATAAATTGATAGAGTTGTCGACACGGGAGGTCAGTTATGATGAATAAGAAAAAGCAGGTTCTCTCCCAATTTTTACGACTTATGTTTCAGTAACTAAAAGAGCGAGTCACCCGACGCATTTCGTCTATACACAGACAGTATCAAGGGTAAATAATCAGACCCTTGATACTGTCTGTGTATAGACGAAACGCGTCGGGTGACTCGCTCTTTTATTTACTGAAATATAAGTCGTAAAAATTGGGAGAGAAAATAATTTAAAAATTACAACTTATTAAAAATGTTTACAATTAAATAAGCAAAATGAGAGCTTAACATGAGACATGACGATAAGCTGACCGAAGATTATGAATGGTGAAAATCAAGAAACATGAGAACCCAAAATAAGATCGCTATGCACGGTGTCATCAGGGAGGAACCATGTGGCTGCATAGAGCAAGGTTTTGGCCCCTAACCTCCAACCTGTCCCGCATGGCGGGGCCAGGCCAAACATATCGAATGAACAATAATGAAGGTCTCTCCAAACCTGAGGAAACATAGCTAAAACCTAGCTAAAAATAAATGTTGGATGTAAGAGAGAAAAAGGAAACATAAGAATCTGGAAAATAGTTGTTAGTCTAACATACCTATGATGGAAAGTATTTGGCGAGGCGAAAAACAACCAAACTTATAAACGAGGAACCTATTCCTCGAGAGGGACTTTATCCAAGAATTAATTAGCAGATTAACCTTGTAACCCCTTTCCTTGAGTAGCAAGAGATATGAAATCTCATTTTTTGTGCAAACATATTGCAAGAGGATATTGCAAGTAAAATAAATAAATACTACTGAGCTACATCCTCAGTTCAAAAATGAAAGTAAACTTGAAAACCTGGCGTTTCATCCAATATCAGGAATCATCGTCCCATTTCACATCTCTCAACATGAATACAACTCTCCAATTATGTCTGCAGCCATGCCCGGAGCAAATTTGAGAAGCGCAATTAGAATGTTGAATGTAATTCCGACGGTTTTTCATGGAGTACTACTTTTAACACAATGCTGACATGTCCTCTAAGTACCAGCAATAATTAACAAAGTGCTGCTTTTTACAGATACATTTTAAGCATAATAATCAAATATTGAGTTATAGCCTCATTTGAAAAATAGGCCTGATATTGATGATTGATACTTGCTGTAAAGACAGCTATTCAAGGTTATTCCAGTTTTTCATTTGAGGATGCAACAATATATAGGATATTCAATTATTCTATTTACCTAGTGTTTGCAAAAAGTTGTGTTCATTGATTACCACAGGCGCACTAACATGCGTCAAAAGCAATATTTAATGAATAACTGACGAAAGCTTACTCAATATGCTAATTGAGCATCATTTTATAGCATAATAGCTCCAGTGCACCATGTCGAGATTACCTTAGCAACCATTCGGCATTTTAAATTTTTCCTGTAGATTTGTTGTTTGTGACTTTGTGTTTGTAATTTTGTGACATGACAACATTCCTGTGCATAAAAATTAGCAAATCAAAGTTGGAAAAAATTCCGACTACCTTCTCCTATAATCAGCGAAACATCTACAAAAATCAAACTTTTAAGTTCAAAGTTTACCGGAATCCAATCGATTCGCAGAATTATTTCGAAGATTGTTGCTATTGTGGATTCGGTGCGCGGTTTATGCGGATAAAGCGCAGATGTTGATCTTTGTATGTGATCACATCATAGCATGAATGGCAATCTGTAAAGGAATGCCTGTGTTGGAATGCCAGGTTTAATCATGCTTTGAGGATAACATACCTTCGAAATCATTAAAAATCGTCTCTTTGAGAGAACGAGTCGAGAAGCTAATGGAAATCACCTTAAGAAGAAAGTTTATGACTGATAGTGAGAATAAACGTAAACCTTGACATCCAAGTGATATTATGAGGCGCTGACAGTAATGACCACATAATGCATGTTAATTGACTTGTACGAAGTGTAAGATTTTCAATTTGGAATCAACCCTTTACAGTTGCGGACGTGCTACTGTGAAATCACTTGTATGGCATTTCCTAGTGCAGATATGGGCACGTTCATCATGAGATATGATTTCATGTGGCAGCGGCAATTACGTAAGGGACCAACCTCGTCAACGTGACTATACAACGGCATAATTATAAGGCAAACCTCTTCAAAGATCTTAAAAAATAAAGAAATGAGAAAAGAACAAGTTTTTGGCAATCTACTTCTTGACTACGTCAGACCAAAAATCAGCCAGGGTTACACTATTGGAAATCCATCTCAATGCATAATGAATCAGAAAACTTACATTATGATTCTCAATTTATGCCGTTAGTATCTGGATTGTGGTAAGCCACCCATTGAATCAAAGAAAATCTATTGATAGCTATTGAAATCATAATTGCATCAATCAGATGCGAATCCGGAAAATTATATTTAGTAGGCTGCTATATACTCGATAGATTTTACAATATTAGGGACACATAATGATTAGAAAATGCAAACTTATCGTTTAGATGATATACAAATATCTATTACTTCAAGAAGTTACAATTCTCTTATGTCATCGTTAATGATAGATCAATTTGACATCGAATGAGAAGTATTGTTTGTGAATGTTTGTATCCCAATCTCTAATATCTGCATTTAAACTGTCAGCAACACAGGCGCTTCTTCAGTACTTGGAAGGGCTGTGATTTACTTCAATGTGCTTTATGAAGAAATAGCAGTCAAAGATCCATCCTTCTGCTCATAACGATTCAATTTGTCTGGAACTTTCGAAACACACTGCGAAAGGGATATACGAGAGAGATAGAGCATAAAAAATTCCTTTGTCAAATGACAAAATGACACTTCAAACAAAATGCTCCTTCACACGATTTGGACGTGCTTTCTATTTCTTAGGGATTGTGATTATATATCCATGAATATGGAAATCAATGGATAAAATTTTGGCTTCAGCAAAGTGAAATCTATTTATAAGAAAACTCAAAATGACCTGAAAAACTACGATAGTATCAGAGAATAATTGCACATCAATCTTTCAGAAAAAATCAGAGGCTGTCATGAACCCAGTTTTACTATGAAAGCATGAAATCTAAATGTACAATGTAAATGTTTTATCAATATTATTAACTTTCAAGTGTCAGGTCAAATTAAATTCCATCAGCTGTTAATGTAGCAATCGTAAATTCATGTTGCTTGAATGAATTTTCGAAATTTATTATTCTGTATGTGCAATTGCAATGTACAGTAACTTTCGGAAATGTAATCATATTCCAATACATCGATTATAGGCCTACTTCACTTTGCATGCCTTCAAAGTTGCCAGAAAAAGAAGTTTGCGTCTTAAAATTTTATGATAAGTAGCATGGTGCAGGCTATCAAATTTTACGATTTCGATATCTATAGATAATGTGAATCAATGTGTCCATTTTTCCGCGAAGTGAAATTACCTTAAGAAAGCCATTCATCATGTTTTTATACAACAAGCATGGTGTGGTGCACAAAAGCGCTTATGCTCATTATATTGGTTTCATCTCATTTGAAGCAACAGCAAAAATGCTAACTCAGCACCACTGTTTTTGAGCGAGCGGCATTTTTTCAAGTTTTTTATGAGCGGATGAGCGACCGAAAAAAATATTCCGTGAGCGAAAATTGAGAGAATGAGCGGTGATATTTTGTTGTAAGCGAGCGGCTGAAACTTTGTAGAAAAAATGTTTTAGAAAAAAGATGTTCTCACACTCTTAGCAATATGCATTGAATGCCTGTCTGAATTGTACTTGTGGATATGAATTAAGCAAGAAGGGGGATCTTTGTGATCGATGATGTGCTCAATATCTGACCATCGACACATTATTTATTCACATATCTTTTGAATCGGTCTCCCAATCATCGCTTCGTCCCATAGATGTACTAATGGTCCCCGTAATTGCACGAAGCCATTATAGGATGCTTAAATTTGATAGAAACATTTCGTTGCTGGAACATATCCACATGCAGATCCCTGAGAGACATCCAGTACCGCCAAAAGTGAAAGAACTGCGAAAGAACTACAAATTTTGGAAGAATTGAAACCTACCAAATTAGGCCTATCCACGAACAATCCTAATGTAGGCATATATGGCTTCCACTGAATGGCATTGATTTTAAGACTTTCATTTTAACTTTATCTATGCCGGACCCTAAAGCGCGTAGGACTGAATCGGCCTCCCCTTAACTTCCAAACCAATTTTTCAAATCACATGAAATTCACGGTACAACATATTTAGGGCCTGAGCTTTCTTATCGTGATGCTCATTTGCTCCAACTCATTCATCACCATGTTGTAAAAAGTAATTCAAGATGCAAAATCACCAATTTTGGCAGATTTGTTTGAAATTTGAAATTTTGCCGAATTTTATCCAGAAATCTACTCAATGATGAAGTTTGCAGAGTGCCGCTAGCCGGGACAAAAAATGGAAAGATGTATACTCAAACATCATGTCTGAGGACATTTTCTGTTCTATCTCTTCAATTTCTGCTATTTACAATGCTAAACGAGTTGAATGTACTAGGAATTTGCTTATCTGAGAATGACAAGATTGATGTGTAGGCCCTACGCGGAATAGCCTGCACATAACGTAAAACATACGCATAAGAAATTTGGAAGATTTTCCTTCAAAAGAAACCTTTCCAATGTGTCTGTGAAATCATGTTCCACAGCTGAAAGAAGCTCCATAAGGCTATGTTATTATATGATGATGGACGACACCAGACTCCAAATTATTAGAAAAAGACAAAGAAGTGACTACTTACATGAGTCAAAACTACTAAAAAATTACAAATAACATTTACTTAACATTTGAATTTTCAATGCTACATTTCAAGACTCACATTTGTCAAATAATGCACCATTGGAAGTCGATCCGTTTTGTCATAAGTTACATGCATCATGCAAAATGCTTGCAAGAAGTAGCCATTTTCATACCTTCGAAAAAATATTTTTCATAATTCAACGGGACAAATTAAGCGATTTCAATGAAAATTTTGAAAATGCGCTAAATTTTAGGTCACAAAATCGTAGTTCGTTCGGCTTAGCTTTGAGAAGATCACATCAAAAAATTGGGAGACCGAATCGTACCTCTCCGTTATGGATAGTTATTTAATCATTAAAAATTTTGTAATTGCAATATTGTTAAATTTATTTTGCTTACATCCTTTTTTGATAGCCTTTTTAAGTTAGAATAATCAACTTCTTTAAAAATGTCTTCTTGTTAGTTATTGACCTTCAAAAACTAATTTTGACAATATACCACAACCATTATCAAATGAAAAGGAATACAACATTTAAAATACTGAGAAGTGATCAGTTGGAGTGGTAAATCTTGAGTGACCATGCCCACTCCGCTCTGCTGCACCCTTCTCTCTTACCAAGGTGACTGTCTCTGCAAAGACATCTCTTCCAACTGTGATTTAAATGTTGCACTTACATGTACATGAAATTCTTCTTTTTTTACTTGGGATCAATATGTTGAACAAAGATCTGTTGGAGATCAATAAATAATAGTTGGACAATTTAAATTGATTTTTCCAATTCGTTTCATGAATGCCATCAATCAAGGTGTCAAAGTATATTCAACCATTTTCAACAGCTTTCGTACTAGTGCTGTCAAATCTCGATTATACAGCGTAGTTGATCCCTTTCTAGATAAGATAAAAAAGGTTGAGAGTTGATTAATTACAAGCAAGATATTGTCAATCAAACCATGCATTTCAACTGCATCCTACAATTGAAATACATTGAGTTCAATTTATGACATTGTACTTGCAATTGGATCTTTCGTTGTCTTCTACGTAGCATCTCTTCATGATGCAACTTTCCATGAGGTAAGTAAAGTATCACTCCTTCAAGTTTAGGACGATGTTTTGCGAAGCAAAATTCCCCAAACCGATTCGTCTTGATGGTCAGTCTCTAGGCTCTTGACCCTCTGTGAATTTTGCTTCGCAAAAAAATTAAAATCTTCTTAGTTTAAAAAATCTTCTTAAAATTTTTCAAGAAGGGATATTTTTCTTGTCTCGTGGAAGTTTACACAATCTTTTCAGTTATTTGCTTTATCTTCGCATGCAGTCGTCTGTACTATTTACATGCGGTGTACAGGCTACAAACAAATGCAGCAAGAAATAAGCATGGTGCTTATGGAAAGAGGTAGCAAGAGTCTGGGAGTCTGGGAAGATGCCCAAATGTTGGACTCTGGCAGATGGCTCAACTGGGGAGCTGAAGATTGCAAGATCTCATGGAACGATTGGTGGAAAATGGGCTATCGGCAGTGAAGCGGAAGCTTCAATGGACACATGATGTATTTCATACCCCTGCTAATCTGACACGTTAAGGAATCCAGACCGACCCTCAGTGTCATCTGTGTGACATGCCAATCTTCGCCGTGCTCTCTCTGGTTATCATGTGGCACTGCGGAGAAAATGCTATGCGCAACGGTACACATGGGTCCTGCGTGCGATTATGGATGCAGTCTCTCCACCCCTCACGTGTGTGAAAGTATCGGAACCACCCAAGGGAACCATTTAAATCTTTAAGCTTGAATTTCTCGATAACGACTGCGAATTTGTGGAATCTGATCAGGGGGCTGAAATCGATAAAGTAAAAATCATTAAGTTAAATTATAAAAGTATCACGCTGTACTTATTATGCTGTTCCATTGGGTAATTTCGTCATCTTCACATATGTATATGAACATTTTACGATACATGCCGTTTTTTACTGCATTGTTGTGAAACAGTGAAGTACATATTTGATTGCCACAAATTGTAACACGGTAGTCACAAATGAAATTGATTTACTGCGCCCATCAGCGAAACTAAGGAGTAAGTTCCGCTAACTTCACAACGGAACCACTTTTATTTGTAAGCTTGAATTTCTCAATAACGACTGCGAATTGGTGGAATCTGAGCCTAGATTCGTGATCAGGAGGCTGATCTTGATAAGGTTAAAGTTGCTTCAAATAGGATCTCGCTGTACTAAATAATGGTTCCCCTCGGTAGTTCCGCCAACTTTACACACGTCTCCCTCACGGGTAAGCAGCGGGAATTGACTTCGTACCGAGTGGTCAAACAAAGAGACGAAAGACTCATCATGCGATCTGTACCGCGGAAGCTCATGTGAGCTCATGCCTTCTGAGAGTGGGATGCCGCGATTTCGGTGCTCCATCGGTGAGGAAATTTCTTGTTAAAACCGGTGTTTGGATGTAAAGATCACCATGAAGAAGTTCAGCACAAAGGTGGAAGAAGGTAGGACCTGGGCGCAACGAGCTGCTGCGGACCGACCATCTTGACAGATACTGAGCTCAGTGGTCCGAAATCTCAGTGAATGACTGATGTCTCAGGTCCTTTTGGGCGCAGGATTTTCTGTTTCACATGATCCAATAATTTCGTTTATCAAGCGTTTTTATTTATAGCATATTTCTAACGCTTATTGATTGCTCAGTACTCACTCACTCATAAGTTACGTACATTATCATTAGCTACTTTTAGGAATTATCTATTATTTTGTCACGATTTCATAAAGTTCATTTTCAATTGTCAGCGCATTACATAGCTTCTTAAAGCACCTTGCGAATTTTGTGCAAGTATTGCGCCAAGAATTGTATGCTGATTCATATGATCAGCATGTAAGATCAAGCTTAGATTAGTGCCCATTTCTATGCATCTACAAATAATTCTGTGGTCATGTTCATCAAAATATATTGTTTCAACTTGTTTTGTGCAATAGCTAATTAAATGCATTGTGGTGTCCGTGGCACAGTGGTTGCGTACTTGGACTAGCGATCTCATGGTCCAGAGGTCGAACCCGGAAAGTGTCATTGGAAGTCGGCAGGAAGGGCATCCGGACTACAAAGCACCACAACGCTCCAAACAAAGTCTGACTTAAGTCAGCACCGTCCAAGGCTCCAGTAGGGGTAAAAAGTGACGTAAAATCCGTAAAAAAAGGTATGATGGTCTGCATTATTTCATCGTGTGTTTCAAATTTCAACTAAAATTAAATGATGAATTTCACTTTCTCGCCTAAAAGGTGTTTATTTACCTTAAAACATGGAATTAGCTCTGAAGATAAAAAAGTTCGTAGAATTAAAGAGGCTATTATCGAGGTATGACCGAGCGGCATTTTTCGATGAGCGGTGAGCGAGCGAAAGTGTGATGATGAGCAAATGAGCGATGAGCGAGCGACAGCGGAATTTCGATCCGCTCAAAAACACTATTCAACACACATGCATGAACTAAATATATAAGTCAGCATTTAGATAACAATCTCGCCGGTCGACAAGTTCAATTAGTATTGAATTATAATCGATGACGTGTACTTTCGCATTTTTAGGACATGAGATGCAACCTAGAGGTCCCCTCTTGTAGTGTTTTCCTCAATGTCTCTATTACAATTAGTTCGTTTAATAATATGAAATTGTACTGCACATAATTACTAAACAGTTGCATTCAATTCTATGATTAATAATATGCGGGTTTTCAAATTAGGCACATTTTTCTCTACCTGGCAAAATTTAATGCTGCAAACATTTTCGAACAAGACTGTTGTACATAATTATTTAAATCAATATTCAATTTTTGAAATTTTGCTAAGCAGCTATTCACGAAGATTCAGTTCAATTATAACTACAGAGCTGATCACAAAAATGCATTTTCGCTTGTAGTTTTCTTTGGAGAAAAGATCTATCATTCAACTTCAATCATGTTGTAATGTAATGTCTTCTTCCAGTACTATAACATTCCTTTATTTCATAGATTTGTCACACTTTCACTTCATTTACATGCTCCATGTCATGCCATGTAATCTAGATCTCATAAAAAATATTCATTGTAATTCATCACTCAACTGTACAATACCATCATCATGTCATTTTGTAGGCCCTATATTCATGGTCACAAATCCCATGTTACCATATTTTCCTACTTGGTTAAAGAGAAGAATATCATTTCACGTCGCAAACGATGAGGGGATTTTTTCGTCAGGAGGTGATTCCCGAGACTCATTTTCTACACGAATACTTTCTACCTGTGAAAGTGTAGCTAAATAACTTTTCATTGCATGATTCGCATTCATATACACTACAGCAACGCGCACGCGACTCAACGATTTTAGCCGGACGCGGAAATGAAAGAATTCTTCGTGTCCGTGTCCGATTGAATTAATGTAATTTCAAGCAGTCATTGAAATTGGTTATCATTATAATCTTTAAGGCCTATATGTAATTACGCATGATATGTCTATGAAAGAATTTTGAGCATATTTGAGAATTACAGGCAATCGAGTGACACACTATATCAGAGAAAAATGGATATTATGAAGCAAAAGATAGTCATTCTGGCCTGAATTATGTAATGGATAGACCGGGGTTTTTAGATTTGCTGAAATAACGATGACAATTATCTAGTTAACTGCCCCGAGGGCAGTTCACTATGATAATTGACCGAGATATCAGCAAATCTTAATAAATTCACGTTTAATCGTTTTAAACTATGCCAGATTATCTCTATGCTCACAGGGCAGGTTAACAGGGACGGTTAACACATAGAGGTCGGATGGATTTCAATTTCTAATTTTATCGCATTTCCTTTTATGTTAGGTAATGGTTAAAGGAGGACAGATTGATATTGCTGGAATAATGAGGTCAATTGTCTTGTTAAAATGCCCGAGGGCTTTTGACAAAAGATAATTGACCGAGATAGGCCTACCTCAGCAAATATCTATCCATCCTCCTTTAACCGTTTCTAAACTATGCCAGTTTATCTCTATGCTGAAAGGGCAAATTAACAGGGACGACTAACTTGTCACGGAAGTCCATAGATATAATTTTGAAATGTAGAATATCATAGTAAAACAGTGTAATATACATGATTGCAATTCATTTTGAAATTGTTGAATGAGAGGCGAGTACCAAACGATGGACAATTTTTTGAAGAAATTGATGTATATGATTGGATAAAATTTGATGAAATTAGTACTACGAATCAAAGAACAGCAGCAACATCCATTCGACAGGCGCAGCCGATTACTGACAATGAATTGCAGGAGAATGAGAGGTACCAAAATCCACTATGAATTCCGCTATTTGGGCTCGCAGAACTTCTGACAATTGGCTTAGCGAACGAAACAATAAAATTTTACAGTCTGGATATTCAGACCTACTGTTCTTGTCAGAAGATGGCTTTACCACGTTAGAGACTATAACTAAATGTAATTTGAACAGTGCTTTACAAAAATTTGTATTTGAAGTACGTAAAGTTGGCGGCGGCAGGTACCCCGGCGAAACAATGAGAAACCTTGTTTGTGACATTGGTTCTTCGCATGCTGTTATATCTTCTAGCTATCAATTGAGGGCTTCGTGGGGGAAGAGAACTCAGTGAGCTGACGATTGGCTCAGACAGCGAAATGCAGTTGAGAAAAATAAGAGAAGGAGAGATCCTTGAATATGCAGAAAAACTGTCGAAAACTAAAAAATGCGGACTTTAAGATCGACATGCTGATCCCAAATTCGTGAGAATTTATCCTTTCACTGATCGGAGTCGTTGTACATACACTCTTTATAAAGTCATGCGTGATTGGCGGCCTCTCAATTGTCCTACGAATCCCCTTTTTCTGCAACCTGATCCATATTTCTCAATCACACGATAGTGCCGCCCATCTCCTTTGGGACATAATTCCTTGAATATGATGTATCGCGCAATGATGGAAGCTGCTGGTGAGGATGATCATAATTTCAGCAATCAAAGTGGTCGACGAACTACTGTCACGAGAATTGTTGAAAAAACTGGTGAGTGAATATATTTTGCTTGAAATCATTTAATACTTAATCATGATTATAAATGACAAAAGTAATAAAGGGAAACCTTCAAAATAAAGAAAAGTCGTGATAAATGTTTCATCAGGATTATGCACAGAATGACTTTTACGATAATTTTTTAGAAATTTCATTTTAACTGTAGTCTAATTGGATGAGAAAACGGTAATATTTTCATGTAAATATATGTTCGTGATATTATTGCACTGATATTCAATTGCCATGTTTATGTAAACTAGTCCCTTCTACATAAATAAGACTGAACTCATTTTCAGCAGTCTACATACAAAATTTCATTGAATGTATAATCTTAGAACCAGTAACAGACTAAGCAAAAAGATTCAAAAGAAAAAAACATTAAAAGAAAATTAAAAGAAAAAGATTCAACATCGGCAAAACAAAAATTCAACTGAAATGACTTAGATTAGAAGTGATTACGCCAATTACACATAGAGCCGTTGGAAAACTGATATGTAAATTTAAGGAAATTGGAAGTGTCGAAGATCGTGAGAGAAGTGGAAGACGTCTCTCTGTGACACATGAATCGTCATTGATCCTCTATTTTAGCTGCGGTTTCCAAAAAATAATGGTGTGGTGCGGTTTTGGAGTACCAGAATAGTTGGGCCTTTCTTTGTCAAAGAAAGTATGACTTCGGAAGTCTGCCTACGAATGCTCCAAGAGGAAATTATACCATCACTACTAAATGTTGACGGATAATTTCCGGAATTACTCCAGCAGGACAAAGTGTGTCAGATCTTGGCTGGACCAGCAGTTCCCAAGTCGGTGGATGGGAAGACGTGAACCTGTTGAGTTGCATGTATCTACCCAATTCAGCAGTGATAAATTAGGTTAACCATCATAATAATGTGCAAAATGCAACTTTCCCTATGTCTCCAGAATTACGCCTCAGGCTGTATATCAACACAAATGAATAGATTTTCCAGTTTTTAAGATTCCCTGCCTTTTGTATTTCAGGCGACACACAGTTGGCAAAGTAAACCACGGGCCATCAATCTGATTGCGTTGATGTATATAACGCAATAGGGAGAAAGCGGATGAGGTTAGCCACTGAAGTGTTAAGTTGTAACTCAGGAATTGCTTCTTCACAGGTCCATACTTCGACGAGTAATACAAGCAACCTCACAATATGTGCTGCAAGTTCACCATTTGACGTTGGATCGCTTTGTGCGAGATTGGATATTACACCGAAAAAGATGACAGTTACTCAACCAGATGGGACATCAGTGCATTTGGAATTTTGAACATGACATAGCTTGATCCAGCACATGATTTGTGATATCTGGAAATGTCTTGGAGTTTGTCTTGATCATAGTATTAATGCATCCAATTGTTTTCTTTTCAGTCATCGATTTCTGTGTCAAGTTAATTGTCCCTGGCATTATCAGGAAAGGGATATTACGGGATTTAATAAGATTTCTACATGGCAATAATACAAAGCGAGATAAACTGGTATGGTTTAACTAATAGTTTTTAAAGACAACCAAGGCATGTCTTACTTCCTGTTAGATGAAACAATTTTGAAGAATTATTTAATGATAAATTTTCGGCCAAAGCATCAACCGGCGCAGAATACCACAGTCCTATCTACTCGACTCAAAACGGACACCGGGTAACTCTGGCATGAATTATTGAAATAACAGGTAAGACCTAGGATGAATTTATACTTATTTAACATGTGCTACATATTTGATTTCAGTTAAACAACAACATTAAAATTTGCTGACTTTTTAGCAAACTGCAATATTTTTTGTGTGAAATTGATTTGAATTTATTTTGCATGAGCTATAGTATGATAAATAATCCAATTTTTCACTGACGGTAGATGCACTTCTGCAAATTATTAGTTAAAATTCATTTGACATCACTTATATGGTTGCATGATTATTGTTAGTATATACATCAAAATCACTATGCTTCAACTGACAATATGTAAATCAATTTAGTTATATATAAAATTTGCATTTTTCCTATTCTGTTTAAAAGTCTATGAAGAATTAAGATTTTAATGCATATTCGCGAGATATACATGCAAATTCTTTATATTAAGTCTATATTTGGTGAATTCAATTCGTAGCACATTTACGGTAATATCATATGCATGCTTTTAGACCGGTAAAATACCCGGAATATAGTAAGTACAGCGTAGTAAGCCATTGTTCACTATTCCCTGGTCACAACTTTCGCATCTTGTGCGCAAGTCTTTAGATATAGCACAGATCACGACAACATTTGATTTCTGTGGGATCAAAATTTTAAATAGAGGAATTTTGATTATTTAGCAAACATAAGTAATTGTGTTCACTATTCATAGTGACATGGCTTTATGATTGCCTTATTATCAGTTACGTTCATGAATGAGTTCATTGATATGAATAGCCGCATAAGTAACATGCATAATATTTCATTATTTCAGGTGATAAGCAATTGTCCAAGAAAATCGTAGGTCACTGTTCTAACTGCGTAGACGTGTATATGGAGAAAAGCGATTAAGGTTGGGTGCACAAGAACTGAATTGTGACTCCTTATCTTCGAAGGTGCCGTTGTTGCCTCTTCGCTACAAACATTTCCAGTATAAGCATTTCGCCGTTCAGAGTTACTGCTTTCTGTTCGGATTTGAATATAAACCCGAAAATGTTGACCACCCAGCCGCCTGATGACACAGCGTTGAACTTCGAATTCTGAATTTGTGAATTTTTAACTTCCTTGTTTGCATTACTCACCTGTATCTACTTATTATTGCATAAGCTTCAACAACATGGCATGTACAAAGGGAGATTCCATCCACATACCCAGCAGGGGTGTAGTGGAGGGGTAACGCGGTATAACGCCGTTATACTTCCTAAGATTCTGGCCGAATCAGCGTTATACTTCCTAAGGTCATCAAATTAACGTCAAAAGATGGTAAGCTGTATGTGGCAAACATTTAATGTAAAAATGTTCATACTTGATGTGCATTATTGATGAAGATCTTATTCAACTTCCTATTTTTGCATTTTGTCATGAGCATGCATGCTTTCATTATTACTTGGATTCATGTGGAAGTCCTTCAATCGCCGAAAGTGGATGAGAGCGGTTGAAAATTCTGAAAGGGCGATTATGTAGATCTCGAACAGTCCGTTATGGACATTAGTGGCACGAACATGCGTTTTTCAGCTGATACACTAAAAGTCAAAAGACTTGTCACCCTTGCGCATTAGTTAACATTGCATGTGCGACAAGTCTTTTGGCTTTTAGTGTATATACATGTCAAATTTAGCGTTATACTTCCCAAAATTCAGCTGAATTTTTAGCTCTTAGCGTTATACTTCCTAAGAATTTACAACTACACCCCTGATACCCAGAGTGTAGTTTATAAAATGACTGTGCAACCGATTATTTTATATGGCCTCTACAGCTTGCCCAGACCACGATCTGACATTGACAATATCAGAACACTTGATGGTTTATTTTGCAACCGCATGTTGGTGCAAGGCAAATGCGCTCGTCATCATGTGACACGAGAAGTCTTGAAAATCCGTGGTCCAGCTAGTTTAACTTCCCATGCTGAAAGAGGTTTATATCGTCGCTTGATGTCATCCAATTCACCGATTGGAGAAACATATCGGTCCATGACGGTAAACTTTTATGTAAAGGGTTTCATAAGCCGACTTTCCCTTCATGAAATCGATCTGATTCTTATGGCATATGCTGAGATGAAAACTAAGATTCCTCCTGTGGCCACTACTTCATCTCACTGTTCTAGCCTCCACGGTGCGTCTGAATGAGGTTTTGGATTTAAAAAATATATCATCGCCGAAACCAATTTTTTTGAGCTTAGTGACCCTCTAGGAATGGGAAATGAGCCAAAAGAAAATCATTTAAAGTACAGATTTTTATTTACGGCCTATTTTCAAAATGGCAGCCATTTTTTCGTAAAAATCGTATATCTGATGCACTTATTAGGGCTTAAGGCATGCTACGTCACATGAATTAGCATTTTCTGATCACAGAAGAGTAATTCATACAATAGTTAAAATCCTAGAAGGGTGCCATGCAGTTGAACTACTGTTTATAAGTAGTATGTCGTGTCCTGAATAGTATTTCTTAACTTCGGAATCTAATGTCGATTAAAATTTGCATTATTTACTACTTTCGTTTGAAGGTGAATTTATCCGGGTAAGACAAAGCAAAAAGTCACAAGTTTGATTGAAATAAACATGTATTCATTCAGAAAACACGAACAGGACAAGCATCCTAAAGATAAATTCATCAAATATGTCTGGAATTATAAACACAAACAGATCGCAACAATGGATCAGAAAACTGGGGATGACTTTCAAAAGTTTTGAAGTTTTTCCATGTGTCTGCAAAACTGTGATGTAGGGACTCAATACATTGCTCACTGTATTGACCGAGTCTTTTTCGTGTGTGCTCACAGAATTCTGGTACATGGAATATGATAGCGTGGGAGTCACATTCAGAGGCAGCTGTTCATATGCCGCCTGAAACTCACTGATGCATCTCCTGAATTGTGGCTGCAGGGAAGCTCCAAAGCAAGAAGTCACAACATCATTGAAGCAACGAAAGGCCCTCACAAATTTCAAGACACTGGGATTATTTGGACACATCGCCTCAAGTAAATCGACATTGCGCAAGAGACTCCTGGCACTGTTTCCAGTGAAGCTGCCTCCGTGCATTGCCTTACGCACTGCATTGCATTTACGTAGCCACAATTCTGCACTACTCCATTCCTTCTCAAGACCAGAAAAAAGTGTAGCTGTGGGTCCAGACAGCAGATGAAGCTCTGGAGGGGGCTGCTTTGATAATGGGAGTGGAAGAATCTGATGTGTGCACTATGGACGGATGAATGACATTAGTAAATTTCATTGCATTTCGTTTGTCCCTACCGTACTCAAAATATTTTCAGAACTGATCACTCAGAGAAGCCATTGTCCGCGGAGCACCTATAACTCCTAGTCTGCCTTTTTCCGCAGTGCACCAGCTACATGGATGCTTGCTTCCATGTGGCATGAGCCCTAAAAGCATGTTGCACAATTTCAAATCACATGCAATGGAAAATTGGTGCCGCATAGCATTCAATCCTGCTTTGATCCACAACAATTTGACATTGTTGTAATTTTCCTGAACATCTGGTACTAATGCTACTATCATGCAACGCTTGACACCAGAATCTTTGAACGTGCAACTTAATCCTGAAGACAGGCAACGGCGGGATTGAGAAGTCGGACCTTGCTCATCTAATTCAAAGACTGATGGACCGATCTTGAGAAACTCCCCACCTCCATCAATACCAATGCGAATGACCAAATCATCTCTACTCAAGTTCCTCTTGGTCAAAATTCGATCAATTAGTTAATCGACATCTTTGCAGAAAACTGCAGATCTCGAGCATCTATCGCTCACTTCATCTTTAGCAAGGCAGAGGAAATCCAATTCCTCCACAGCAAACAGGTCATCGAACTCGTGGGTGGCTCTGGATAGTTTGGACTTTAGCCCGGGTTCAATAACAGTTCGAGACTTGGTGGCATAACGAATATCCTCACTAAGCTTAGACATTTGCCTATCACTCAAACTCAAATCAGTTTGAATGTGAGAAAGATCGACAGCCGACAACTGAGTAGGCGATTTCAAAGTCATTGCATTCTTGGCCTTACCACTTAATGTTGCAAGAGATGTTCCCACGTCGTCGATGATTCGGCTAGCAACTCGTTGTTTTGTCACTTTGCTGGGAGAGTTCAACAGATTGTCTATGTTGGATACCTTTTGGCGCTTTGATAGACAAGATTCTCTTGAATGAGAACATCCTCGATAAAGTTTCGAGAAGCAAAGACCACATACCTTGAAACTCGATGCTGCTGGAATGGATTCCTTGTTCGATGGACGACCAGGAGATTTCTTCATCCTTACGGCGTCCTGTTTGTCAGCTCGAGCGACACAACAAATTCGGCAAGAACACGTAGATGATGAACGAAGGATAATCGGCCGACGAGGATCATGATCATTAGACAGGGGTAAGCTCACTTCATGTCCGTTCCGCATTTTGGAAAGTAGCAAATAACATCCATTGCACAAGGCCTCCGGAAAGTTAGGATTTTCTCGATCGTAGCCATAAATGACGAAGTCCTGAATACTCCTAACATCCGTAGCAGAAAGCTTCCGAGAGCCCTTGCGATAGCAAGCGGCGCAAACGCGTTTTCTATTTTCATTGTGACTTCTTTCAACGGCGTCTATCGCAGTTTCATCACCTGCCGCAGCCATCTTACTGGTGTACTAATGAATTTCGGCACTTCACGTCTGATTTAAGATTGGATGTTGCAAAAATCAATTCATAGCTCTCAGTACCCATTCAAATACATTTCAACATGAACAACATGCTGCGTCATATGTACCATAGAAATGTGCAAGCTAATATTTGAATTTATGCGAATGTCTATTTTGTTAGAAAATAGAAAGCTACTCAACCCTGAACACCAGCTTTGTGCAGTGTATTTGAGTAAAATTTGCGACTTTTTGCTTTGTCTTATCGAGATAAATTCACCTTCAAACGAAAACAGTAAATCAAACATATTTTAATCGACATTATATTCCGAAGTTAAGAAATACTATTCAGGACACGACATACTACTTATAAACAGTAGTTCAACTGCATGGCACCCTTCTAGGATTTTAACTATTGTATGAATTACTCTTCTGTGATCAGAAAATGCTAATTCATGTGACGTAGCATGCCTTAAGCCCTAATAAGTGCATCAGATATACGATTTTTACGAAAAAATGGCTGCCATTTTGAAAATAGGCCGTAAATAAAAATCTGTACTTTAAATGATTTTCTTTTGGCTCATTTCCCATTCCTAGAGGGTCACTAAGCTCAAAAAAATTGGTTTCGGCGATGATATATTTTTTAAATCCAAAACCTCATTCAGACGCACCGTGGCCTTGTTGATTCGATTCGCTTTTTACTTCGTAAATGTGAACCTGACTTTGATTTAATTGACTTATTGTTAAAGTTCTGAATTTTCTGTCTTGTAATATGTTTTTCCTCTTTTTTTACTACTTAGCTTGTGTAAGCTCATCCAGGAACTACTAAGTTATTTATGTAGATATCTTAGTAGGCCTTGTATCATCGCAAGAAATTACGAGTTTTGGATTACAGAAAAAATGTCTGTTTTGTTAACCTGCCCCGGATTGCCAGGGATAGGGATGACTATGAAATTTAATCAAAACCATATATAGCCGAAATGCGTCACAGTTTAATTAGATATGTAGTTTCGGGAATACTATGAAATCACATCTGAATTTTGATACTATGACAACAATATATTATTAAAATTTTGAAAAAAAAATCACAAATCGGATTTTGTAACTGACAGCTATGGAAATCGATAACGATATGAAGAGAGTTTATGTGAGCTATGTGATAATTCAAAAGTGGAGGCTCTGCATCATTTTATGATAGAATGTTTAGTAGATCAAAATTTACGACAGTGCCTTTGTTATGCAACTGTAACAATACAGCAGAATTCAATATATTGATGAACATTTTAACTCCAAAGCTAGAAAAATCCATCGCAAATGCAAAATGCAAACGATTTACGAACGATGACTATAGAAAACACTAACCAGTAAGTATGATATCTGGAAAAATGTTTTGGCCAATCTTCTCTCCTCCCTGTTCGGAAAACATATTTTTTCAATAGCATCGACCGCACACCGTTTTCTCTCAACAAGTTGTGTTTTTTATGCATATGTCAGCGTACATGTTCCTGTCTTCCAATGTTTTTGGAAACAAACATTTTTGACTTCTACCTCTCACAGTCAATATTTTGAATATTCAACGCAAGTAGTACTATTTATACTGATGATATTAAAGCTGACATTTACAATCAATATTTCTATTCTTGCTTTTTAGGAAGCAGCTTCGTACAGTGGTGCCACCATAACATAGTCAATGTAGAGTTCAAGAGTCAAATTAAGCGATTTCATCAACTGATTTTAATTTGGAAATGTCAATTTTCGAGAATAAGTTACCGAAAAGGCACATCAAGTCACATTTTTCAAAAGTAACACCAGATAGCTGCTAAACTACTTTGAAACGAATGACCCGTCTGCTAAATATCATGAAGGTACAAAACGTTTTGAGATCGGGGAATTTGCCTCGAAAAAATCTTGAAATTAATTTTTTCTCCAATGTGAGTATAAATGTTGACTATGTAAGAAATGAATTGGAGCAGGCAGTGCTTTGAAATTGAATTTTGTTACAAGTTTCGCACGCAATCAACGACGTAACCAATTTGTTTCTAGACGGACTATAGAGTTTTTTAATTATAACAAATTGCCGTTATATTACGCTTTTGTCTCGTGGACGTAAATAGAAAAAAGCATGTGCGGATGCCTTCTATCAATGCTCTATTCAATGCGTGGTTCATAAAATGGTTGAAATCAGATGCAAACATGGACGCGATTAAAAAGTTCAACGCAAACCTGATCGCAAATCTGATTGCATTCAGAATTGTGTTGACCCTATCAGGACCGCCCATGTCAACTTCTTTTTATATCTCCTAAAATGAGTCAAATAGAAGCTCAATTTTTTGTGACTTTTAGTTCGTATGTATTCTGAAGTTTCAGTAAAAAATTGTGCAAAATTGACCTACTGAAAGATCAGCTGTAAAGGTAATATTTGAAAGTACTTTTTAGAAAATTGATGGTTTTCATTTAGAGTAGCATTGATCATTAATGATATAATGTCTCTGTATCATATTTGCATAACATTTATGCATGTGGAATTCAAGATTGTTACCATATACATTCATCTTATCTCCCAAAATGGGTACATGTATAATTGTGCATGTAATGTACATGTACATACAGCATAGGCCTATGATGTATTTGAAGTTTTGATGCGAACTTTTAGACATGATACGCGCAGAATAATGCAAAATGCATGTTCTTTCAAGTCTCATTTAGTTGACAAACTTCATTTACCTTCTGTATTTAATGACAAAAGTGTCTGTGCTTTAGTTCCAGAAAAAGCGAAACATCTATATCCTCCCAAAGTGTACCATAAGCTTAATAACCCTATTTGTTTGAAATTCTTCAATTATAATAAGTTTCTTAATAGCCTGACAATTCAGGAAGTTGTTGGCATTTTGCAGAGCGATTGCAGCTGTGACTCGATGACCAATTTTGTTTATGAGCCTTATGGGCATGTTTTTACCGGTAATTTAGATATAATAAATGATCCAGGTCTCAGAGCTATATTTGCGTATGGCACTAAACACAGATTGTCTAGGTCAATATCATGGAAATCCATTCAAAAAGAGATCAGCGATTCCATAGATAATCATATATCTCGTGTGTCCAGTCGCCTTCACTTAAAAGTTGATGACTTCTCTATTTGGAAAAACAGGGTCATGATGTTAGTAAAGCACCGCATCTTTCGTTGTAAGAAATTGGGTAGGAAAGATAATGGCAGCAACGTTTGTGTTGATAAGGAGTTGCAAGATCTCCATAAAAACTTGATAGTCGTTCCTGTCGATAAAGCATCCAACAACTTTAGTTTCATATGTAAAAAGTTCTATCTCAAAATCCTGATGGACGAGCTTGGTTTTGACATAGATTCTTCCACTGCAGTAGGCAATGCAACTTATAAACCTGAGCTTATTTCTGAAAAGGAAGTCCTTAATAAACACGTCAAAGATATGAAATCAAACTTTAATATTAATGTTAGTGACAAGGACCTTAAACTACCAAAACTTTTCTGGATTCCAAAATTGCATAAAAATCCTTATAAGTTTAGATTCATTGCCGGAGCCAGAAATTGTACAACTAAAAAGTTATCGGTGAATATCAACAAAGGTCTGAAAGCGATAAGAGAAAATTTCCATAAATACTGTGAGTCAATCAGGAGTAATACTGGTTATTCTTATTTTTGGAGTGTAGCCTCGACTCAAGATTTTTTGAGGAATATTTCTAACGTGAACGTCCACTCTATGCAAGTTTTTGACTTCTCTACTCTTTATACAAACTTAGATCAAGGTGCTATCAAGAATAATATTTTTTCCATCCTTGATCTCACATTCAATTCCACTAACCGTAGATACTTGTGTGTAGGATATGAGAAGTCGTTTTTCTCCAAAATCAAATATAAGGGGTATTTTTGTTATGACGTGGACTCTTTTAAGAAGGCTATTGATTTTATAGTGTCTGAAGTCTACATTTCTTTTTCCGGTTATGTGTTCAGACAAATTCGAGGAGTACCAATGGGAGGGAATTGCAGTCCTTTACTTGCCGACTTGTTTCTGTTAAATTGCGAATTTACTTTTATGAAACAATTGGTTAAAAATAAAAAGTTTGGACTAGCTAAATTATTGTCAAACACTTCGAGATATATAGACGATATATGCGTAATAAATTACAAGCATTTCAATACCTTAATTCCAAAAATTTACCCAGTGGAGCTTCTTGCAGATAGAAACGGAGTTAATGATAAAGCCGTTGTTTACCTCGACGTGAGACTCCAATCTAGTAGTGACGGTCTTCGAACCTCAATATATCATAAAGTGGAAGATTTTGATTTCCCTGTTGTTCTGTTGACATTTCCAGACAGTGCAATACCTTATAACATGGGAATTAATGTATTTGCCGGCCAGGTTTTACGTTATTGTCGCATCTGCTCGCATCTTGAAGATCTAATTAAACGAATAAATATGACACTTTTTGTGATGAGCGGCAGAGGATATTGTAAGTCTAAAATGAAGGCATGTACTGAGAAAATCCTAACCGGTCATAACAATTTTCTAGTCAAGTTTGGATATTTCTCAGCCAGGCAGCTGACATCGCAGTGCGCATTTTAAACAATAAAATTAACACTGTTTGTTTGTTTTCTTAGCATTTAATTTCTTTTTTATTGGTTATACCATTTCAGTATTTCACACATATATTTTAGTTTGTTTTGGTTGTATCCGTCTTTTGCGGTTGTTCTGTTTTTGTTTTTACTATTACTATCAGTATTACTTATTACTACACATATCATTACTGTATTGATTTTAGAATGCCAGCCGCATATAAGTTTATGCGGGGCCCCGCCCGCCTGGGCTTGAGCGTTCAGGTAGAGGGGCCGAAACGCGACCAGGCGGGTACCTGCTGACGACTGGCTATTGTTTTATTTGTTTTAACGTTTGTTTGTTGTTTTTTTATCGCTTACTGCCTTAGTGTGATGAATGGACTGTGTCCGTTACTGGTCTCCATAGGGTTGACATGGTGATTACTAAGTGTCTATTTATATATAAGTTCCTAATCAATCGAGCCTGAAACTTTGACCAAGGAGATCACTTGTTAAGCGGCCTTGTACGATCTCGTACACTTAAGGGTGAAGTCCAGCCCGTATAGCGCTATGTTATGGACCCCCGGGAAGGTCCGCCCGGCACGCAATCAGATCCGTCAAGTCTTTGTGCTTAAAGACCTTCATGCATTCATGCATTTGTCGAGGATCACAAGTCAAAGGACCATTAGGGGTAAGGTCCAGCCCCGCTTTAGAAGCGCTGATTGAAAAATGGACTAGTGGGAAGGTCCTCCACACCGATCTCGTCAAGTTTGGCTCTAAAATGTAGTCCTAGGATAGTCAAAAGTTTGACACGCCTTGAACGTTTAATGTCTGCCGGTGGGAACGCACCACCTGTCCTCTTAAGGACAAAACTTAAGTCTTAGTAACTATAAGTTTATTAAAATTATGAAACATTTAGACGTCGTTATGGGAATGTCCCAGCTTCAATGTCACCATTCGAAAGATTGCATTTGGAATGTATCATAACTTAGTCTTTATAACGAATAAGTCATTAGAACCAGACATTCGTAAAGGTAAAAAAATGTAATAATACATGAAAAGACATTATTTATGTTCAAATTTCAAATTGTCATTTATAGTACTAAAATTAACGTAGAACACTATACTTATAACACCATATAGATATACTTGAGTAAAAGTTTGCAGAAATACTTTAGTTGTAATGAACAATTTTTGGGAGAGTTAAAAATATGCATAGATTTATAAATAATGAAAATTTTTGAAAATACAAATTTTAAATTTGAATTTTTGGTATGAATTTCTTCGAATCATGCAAAATAGGCAGTGCCATTCGAAGAAGGAGACTCGAAATATGAAACTCTGTTTTCAAAAGTTTTATCCATCGGAACATGGAAAAACCCCCCTCCCCCGGTCCTACAACGCCAGTCTTGATAGGGTTAAGCTATCATGGAAATGGTGTGATGATATAAGCTGAGGAAAGTGAAGAATGGAACAGATGACACATCACATGAATATTCAGTTCATCGTTCGGGTTTCGTGCAAGATGTTTTATTGTCAACGAAATTCCTTTGCAAAAAGTGGATTGGTAGAAACAACATAGGAAATAATTCTTAATCGGATTACTGAATTTACTTCCGATAAAATTTAGAGATTTCTTTTTTGCACAGTAAAATTCTTTTTACATGGTTGATTTGCTCTATGCAGCTATCAGTGTCTATGTACATCGAAGGTGACCAAAAAGTTATTTTATCCAAAATAGTTTTGTGTTAATCTTTCCTATTTCACGTAGGAATAATTTGCATTCGAATGAAAGATGCTGCAACTGATAAGAAGTGAGCAATATTTCAAGAAACCGTGCAAACTGCTACATTTAGAGGTGTTCGTAAAATTGATTCAAATTTAGTTTGCTCACGTGATGAATATGAGCTGTGTTCAATTAGAAACATGCAGACGAGGTCTAATCTAAATTGAAAGGCAAAATGAATATGCAAGGCTGTTTTTCATTGCAAGAAACTAACACTTCAGAAAATGCTCCTCACCCGAGTCTGACGCATTGAGATAGTATCAAAATCTCAGTTTTTTTGAACTCGTTTTGTCTGACAATCCTGACCATAGAAATCCGGAATACTATAATATAGGAGAAGAACGGTCTTGGACATTGAAAACAATGTTGCGTCGAGCATATGTGTTTTTATCACAACGGTACCTTAAAGATGGCGGGTCCCAGTGGTGGACAATAGGAAGTTACCGGTGTTATAGTTCTCTCTCTCCCTCTGTCTCAGTTTCCTACCGGAAACTAAAACCATGGTTTAATATTCCGATAGGAAAATTAAACCCAACATTTTTAAGTGTGTTTTAGTTTCCCACTGGTTTTCCCCTGGTGTTGCGGCTTCTAGTTTCCTAATAGGAAAATAAAACCTGGTATCATTTTCCTACTAGGAAGCTAAAACCATGGTTTTATTTTCCGATCGGAAACTAAAACCTAGGGAAACTGAATCTCGTAACACCGGCAACATTCATTTACTTTGCAAATATTCACGATTACCATCATTTTGTATAAAAGCATTTTGATAAAATAGCGTCCGTTTCATAAAAAGTGGATCATCCTAAAATTTGACTAAATAAAACATAAGTATGATACAGAAAGCATTTTTCATGTTATTTTATGTCCCTAATATATTTAAATGTCCTTATATAATCTGATAAGCTATGATACAGTAACGGTTCTTAAGAAGCTAATATTTTGTGGCCCTACCCTTATTGTCAATGACATTACGAATTCGTCTAGGCATTGATTCGATGATATCGTTGATTTTTGACTGATCTAACTTTCTCCACTCTCTTTTTAACAGTGACGTAAGTTGTGATACGCCATCTGTAGGTAGCAGTGAACGACGAACGTTACGTTTTAGAATACTCCATACATTTTCTATGGGATTCAGATCAGGAGAACGAGCTGGCCAAGAGAATGTCCTAAGCCCTAATTGAGACTTGCATAAGTTGACTCTACTACTCCTGTGACACGTAGCATTATCATCCATAGTCGATGGATCACCAAGTTGATCTGTCATTTGGCCAATGTTCATTCGTAAAACATTCACATAGCGTTCAGAATTCATGGTTCCTTGCTATATGTGAAGTTCAGAGCGGCCATTGGTCCAAATGCCAGCCCAAATCAGTAGAGTCGCACCACCTTGTACCCGGGGACGATGTAAATGTCTCGGAATTTCCTGATTAGATTTTATCCATAATCTCAATCGACCATCACTATCCTTCAGACGGACTGATGCCTCATCAGACCAGACAACCCGATCCCATTGATTTCGCCAGTGACAATGACTCATTGCCCATCTGAGACGTCTTTTTGTATGCTGATCTGATAATTCGATCTGAGAGGGCCTCTTACAGCTCTTGAAATTCGACTCAATAAGTCTTCTACGAATAGTGGACTTAGAAATAGACGAGTCTAGTGCAGCCATCTCAGTTAACGAGAGACTTGGATCAACTTTAACAAATCTCAAAATTAGGCGGTCTCTACGTTTGGATGTTTTGCGTGGACGGCCAGAGCCCTCTTTACGACAGAGTCGAAAATCATCATTATGCCATCGATGCACATTTGTGTAAGGGACATTTAGTCGCTTGCTTGCAGCTCGCAAAGAAAACCCTAGTTCTAGCAAGGCTGACACTTTGCCTTTTGTGAATGCGATCTTGTTATTGTTCATTTCTGCTTTGTATTGTTTTCAACCGGTAAGAGATAGATTTCTAGCTGAAAGCAATCAGGAGTGCTGCCAACACCACCGCAACGAATTCAGGAAGCTATGGAACAAGAAGTCCAGTTAATCACATGTAGCAGTTACATTATTGTTGATGAATAATGGTGCTATACTGGCTCTGATTGACCGATTTTCTTTATTTTGGTTTTGCTTGATAGCTTTTGGCTTGTAGAACAACATATTACATAACAAAGGAAACAAATGTAATTTTATAAGAGTGAGGTATGATTTTGTGTAACATTGCTAAATGAAGATCAAATTATCTACTACTTTTTTATCTATAACAGGAAAACAACTCAATATTCATGCTTGAAATTTCCAACAATGATATTAGTAAGCACAACTGACATATCTTTCAAATTTCAGAGAAATTCGTTCAAGTTTGGCGGAGTTAGACAAAGTTGAAGTTAAGGCGATGTTTAAGGGTGATCCATTTTTTATGAAACAATCTGTATATCGCCTTGCGGTAGGAATCTAAGGCTTTGATTGTTCTAAAGATCTAGCAACACAGAATTAGACAGGTCGTCTCTTCTTCCGTTTGACTAGAAAGTAAACATTGGAAGATGTAACGTTAATGAAATGGCACAGTCTGCTGACATAATACCATAGCAATCGAACAATGAGCAGCCAGTTCGACATAAAACACGCCAAATTGTGCGAAGTTTCAGTGACTTATCAACCTGGGGCAGGCGACACGAAACGTCGTTAGTGAAAGCGTTATTGGTGAGAACCAGATGACTCGGTAATAGACGCTACACTTTCAGCGACTCGAAACCTCTGTTAGCTAGAATGTTTATTAGTGAATGCCAGCAAAGGTGGCAGTCGGATATCTATGTAGGATTTCCCATAAAATTGTTGTTCGCTTTTATTAGATCTGGCGTTATCGTAACAACGCCTGCAGCAACCAATCAAATCGTGTATCAGCCATTCAATTCAGTCGCTGAGACAAGCCACAGTATATCCTAATATTAAGTCTGTGTTGACACGAAGCAAGGAGGCAAACATGGCGAAGAGGCAGCGTAAGAAGGAATACGCGTCCGTAGAAGTAACACAATTAATTGAAAAATTCATTGAATTTTGAATTCATTGAAAATCCTCATCCCGCTGTTCTTCGATTGAATTGATTCGGGGTTTAAACAATCTCATTTTGCTTGCTGCGGCGTCAAATTGCACTCTCCACATGCTGTAAAAATGGTGTGTGGCGTCTCCAAATGTCTACGCACTTTTATTCGATTAGACAGTGTTCACTTAGATAAGTTACATTGGTTTTTAGTGACGTCATGAGGGAATATGACAATGCCTGATACATTGCAGGGATAGGCTAAATCACTGCGCATCTATTCCAAGTCGATAACGTCAACGTAAACCTTTCCTTGAACATCAAAATGGCTTTCTTGCATTTCGTCTTCCACATTGAGAGACAAGTGAATGTGTATTGCTTAAGCACTACTGACACACTTGTAAATAATTCAATAAGCGTCCTTTCATGTAGGCTATTTCATATCACTGTAGTTAGACATACAGTAGATCCACGTAATAAATCGCTTAGGTAGATAGAATAGAATAGAACGATTTATTTCAAATGAATAAAAATCATGAAAATCAGAAATTATACAAATCAGAAAAGTAAGGTGTAGATGCAAGCAAAGACACACTAAAGAATTCAGTTATCAAATTGTCTATGCGGGAGTGCTGACATGTACATAATGAATGAGTTCATTCAGCGCAAGGTATTTAAGAACGGTAGAATCGTACGCCCTGTTCGAAGGCTGACAGGAGGAAGCCGATTGAGCAAGAGGTGCGTTGGGGATGAGCATTTGTCAAAAAGAGTCTTTGATAATCTGAGTCTTCTAATGTTAAGGTTCTCCAAACATGGCAATTCACACTCAATACCACAAATTATTTTATGTGCTCGTCTCTGCAACTTTTCAAAGTTATGTGAAAGACATTTCTGCATACCAACAAAAAGTGGAGCACAGTACTCAAGAAGTGATCTCAACAGACAATTATACACTGAGATCAGATCAGGCTTGCTCAAAAAAAAACTTTTCACAATTCTAAGACAATGCAATCTTTGAGCAAAAAGCTTAGAAACATGCTCAGCATGTGATTGCCAACGAAGATCATTCGACCATTGTACAAATTCGCAATCTGGAATAACACAAGGTGTACTATCACTTCTTTTGCGAAAATACATGCAATTAGATTTCTGAGCATTGATGTGAAGGTTCATATCCTTTGCCCACTGCAAAACATTGTCGTGCTCAGCTAACACATCATTTTTATAAAAATCACTTTTGCAAATAGGCACACAAATGGTTATGTCATCAACATATTTGACATAGGTAGCGTATGTGGAGTCCCTTGTTTTTTTTTTGGTAAATGGTGAAACACATATTGACATTTCTTTATGATATTATTCTAAGCTTCTATATGTGTTTCAAGACAAAATAAACGACTAACAGAATCACTAAAGGTGCCTCTCATACCCGTTAAGAAATTCGCTAACGGAGGGCTACACTTTTCCCTAACAGCCGTTCGAGACGCTGCCATTCTATTAAGCTAATACCCGGTCACGCTAGCAGAGTTCTGTGTCGCTGACTTTCCTGTTACACTAACAGCCGATTCCCTAACAGAATTTTGAGTCGTCGACTTCAGGGTATTAGGGATCACTAATAACCTGTCAGCCCTAACAGCGTTTCGTGTCGCCTGCCCCTGACTTTTAGTGCCTGTTGCCTTTTTAAATAATGATCAGCCCAACATTATCGAGAAAACTTTAGCGCAATGATCTGACTTCTTAGAAACTGAAGCAATCGTGGCGATCGGAGAATTTTGAAGGAATTGAGAGCAATCCGCAAGCGGCGCACGACTATTTTACCTATTTCTGCAAGGTATTAAAAATTTCTTTTTGACCACTTAGTAAGTTCTTGCATGTGGATTGTTTTGAATCAGTTTGCACTTCTAGCAGATTGATACGCTTGAGCAATCTAATTCTGTGTTTAGTAATCGGCGCATAGCCGAGCGGCTGAAATTGCCATCAACAAACAGCTACTGGCTCACTTACTTAAACAAAGCGAAAAGTAGGATTTCTATGATCCGGACAATGGGGCCCATTATTTGGAAATGATCAAGGACATTATTGTTTCAGAAGTGGGAGAATCGCACATTTTGGATGACGTTGTATGAATAGAGGACGGAGCTCCAGCCGCATGCATCAAATGAATTATTTTAAATGAGAAATGTTATACCCACAGAACCAGACATGTCGTCTCTTCTTCTGTTTGACTAGAAAGGAAACTTTGGAAGATGTAACGTTAATGAAATGGCACAATCTGCTGACCTAATATCATAGCAATCGAACAATGAGCAGCCAGTTCGACATAAAACACGCCAAAGTGTGCGAAGTTTCAGTGACAGTTATCAACCGGATTACACAGCAAAGAGACACAGTCGATGTCAAGTTCTACAGAAAAGTTTGTGAACGTTTTTTCGTGCGCCTGCTAACTTTTTTAATAATGATCGGACTGCCCAACATCATCGAGAAGCCTTTTGCGTAATGATCTGAATTCTTCGAATCTGAAGGAATCGTGGCGATCGGAGCATTTTAAAGGAATTCACGGCAATCCGCAAGCGACGTACGACTATTTTTCCTATCTCTTTAAGGTATCAAAAATTTCTTTTTGCCCACTTAACAGGTTCCTTCATGTGCCATTGTTTTGAATCAGTTTGCACTTCTAGCAAAGTGATGCGGTTAAACAAATCTAATTCTGTGGTTTTACCTGGATTGGATGAATGGTCGAGTGAACTGACCAACGAGGCTGCATGACCCGGCGACTTTTTATTGAATAGAGTGATAAAACACAAGTTTTAAGCTACATCAGATCCAGAGAAATTGGAAGAATGAATGCGTGAATAATTCTTTCTCCTACGAAACTGGAGGCTCTACTGCGTAAGGCAATAAGAAATATTCTTCACGTACCACCTCGGGAGCAAGTTGAGACGGAATACGACAGACTCAAAATTGAAAAAATAAACGTCGAAGAAATGTTACACTTCGCTTTTTTGTCTACACACTAGCTCACAGTCATTGTCTGCGTGCGCTCACCGCATTTAAGCCAAATATGAAAACTTCGACCAAACATTTTCGAAAATCAAACTTTGCCAGCCAACAGAATCCTCGAACTTAAACTTCCGGAAATTCAGTAATACACTTGTTGCCTAGACTTCATTTCAGACTAATCAATGTGCTTCTAAATAATTGTTTGTGAAAATAATCCCCTGCCTTCCTCTAAAAACTTCCAGAAAAGGAAATTAGCAACAGAAAAATTCAAATTTTCCTCATGATTTTTAACGGAAGCTCTGTGTATATTCACTTGTCATCGTCAACAGCCTATTCTGTTATTTCGTTTATTTGTCAGCCAACAGTTCTCACCACAGCATTGAATAGAGATCTGAACTTTTCAAAAAAGAATGTCTAACGGTCGACGAAAGATGTCGAATGTACATTGAGGAACACGGAGCTCATATTGAACATTATTGCTCGACGGACGATAAATGACCCTCATCGTGCAATGAATAATATCGAAGAATTCATCGCTACATGGCTGTTGAAATTTCTTTTTGCACTGTTTTTGTATGCAATGTATTCGTTGTATGCAGACGCACGTTTCAGGACATAGAAATAGATCAATTGATATTTATAATGTTTAAGTATAGATTTTTTCTGGAGCACTTGCCAAATATTCTGATAAACGACGCTATGGTTACGCTACCGTAGCTTTCACTTCAAGAACTTTATCATGGAGCGATTGGTAAGCCAGTGTATTGCTATTTGAGCCATAGAAATCGAATGATCATTATCAATGGTTTACGCTATGAGGACGCTAACTTAGCGTTCTACCGGTAGCTCTATTTCAGATTCAATGACAGTGTTAACAAGATGAATAGATTGACCGCTCTATGTAGTTAATTTTCTAAATAGTTAATGAAAGTATCAAAGTATGACAGCGTGCTGAAACCGTGCAATTCGTCTCCGCCGCTATGTCAAGCAATAAGGTAGTTATCGCACTCTCGGCTTCGTCTCGACGAATCCCAGAGTGCGAGAACTATCACTTAATCTCAATTGTTAAAAGTCATCCGTCAAAAGTTCTATTCTCTTTTTATATTGTAGAAAGAATTCATCCTTTCCGACGAAATCAACTTTTGGGCTGGAGACACATACCATCAGCCATAAGCTAATTGGTTTTAACATCTAATTTTCAGTGAGAGCTGGCATGCAGAAGAAGTCAGAAGCCGAATGCCAGATGCTATAAGGCCTCAGCCACACTGAAAGCAAAGCAAACACGAGCGTCCCGATCAAACGGGAGCAAACGTATTTCTGCAAGCCATCAATCGCTCTGGTTTGCTTTGCTCGCAGTGTGGCTGAGGCCTAAACCGTAAACCGCCTTTGATTGCGGTAACGCACATGATGAGCCACACAAGCCCTGCGCAATCAGCCACAAGCCAAAAGATGTCACACGGATATTAAGAAACGCGAAAATAATGCGATCCGCAATAGGGTCGGTGCTTATAAAGTTTTCACACTTTGATCAATGCATTGTTTAATGTGATGCTGCATTGCTAATCAGGGGCGTCATTTCCGGGGGGGCGGTGGCCCCCTAAGTTTTCAATAGTTTTCATTAGCTTGATAATGCGATCACGAGTTTCTTAAAATTCTTTGCCCTATAGTAGCATGTACGTCAATCAGTAAATAAGGAATTATATCAAGAATTATTTACATGTACATGTACGTTAGAGATGTTGCAGATGTAGCGATAGAGCCCAATTGATGAAATACTCTGGCAAATCAACACTGCCTGAGGCAATGCTACTTTCGTTCAGTAGCTATCCAGTATCAAATTGCACATCATTGTTTGAGTGATCTGCATACACCTACTTATCATGGACTGCTTAAACCAGAAATGCAAATAGTTGACATTGACTAAGTTATCAACGAATTCGCCACTAGAGAAAAAAGTCGATGTTCCATGTTTTAAATACTGCGTTTTAAATGCACCTCGTTTAGGTATATTTCGTTGGTTGCATATGGGGCTCCTTACTGAATTATCAATTTTTTTGTCATTCATAATTATGCCTATTGTTAATTATTCATCATACAATCATAATTGCACCCCTTAGGATTTTCCTGAAATGACGCCTTTTTGTGATGTAGCGCTTCATTCTCTATGTTTATCTGCTTGCAGTATATCTTCTTCTACTTGTTTGCCATGAGAAATATGCATATTGTCAAAATGGTAACATGGCCCACGGCTTATGGTTTATCGAGGATCATGACGTGTCTTGCGAGCGATGGCTTGTCCTGCGTGCCTCCGGCCTTGGACCAAATTACGATTATTAGAGAACGGATTATCAATTTCTAACCACTTATCACTATAGTTATTTTGGGTGAAGGAGCGCTTGAGCCGTCCGGAACAATAAGCGATTATTGCGATTATAGTGATTCGTAATAAGCGCTTCTTTTGACACATTAAGCATTAACATCTTCGGCAAGCAATTGGTTCCACAACTTTTCCTATACATAATTACATATCCCGTAAATGATGGCTAAGCGAAATAAGTGATGGTATTAATGTAAAGGCATGTACAAAGTTCATGACAGTGTAAGTATGTCATCTGTAAAGAAAAAATCCATATCGAATCATTCTGTCAGTACAGCGCAATTGGTTGCACTATATTACGCTTTAGGATATACTATCTGTCAAATATCCTGAAAACCTGAATATAAAGTCTATTGCATCACTTTGCAATCAGCTTGCATGAAACATAGTACAGTTGCGGACAAAGTAGTGCATTTCTCGCAACTGAAATATTAATCTTCAAAGAGATACTTTACATGAGCAGTTTTGGCGCTCACAAAAGCACTTTTCAATTTATTCTTAATCTGAGATGAAGGGGTTTCTTTCTTCATAAAAACAGTTTCCTGACGAAGCGGTTAACTTGGGCAGAAAAATCGTCGCTACACTTATTGCTTGATGAACGACAATCGAACAGTGCTGAATTGGCGAGTCATTGTATATTACCAAGAGCCGTAGAGTGCATGCATTAACTTGCACGGTTCGAAGTTGCTTACATGTCCTACAAATATAACATCAATACCTTCAGGACAATTGATAGTAAATTATTGGTTGAATCCAAATCGTTGACAGGTCTATACCAATGTGGTTAATTAATCTGTGATTACATTTACAACTGAATCATTGATTTCTACAAAGTCAGATGTTGACATGAACAATGTTGAGTTGCTGAGGGAACATTTAAACACGTTGTGGATTCTTTCAAAGTCAATCTTTCGTCTATCCTAATATCACAGCAACACAACAGCATATCCTTATTTTATGAAGCTGTGTATGAATAAAATTGAGACTCGTGGGATTTGATTTAATCATTTCAAGCGATCAATTTATTGGAAATGAAAGAAATTGAACAGCGTCGCAGAGACAAGCTGCGAAACGGAATTGATACAAGCTTATCTGTAATCTTGCAACCATCATGATCAATTTCCAAAAAAATCTTTCACTATTTCTTAATCTAATCCACAACGCGCCTTGAAGTGTATGGTGCCCCCTTGTGACCATTGCCTCTTCTTTGATTCAGAGCATTGCTGTGATTTTCACGAACTAAAAGAAAATCATTATAAATCGCATCTTTTTTAGATTGAATAATGGTGAGGCCACATGACGAGCCGCGCTTTAAAGCTAGCAGCGACGCATAGCTTTGTCAAGCTTTGAGCTGTGATAGTTACGCGGCCACATGATGAGCCGTACAGCTTGATTACCACTCGCCACTTGTCAGAATTGTTGGTTTACTACATTAGTTCTAAAATTAGATCATCCCATAGCTCTAGCTATGAGCTGTGATAATTGAGATAGGAATTACCAAAGCTCGAAGCTAGCTGTGACAAGCTGCCCAAGCGCAGCAGCTGGAGCAACTAGTGTGGCCTCTCCGATTTCACAGCACGGCTACAGCGCAGCTCAAAAGCTAATTACCTAAAACTTCATACTTCATCAGTTATGTAATTGATCACTTTAGGTCATAGTGATGAGATAGTAATCTAGAGCAACAAACCGCATTTCTTACATTACTAATGCCACAGCAGCTTCGATTTCATCAAATGAATTCGTTTTTGATATCTCGCACCTCGTGTGAGATGGGCATATTCTTCTGCACGTACAAATTTTCGGCAGAAGCCTTTTTCAAGTACAGATTTAATTGCGGGCCAGGACTGCGACACTAAATCATTCCGCCATGGAGTGTTACTCAGATTGACAGTGCTAGCAGACAAGTAAATAGACATCCAAAGATAATAAAAGAGCTGTCAATGAAACTTCAGGTCCATGGACCGGCCAGGTGTACCACAGGTGATCGAGCTTGATCACGGAAGGACTAATGTTTTGTATTGCATGATGCTATCTACAATAAGCGGGCTTGAAGGACTTAATTAAGTTTATAATTAAGCAAAATTCCGGAACTTAGGTACTTGGATTGCAATCCTGTGAGTCATAATTGCGCGATTTACGTAATTTTATGCATATAAAGTTCATTGTAGCATAATAATGAGCAAAGTATAGCAACATACATGTATGCAGTCATCAGTGTACATAAAAACAATCTCAGCCAGCTTCATCGTAACTTCTCGCATCACAAACTGAGATTGAGCTTCGATGCCGGCTATACATCTACTCGATGCTATACATCTACATAATGCTGTAGACAAAAGGGATCGATGTTTCTGCAAGCAGTGAATTTCAAAATACACTTTGCCGGGGTATGCCACGAGCAACAGCGTCACGCACATGCTATGGCTATAATAAAATATTTGTTTTTGATATCGATGTAACGACTTTCTATTAAATGCATTTGCCATTTTTAGCATCTCTTAGGATTTTTTAAATATGCACCAAACTATTATACACACAATATCAGTTGTTTTTTCTTCATCGTTATACATGTATGCACTTTCACGCGTGTGCACAATAGCGGTTTCTTGCTGCAAAACCATCTATACAGCATGTCTGGCATGTGCAGTGGCCTATATGCGATTACACCTGGCACATTTTCCAATATCTTGTTGTGGGATCATCAATTCCATGCTATTTTGCCATTTGGTTGTTGCCATTTCTTAAGTTATATAGAAATTTGTCTTTTGGTACTTGGAAGTGCATTTTCCCTCGAATGGAAGAACGATTATATTTTATCGCTATTCGCACGTGTGTTTCCTAGTTCGTGAGCCTTTTCCAAATAAAATTGTTTTTCTCCGACTTAGGCATTGTCGATCTTTGTGGAGATATCTGCATACATGCAATAATACCTAGTTTATCAATAAGTATGCAGCTGAACAGCATCAATAAAACATTGCAAAACTGAGACATGTATCAGTCCGAAGGATACTTCGAGACATTCGGAAAAATGAGCCGAAACCGCGACAATCCCGGCAAAATTCGGAAATCTGGTCATCCGGGTCTAGGGTGTCAAGCATTTAGCTGCTTGAATCTTTAGTTAGCCGTTCAGAAATCAATCAGCCGCAAACTGAACCCTGCTTTAAAAACACAACTGCATCTTTCCAGTGCCTAATGCGTTGGTGCTTCTCAAAGAAAGAGAAATCAAGAACGGCTAGGCGAATTAGATACATGCTTGCAGGTCCTATCTGTCACCAAACACGTACATCGTATGCTAAACTTTTAAGCGATTATTCAATTGATTGAGCTCAACATTTACAAGCAGATTGATTAGAAATTCGACGCTGCATGTGAAATCATCTTTTTTACATAAAGAGCATTATTGCTTCTAATCCATTTATGCTACTATTGACAGGAGTCATACTTTTATAAGCTTTTTAAATTTTGTAATTCACTCGTGAGTGTCATGAAAGCCATTTTTTAAAAACATCGATTTCAAAGAAGGCAATATATCTAAACAATTTGAATCTGTCAAGACACATTCTTGCAAGTGGTACTCAGAGATATTCCAACTGAAAAGTTGTCACCAATAATCAGGGACATCTATGATATAAGACATCTAAGGGACGCTCAACTCCCATGCCGTGTACTAGAATGGAGGCCAGTAACTTTAGCAGACTTGATTAATGACGGTGCTTTGTGCACATCGAGATAAAATCGTGAAACAAGCTGTTAACACTTCACTTCATTATTGTAAAATACATCAGAATCCAGCTGAATTGATTTCTGTACATACTAATTAATTAATACGCCCGGCCCAGTCTTGCAAAGTACATGTACACATACAAGCATATCATCGATGGTCAATTTCAAATAAATTGTGACCTTTTATATTCACTGATTTTTCCCATTACCTTATCTAAAACCTCCTCCTGTATAATAATTTAAACCACTGGTGGACTTTATTCGAGAATTAAAGAGCAATGAAGCGATATAACATAAGTGATTTATTTCCGGTCTTGAATTACTCAACTTTCATTAAACGAAAATCTATGGTTATTTTTATCACAGTGATGGGAGAATGTTTTTTTATTCACCGACGAAATTTATACGGATTTCGTAATCAACTTAAATCCTTGTCAATGCTGTTCCTGAATTGCCCAATATAGTAGAACCTTAAAATCATGGAAACTCAGCAATCACTAATGCTTGGTTTACTTTTTTCAATATGATCATCGCATTTTATGACACTGACATCATAACAGGGGCGGCGGAACCGGGGAGCACGTGCCCCCCCAAATTTGGGAGGGAAAAAATTTAATCGATAATTTTAAGCTTTTCATTCAAATTGTTATAACAATTGTTATCATAAAAGACAAGCAATGAGGCTCCAATGAGTTCTGCCAGTGCAGAACGAACATTTTCTTCTCTCAGAAGAACAAAATCAGACTTGCGAAGCAACATGACTGAGAAAAGATTGAACAATTTGTTAGTACTTTCAATTCATAAGAGACGCACTGATGAATTGTCAGTGGAGACTATAGCAACAGAATTCACATATCGAAACAAGCAGAGGCTTTCCTTTTTTGGAAAATTTTGAGTTTTTGAATAAGTTTGTATACACTAGTCTTATCATTACACTAATTTTGTAAAACTAGCTTTGTTTTATTTAATCACACACGCTTATAGTATCACCTATTAAATTTGTAGAACGACTCGTCATCTTGTGATTGCAATAACCCCTCAAACAGGCATACATGTGCAACAGTCAGAATTCCCAAATATGACAAAAAACGTTTTTGTAAGCTTCAACAATTACTTCGATGTTAAGGAAGTTAGAGCAAATTAAGTAGTAACTAGAAATACACACTCAAATTAGTGAATGAAAGACTTACAACTACCTACTCCTGAAGTATGCTTGAATCTATATTAAACCATCGGCCTTCATCACAATTTGTTTAATCTTAATTAAGTAAAATTTATATCAAAAGTCTAGGACTGATAATTTCTTTGAGTGGACCAACATTATACTATAGTTTGCGGTAGCCTTTTATTCAATTTAAATGTCAACTGATAGGCCCACGTCACGGGTTTTATCAACATTCCGTTGGGTTGGTATCGAACTGGTATCAGATCGGTACCCCCCCATCTATTATCGCTCCACCGCTTCTGCATCATAATCACATTTTATTTGTTCCTCGGAGTTTTGATTATAATTTGAGGGCCTCACGGGTGATGCTCTATAATCACGAGATGTCTAATAAGAGATAAAAATATGTTGACGCCGGTAACCACACATTGCGAGGAGGCGCACTTGGAAAGCCAACACTGGTTGCACTTTTCCACCGAGATCTTGATAAAGGATCTTCCGAAGGAATGGATATTCAAACGATTCTTGCTTATTAACTTATAGCTATTTTTTCATTAGTTATACCAATCAAATTATTATCAAATTTTGACGTTTCAATTTGTTTTTGTTCGTTTCTGATTGCATCATCGGTAGATTTTCTTTAGATTTTAATCATGTCTCTTACTTGTATAACAATGAATAAGGCATGGGACATATTGCTGCAATGATTGTAGAAGCAAGTGAAATCATTACTGATCAGTTATCACTTAGTCCATGACTGCTTTGAGCAAAGGAAATAGATTATCAAAAAATTTCCAGAAAGAGTCCACAATTCTCCGAAAAACACTACTGAATCGATTTTCGCAAAGCATGTATAAAATGTACAGAATCCACACCAATAGCCATTGATGCTACGGGCCTTAGGTGAGCCATTTCAAACACTAGCAGTTTATATTGCAGCTGTTATTGACAATCACTTATTCTTGTGGGAGTTTTGTAACTCTCTTGACTAGGTCCAGAATCTTCTTTCAACAGATTCCGTGTATGTATGAGCGCATTAAAGTACTGGATAATTGTTTATAACTTGTTTCACGGTTTTATCCTGATGTGCAAAAACAACCGTCATCAATCAAATCTAGTAAAGTCACTGGCCTCCAGTCCAGTTCATGGCATGGGAGTTGAACGTCCCCTAGATATATTACATCATAGATGTCCCTGCAACTAATCCATTCCTGTATTTTTTATGTGAACCTGCAAATTTACATTTAACCGTTTGATTTTCTAGATCCAGCTAAACACGAGACAGAATAATTGCCGAAAGTTTATTGCTGTATTATGTTCACAAATTTGTACCTTTAATCTAAATTAGCGATTGTTTAAGATTAAATAAAACCATTTTGCGGAATGGACACGCCTGAAACAGCATCGGTCTACAATGCAGGTCTGCGATGATCAACAACTGCTATTCAACCATGATGCTGAAGCGCAAATAAATTCTAATAAAATCATGAGTCGAGACGGTTGAAAATGGCGTTTTTATTGAAAGGAGCATTTGTAGCGCTAATAAAGCGCGCATTCGGAAAATGGATACATCTGACGGGAATTTGAGACATCCCGAAGCTGTACATGTGAAATGTTGAAACAAGAATTCAACCTTACCTTTTGAAAATCAATGAAGAATATAATATAATTCCTTTGTCGAATCAGAAAAGCTGTAGGACGGATATGATTGACAATAGCATCGACATTCTACATCTACTACTCCTTTGAAGAACCGAATGTGAGTAATCTTGAAACACGAAGCGTACATGTTGTCGATGCGGAATACCTTTGACGACGACTCAATGAAATTCGTCAACAGGCCACGAAGAAGATTCGAAACAACTCCGATACCGACGATGAAGGAGAGGCTGTCGCAGACGAAGAAACTGCCGATATAAGAAGTAGATGTAACGTTGCACGTACACACGAAAACTCCTAGGAGCTTGCTACACGCAAGCACGTGTGAGACGGAGTTCACCTACTGTAAAGACGTCCACTACTCAAGTGAAGCGCCCTGTGCTCAGGATAAAACAACTCATTCGAGCAAAACAGTGAAAATGATGGCGCCATAACATACCAAACAAACGTCGCCAAATTCTTAATTTTCAAACATCCAATCCCAACTCACCATTGATTGGGAAGTAGAGGATTCGCGAGTACGAAGCAATGAATGGAGAAAGACAACGAAAAGTTAAAGAAAACAAAGGAAACAATGGGTAGGTCTGTGAAATACAAGCACATGCCAAACTGTGAGATGAAAGAGCTGAGAAAGTTATTTAGTTTCCCTGCGAAGAATTATTAAGGAAAACTTGGAGACGAGAAAATTAAGCAAAGAGAGGAGCAATTATCATGAGACTTATTGAGGATTTCTTCAGATTAGCAAACATTGAGGCGACAGTGTGCGTTCAACTCAAAACAGAGGAATGCAGTAATATTTCCTCTCGATTAACGACTTTTGTTAATTTAGTGACTGTATGACAGACTCCCGACAAGCAACTGTGTTTCGCCAGGTCATGGAAACAAACAAATCCATATTTATGAAATTCATTCTTGCTGGACACTGTCCAGCTGGTAAATGTGTGAGTTATATTTGTGCTTGCTTTTATAAATGAACTACAATGAAATTTACAAAAATCTGATAATTTATTGAAATAAAGTGATTAGTTTTGGAAGTTATTTTAAATCAAAAGTTCTTCGGTTTGAGTGAGACCATGCGATGCATGTTCACAGAAAATTCCTTGGCTGCGATTGAGCGCAATCATTTTTCATACACTTGTAACTGTGCGGATTTTTGAAATAAACTATTTAATAGCAGGTATTTATATCTGTTCCCAATTTTCAACTAACGATTATTCTAATTATTCAATTGTTCTATTTTCAAACAAATTTTAAGCTTTCTCAATTCATACTCAAAGATATTAGTTTAATATTTTTGTCGGGTGATCTCAGATTACATTGCGGTCTCATCAACAAGTTTCATAAATTTAGTAGAATGATATCTATTAATATTTATGAAATAATATTTATATTAATATTTAATGTCTGTCGTAAGTGGTCGAAAGCAGTTGACTTAATTCATTGATGAATACAAGCCGTCTGTCATACCTTTTAATGTTTTGTAAAATTCCCTTTAACTTTCAATGCCAGTTTGTTTCAAGATGTCCTGAATGTGAGTCTTCATAATTTTCTATCTTGTAGACTGACTTTCAATCCAATCGAAGTGGGATGGATGGCATCCCTAGCATGTAATATACTGTACATGTACTTCTATCTGCTGGGGTATGTATAGGTTTAATGATCACAGAAATACGTCACACTATAATATATAGGGGCTAGAGCAGACCTGCACATTGGAAATAATGTCATTATAGCGGCGCCAAAACGATGTTGCCTTCCAGTATTTGACTATGGTTGGCTATCGGCACTTTGTTAACGCAGTTTGTAAAGATTCGCGATTGCTGCCATTTCTGTTTGAATATATAATTATTTGATAAACAAATTATTGCCCAGATAGCCTTACGGCAAGAATCTGCAACTATTGTATGTTTCTCGAATCTTCTAATCTTCTTCAGATCTATGACATTGACATTGATCAGTGCCTGATCGAGCAGCTACAATTGCCATCAATAAACAGTTGCTGTCCACTCTAGCACCACCAGAGAGATGGATTCGTCTGTCGCTGTTACTCTAGAGAAGACGCATTTCTATCTCAGCCATTGCATACAATGGTAGAGAGAGGTGTAGACTGGTAGAGATATGTCTCCCTTCAGCTTTCGTGATTGGCTAAGCGCGCCCTGCCTGAGGGAAGTTATATCAGGGAACACACGATCCACCGTTTTCACATTGAAGTCTGAACATGTGCCAAGGTGAGCAGTACTTATTATGGGAACAGTCAGGTTAGTGCACTTCGAATGAACAATAATATACAATAGAAACAATAAATACTTAATAAGTGTAGCCCTCAAAAGGGCTGTTGAAAGCGTTCACGCCGGTCATCGGGTAATATAAAAGAAAGAAATAATACTTAGATGGCGTACCGAACAATAAAACATATTTACAATCTTTATACAAGACATACCAGAAAACAATAAAAATAGAAGGGGTTCATCAGCAAAATGACCAGCTAGGTCGCGTTTCGGGTCCTTTAACATTTTGTACGCTCAAACCCTAGCTGGCGGACCCCACACATGACTTAACAATGATAACACTCTTAAATGAAGCCACACAAAATACAAAATTCTCTGGCTGACTGCAAACCAAATTTAAACAAAACTAAAAAATGCTTTTTCAACAGTCTCTCCATACATTTGATTAACTTGCAGGCTTCATATCCGCGTTTCACAAAAACTTTAAACGTGCTTTTAGCTTTAACAATGGCATACGGCAGATGAGAACATATCCTAAGGTAACGAAGAACTTGACTGGCAAAGACATTCGCACCCATATGAAGAGGAAGAAGACTGTCAGGAAAAGTGAAAACAATAACATCAAAACAAAATTGCTCAACCTTATGAAAAACTGATGTATGTAAACCATCACTACAAATGTTAAGCTTGACATCGAGATATTCTACTGAGGTGTTATCCGTCCCATTTCAATCTTGTATTTGACTCAATATTTTTCCGTGATAGATTCATCAAATGGAAATATTATTCACATGGTTCGAATCCTCACGATCTGAATTTACTGACTGTGTACGTTAAATACGATGTCAACGATCTAGTTCGTTAGAATTCAGAATCCAATTTGCATTACGATTAATGGAAAATGGATCTTTCTGCCCCTCGGGACTAGTTCTAAGCATGACCATCAGTATTAAAAAATGTCATCTCTAGACCAAACAACGCAGACCGCTTTCCTTTATGGATGAACATGTTACAGGTCTCGAACACAAATGAAAAAGATTAGAATGGTGCAAGCGACATTCTAAAAGGAGAGCTGATAAGCGACATCGCGTGATGTGGACGGAGTAGTCTCGGTTCACCCTCGAACTCCACAATAGGAGATTTTACGCTCTTAGACTGTCTGGTTCGAGAGATAACGGACTGATGGATCGGAGGTTGTAACTCTTTTTGTTACCCCAACAATAATGAGGCACCATCTCATCATCATCCAATGACAATGCGCGGCCGCACAGAACAAACCAGTCAGGTGATAACAGCTGAGCAGTTGAGTAGGCCTGACTTTCATGGTCATCACGCTTTCCTGATCTGTCAACAATCGAGCTTGCGTGGGATGAGTTAGGCAAAAAGGTATAGGACTCGTATCCACATTCTCCTACCAACCACATTCTGAAAGATTGGTTGAAGAGCAATGGGAATGCATTGAGCAAGAGAGATCGGATGGACTCAATGAACTTGAGAGAATTATGCAGTCGATTTTGAGCTTGCTTCAATTCTAGGGGCGGTCATGCAGGTTGCTAGATATGTGCGAAATATATTTTCATCATTTAAAAGCTTTGATGTTACTTCATAAATGAAAATGATAGCTCCTGCAATTTCTAAGTGCTAAGATTTTTTGTCACGCAGTATATGTTTTGCAAGTTTTAATCATTCCACAATATTGCTAATTATTTGCAAAACGCGCGTTTATCTACGCTAGATTTGTCTCCCACAGCGGATGCCATTTTTCAAACGACTAATGCATTCTCAAAAGAAAACATAACACACCTACACTGTAAATCGCTGGATACGAAAATTACATACAAACATATACCAAAATTACATACAATTTGAAACTAACATCTGATACGAGATTCTCGTCTGTTTACAGAGATCTGGTATTTTTTTCATACCAAATCTCATTTACCTTCGTATGTGATTGTTATGTGATTGGTATGTAGCGATACGAACTATTCTATCTGTGATTGGATGTTTTACAGTGAAATACGAATTGTTGGTATGTTTTATATACGAGACCCGATGCAAATTCATCCTTATTCGTATGCATCTGGCATCCATTTGGTATGTGCAGCTTTAAGTTACATAGCAAAAAAATGTATGTATGACATACTACTGTCAAATAACTTTTTTCAGTAATACCAATCGCGAATATTTTTTGTTTGGTAGAGTGATATTTAAGCAGATTAGATTTATTGTGAATTATATGCCCGCGAGATTGTCGTTGTTGCGACTTGTCTAGCAACATTAACCGGACGTTTCGTTAGCTCTACTTTATGACCCAAGTTGATTAACGTCAATTCATTCAAACGATATCTTTCGTACAATCATGTTGACTTATAATCTCAAACATAAATATTTTTGCGTTTAATGAATTATAATGTGTTTTTATTTCGGATTGATAATATGCCTTATTTCAAAATTACATGATGCATAATTGTTGATGGTTGAAATCTTATTGATTATTCATGAAATGCCTTAGACTTACGTGTATTAAAATCGAATTCAGTATTGAAAGAATGACTCTTGAATGTCATTATCTCACTACTTGCAGAACAGTAGTAACATTAGTGTGATCTTTATTGACAAAAGTCCTGAAATCAAGATACTTTGGAGATCTTTGATGATTTCTTTTAACATTGTGCTAGTATGGCTTTAGTATGTAAAGCATACCACATTTGAAATAACATACGAAAAGCATACAAATATATACCAAGAGAATACAGAAATATACCAAAAAATATTTTGGTATGCATCCTTCGTATGTGATTGGTATTGAGCGATTTACAGTGTACACGCATGATGCTTACTGATCTATAATTAGAATCTCCATTAACAATGCAGATGATGATCGGTAATGAAAAACTTGGCAACAAAGAAAGTCATGTAAAGCTAGATATCTTCATCTGATAACCGATCTACTTCGCTTGATGCATTCTCAATTACTTTCACGCTATATTGATTGTTGTCATTAATCATACTGATACTTATTCATTCCTATCATTCGTAATCATTAGGCAGCGACAATTTAGGTGAATCACCTGAAATGAATTTTTTACCTAAATTCCGGATATTTTGTGAAAAACACCTAAATCACCTAAATATTGTCATTACGGCAAAATCTTGCTATTTGATTAACTCATCTGCATGTACTCACATTGGAAAACATTGAGAAAATCGTGGGAATGAATTACTTTTATAATCGGAATAATAAAGACATTGATGAGTGATTCTGAGCAGTACCACATGTTTCTGGTCATGGTTTCTAATTATTTTACATACATTTACAGAGTCTATATTGTATTTGAAATTGAAATACGAGTAATTTTGATCTGCTTGACACATACACAATTGTACAATTGAATTTTCAACATACATTTTGAAACATATGTACCTAATTGCTAATGTTTGATCTGTGCAGTTGTTATAGCTTGAAATAAAATCGTTCCGAATCGCGATTAAATCTAGGACTTACTTGTAATTTTCTATTCCCTCATTATTTTTTTAAACTTATACGCAGATTACTGTCGCGGTATTTATTTACAAATTAGTTTCCGAAAAAAACACAATTCATGAAAATAAACAAAAAAATATCATTGCTCTCAATGATTCTAGTTTAATGGATTTTTGATTCACCTGGATGAACAACCTAAATTTGTAAAATTGTTCACCTATAAAAAACCTAAAATGACAAAAATATTCACCTAAGATGTCGGTGTCTAGTAATCATCGTAAAATGATTTTCTAATTATTAATAACTTAACGTCATGTGCGTGTGTCTATCGTGTAATATCTACTTTTGTTAATCAATCTGTTGCCTGATAAAGATAAAAGTGTGATTTCAATAAATTAGCAACTGCGGGATTTCTTCAACTCACAAACATGAACGCACAACCTGTTTTTCAAAAATACCTGTTAGGCGAAGTGTATACCCTGCAAATCGTATGTGCCAAAAGGTGAAACACATACGGGCAAAAAAATAGCTTTCTCTCCTTTGACTGATATTGACAGGTTAGGTGAGCCATTTGAACAAATGGCGTATCCCTAACAGGTGCAAAATTAGGTGCCAAAGTGGTCTAGAGGTGAAAAAATTGACCTTAATGAATTTCAATTTTCGCTGACATGTTGATGCATTTTCACATTTTTTTCAGTGACATTTGGCTTGTAGATTTTTGCAGGTAAAGCTTCAGCTTATGATTTAAAGGATATGAATTATCTACTAGCTCGTAAATACTTAAACTAAAATACACTGTATCAGTTTTAATTTTTCTTTGCCGAAGTTTCAGTTCGGCTAGCATTTACGTATGCATTATTCATCTTACTTCCCCACATGAGGATATGCATCTCGATGTTTTAAGTGTTAGTTGCATTTATGCGCTCTAGACATTCCGTAATCTAATTTCTTCAACGATTTCCACCACGGCATTTTTTGGCTTTGCATTTTCCGCCATGTTTTGATATCAATGTGCATAATCAATAGGCACTGTTTAGCTGGGCATGAGCACGTTGACAATATAGACTACAAGATTGCTTCATAGTCTATATTTTCGTGTCATCAATTATTTCGCGTCTGCATTCAATACTTTCCAAGGATTATTCTATCATTACATAGCATGGAAAATGTAAGAGGGAAATCCTTCATATCCTCAGCTATTTAACACAACTGTTAGCTGGACTTCGGTTCAACCTGATAAACGTTGCTAACATTTAAAGGCCTCACAATAATTCACGGCACAATTCGTATTATGCAGGAGGTAGGCTCTTCACCAAACGTCGTGACTGAATCGGTTGATCTAAGCATCTGATCTTTGTTTCTGAAATACAGGTAACTTCGATCAAGTTTCTGTCTGCGTTGACATAATCATACATAGGTACTTTTTTTGCTTATGTTGGCGACAATTCGATACCCCATCAGGCAGTAGAGTGGCGCCAACATGTCTTTAAAGAAGGTGCATTGCTAAAAGCTCATACAAAAGTATTTGTATTTCTATTATAGGTAATCCAAGTAGGGAAAAATGCTTTTCGTTGTAGAGAACTTCTAAAACTACCGCTATGTTGGGAGCGCGAAAAGTCCATCTCTCTGGAAGAATTTTGTACATGTAGATGCATGTATGACTATCTTGTGATCTGAAGTCGCGAAAGCACTGAAGTATTTAGTCCATTGTGAAAAACTGTTCATGATTCTGAAATAACACTCCTTCTTTGAATATCGTTTCACATTAAAATTTTACTGCAGAAAGCAAAAAATCAAAAGTCCTCACCTAAAATGTTTTATTCGTGTTTCAGATCTCATTAATTTTAAACGGGAACATTCCGTCAAGTAACAGAAAGCACTGACTACGTATACAATTATCTGTCTGACAAATATAAAACTTAGGTACATGTAAATCAGGTATTTTTGATATCTACTTTTCGTCATTTATTATGGAGATGAAACAATTACACTTGATAATCCATTATAAATGCGCTTTCAATTTCATGATATATGAAAATTTGCAACTTTTAGCAAGACGCCATTTAATGTGTGCTTGCTAGAAGGCCCGGTTGCAAAGCACTTTGACAGAATGACAGTCCATCGAGAAATGTAGGGGATTTCAATCTGAAGTCCGACAAAATTAAACATTTTCTAACAAAATGAAGTGTTGCATGATTTGTCAGATCATCAGATTATATTTTGTGCATTAAGTTACGTACACTGTAAATCGCTCAATACCAATCACATACGAAGGATGCATACCAAAATATTTTTTGGTATGTTTCTGTATTCACTTGGTATATGTTTGTATGCTTTTCGTATGTTATTTCAAATGTGGTATGCTTCCATACTAAAGCCATACCAGCACAATGTTAAAAGAAAGCATAAATAATTTCCAAAGTATATTGCTTTAAGGCCTTCTTTCAATAAAGATCACACTAATGTTACTACAGGGGGGGCTGGGTTGTCACGTCCACGAGTCCCCAAGGTCCAGGTGTAAACCCCCTTTCGGACTGCCTGCTCGGTGGCTCCTGCAGGTCGTGCCCCCTGGATGCTATCGGGATACAGGTCTTGCCTCCTGGAATACATCGATAGTAACCAAACAACCCACCGAGTCGGACCGGTTTAAGTCCAGAAGAGCCTTGGTCTAAATAACCAAGGTGAAGACCAGCGGCGACGAAGATCGATGAGCCACAATCATCAGTAACTACCAGCTTAACTTCCGACTCAACCCCAACAAATCCAGGGAGCGTCTGCTCAGTATCTGACGGCGACCTGGTCGGTCAAACCTCTGCGTCTGATGGCAGCCATCGGCAAGTTTGTACTGGTTTTTCGGTTTTCGTACTCTCCGAAACCTGCCCTCAGAGAACCCGACTCTCCAAACGGCTGCGGAAGGCAATGGCAAACCACCGCAGTATCTTGCCACTGAACCCTATGGAGATGAATCACAACTACAGTTATCACGTAAACGACGTTAAGGGGAACTCGACCATGCTCGTTGATCCCTCGTCCGGTAGACGTCCCTATGGAAGACAGGTAGGACCCGACCGTCAGCAAGCTACTGTCAAGCAGAAGCATAAGAAGAAAACAAAGAAGAAGTTGAAAGAGAAACAGCTAGCAATTGGTACTTGGAATGTACGTACTATGAAGGATACAGGAAAACTCTATGCCCTGATCAAAGAACTCGAAGTATTGAATCTGGATGTTCTGGGAATCTCAGAAACGCGGTGGAGCGGAAGCGGTAAATTCGATTGTTTGGACAGCACTATCATGTACAGTGGTACATAGGAGCGAACTGGCCTAAGTGGTGTAGCAATTATAGTGCGAGGTAAAGCCCGGAAAAGTGTGATTAGTTTCAACCCCATCTCGGACCGTATACTCGTTGTGAAGTTTTGCACCAAGCCTGTGCCCACAACAGTAATACAGGTTTATGCTCCTACAACTAGTCACGATGATGAAGTTGTTGACCTCTTCTATGAGAAATTGCAATCAGCAGTTGAACAAGTAAAGAGTCGAGAGATCTGCATCCTGATGGGCGATTTCAATGCGAAGGTTGGTGAAGGAGACGAACCTTCTGCAGGAATTGGTCGCTTCGGTCTGGGAATTCGAAACGAGAGAGGTCAACGGTTAGCAGATTTCTCTACAGCAAACAATCTTCGCATTTTGAATACGCAGTTTAGCCATCACAAGCGTCGACGATTCACGTGGACATCTCCAGACCAAAGCAACCGGAATCAAATCGATTATATGATGATAAATAAGAAATGGCGCAACAATGTACTTGATGCCAGAACTAAACCAAGTGCAGACTGTGATACCGATCACAAATTGGTCGTTTCAAAGGTTCAATTGAAAGCATTCAGTGTGAAAAGAAGTAGTCAACCATTCCGTTTCAACTTGAATAAACTGAACGATTCGGAAGTCCGGGATCAATACGTAACAGAAACGAACAACCGATTTGCAGCGCTATTGGAGACAGATACTACGGAGATGGAGCCGAATGATCTCTGGTCAAACATAGCTGATACCTTAAAAGAGGTTGCAACCGATGTCATAGGACGTGCCCCTAGGCGGAAAGTAACTGATTCTTGGATTGGCAACGAGACTCTCAAGTTAATTCATGAACGAAGAGAAGCTCGGCGTGTTTCAGATAGCCTTTTGATTAAAAAGCTGAACAAGAAGATAAAGAAAAGCCTGCGTAAAGACAAGAAAACCTGGCTAGAACGACAGTGCGCTGAAATCGACGAGTTCGATAGAATGCATAAAGGCAAAGCACTTTTTCGAAAAATCTCCGCACTTACTGAACCAGCAGCTACTGAAAAACAAAGTGTAATCAATGACTCCACAGGTCTAACCCTCATAGAACCCAACCAGGTTCTAAAGCGTTGGGAAGAATACGCTAAGCAGCTTTTCGGTTCAACTTCATCGGTTTTTCATCAGGAGCTGGTTACTACGCCTCCAGCAAAAAAGGAGCCTGTTCCACTGCTTACAGAAGTCCAGAACGCGGTAAAGAAACTGAAAATGGGCAAGACTGCAGGTTGTGACAATGTGCCTGCGGAACTCGTCAAGTTCGCTGGAGACTTTGCCACAAAAAGTCTTCACAAGCTTTGCGTGAGGATTTGGGAAACGGAACGTTGGCCAGACGATTGGAAAGAGCAAGAATTCGTATTACTGCACAAGACTGGCAATCCCAAAGAGTGTGGCAATTATCGCACCATTGCGCTTATATCGCATGCTAGCAAAGTCCTCCTCAATATACTGCTGGACCGCCTGCGCATGAAGATCGAACAGGAACTCCCAGATGAACAAGCAGGATTTCGAATTGGCAGAGGCACCGCAAACATGTTGGCAACCTTACAAGTCATTATTGAAAAGGTTAATGACATGTCATGTGGAGCGGTTATAACTTTCATTGATTATTCCAAGGCTTTTGACAGCGTGAGCCACGGTCAGCTCTGGGATATCATGTCTACTTTTGGATTCCCTCATCACCTCGTCAACCTGATAAAGTCCCTCTACTGCAATCAGCAAGGAGTTATTCGTTGGAACGGAGACCGAACCAAGCAATTTCCAATCAAAAAGGGTGTGCGTCAAGGATGTATCCTATCACCGCATCTTTTCAGTTTGTATACTGAGCAAATCATGAGAGAAACCGATTTTATGAACGCTGGCATAAATATCGGAGGCAGACAAATAAGCAATGTCAGGTATGCCGATGACACAGCTTTGATAGCCAAGAACATGAGTGAAATGCAGGAGATGGTTGACCAGGTAAATGCTTCAGGAATTGAGAGGTCGCTCAAGCTAAATGCAAGGAAGAAAAAAGTAATGCGAGTCGGTTCAACACGTAACGAAGATAGCACAATCACAGTTGGGGCTGAGACTGTTGCAGAGGTCGATCGCTTCAAATATCTTGGCTCTATCAAGAAAAATGATGGAAGTTGCACAGAAGACGTCCGTGTGAGAATAGCTATGGCTAAGGCGAAGATGACCAGACTGAACAAGCTATGGGCAGATAGGGCACTACCAACAAAGCTCAAGATGAAATTAGTGATGACGCTTGTGTCGCCAATTCTATCATATGGAGCGGAAGGATGGACGCTGAAAACTACAGACGAGAAACACATCGAAGCTGCCGAAATGTAGTTCTGGAGGAGAATGTTGCGCATAAATTACAGAGAGCACCGAACGAATGCCAGCATCTTCGAGCAACTGGCCACTACCCCTATGTTACTTCGACACATTCGGAAAAGGAAACTCTCCTTCTACGGTCATCAGTGCAGGGAGGGAGGATGCCTTTTAACGAGAACTGTCCTGCAAGGCAACATGGAGGGCAACCGGCGCAGAGGAAGGCCCAGGACGCATGTCAACAACATCATGAAATGGACCGGACTCAACATGTACGAATTGAACTGCGCAACGCGTGAGCGAAAACTGTGGCGTGCCATCTCCAATGGGTCGGCCGAAGTTCAGCAATGAATATGCCGCTTAAAGTAAAGTAAAGTAAAGTAAGTAATGTTACTACTGTTTTGTAAGTATTGAGATAATGACATTCAAGAGTCAAACTTTCAATACTGAATTCGATTTTAATATACGCAAGTCTAAGGCATTTCATGAATAGTCAATAGGTATTCAAACATCAACAATTATGCATTATGTAATTTTGAAATAAGGCATATTATCAATCCGAAATAAAAACACATTATAATTGATGAACGGAAAAATAGTTTGGTTTGAGATATATAAGTCAACATGATTGCACGAAAGATATCGTTTGAATGAACTGATGTTCATCTACTTGGCTCATAAAGTAGAGCTAACTTTAGAGCTAAACTGTTAATGTTGCTAGACAAGTCGCAACGACGACAATCCCGTGGAGCATATGATTCACAATTAATCTAATCTTGTTCAGTATCACTCTATCAAACAAAAAATATTCGCGATTGGTATTACTGAAAAAAGTTATTTGACAGTAGTATGTCATACATACATTCTTTTGCTATGTAACTTGAAGCTGCATATACCAAATACATACCAGAGGCATACGAATAAGGATGAATTTGCATCGGGTCTCGTATATAAAGCCTACCAACAACTCGTATTTCACTGTAAAACAGCCAATCACAGATAGAATAGTTCGTATCGCCACATACCAATCACATACGAAAGTAAATGAGATGTGGTATGAAAAGCATGCCAGATCTCTGTAAATATACGAGAATCTCGTATCAGATGTTAGTTTCAAATTGTATGTGATTTTGGCATATGTTTGTATGTAATTTTCGTATCCAGCGATTTACAGTGTAAAGTATAAATATATCAAATGAACAAAATATCTGTCCAATTCACTATAAGCAGCGAGCTAGTACTAAATGAAATAGATATCGCTACTTAACCTACTCATCAAAAGTAACTAGCATTTCTTCCCAAATAAAGATGGTTTCAGCTGCCAGTCACGGCTGTCAGACCGTGCTGATCTGGTAGCAGTCACCTGAATGAAATTCGTCGGTCTCGTACGTAATTTGCTACCAAACCTTCATGCGGCTTCCAAATCACCTCGAATTTAATTGGTTAATATCCAATTTCTTTTGTCATCATTTTGCAGCAATGATGATTCGCTACATGGTACCCATGTTCAAATTTCTATGTGACAGATTTTTTTACGAATATGAATTGTATATATACATTTATGAACGACATATGAGCCACCCTCATGTATTTCATGAAGCAAAAGGAGCATTTACAAAAGCAGTTTTATTTGAATGCACAATTTTGATACTGTCATCACAGGAAAACGTGAATTGATATGATGCCTAAATGACTTTTGACATGGGTACAAGCGTCATTGCAACAAAGATAATTTCATACCATTATTGTCATGAAAAAAAAGAAAAGTTCATATGTGTCAAGCATCAGCCAAACTTGTCATGAGTTGTGATAATGTCAATATATTACAATAGTCCATACACTGCAGTTTATAGTACAGTAAACTTGAAGGGAGCAATGATTCCCGCTGCATGAAATAGCCACAGATAAATTTTGAATGGCTGGCTGCGTAAATCTAGAAGATGAACTGACGTATTCACAAAAAAGCTGCGAATGACGACAGAATCAACCGATGTAATTGTCAAATTATTATTTCACTGTGGGCAGAAGCTTTATCATAGACCAAACGCCCAGGGTTTAACTTGCCCAACACATTGTTGGGTAGAGCTGAGGTAATACTGAGAAAAGAACTAATTTATCGACTTTTGCAAGTGAGCTGGTCAGATCGGATAGCAACAATCTTCATCGAAGAAAGCATCTATTATAAACGTGTGGGATAGCATGCAGTGTTATGTATCTAGTGGTCACAACTGATAGAAAACAATAGCATTCGTCAGAAATAAAAATTGTAGTGAACAGCTGATTTAAGCAACAGCATTGATTCCCCGACCGCACCCTCCTGAAACCAGGAATCTAACTGAAGTCCGTGATGGAAACGAGCTCGCACCTTCTTCACTAGGCCACGCTGACGGTACAACACCATTGTAAGCATTCGGCAACACCATTGCTTCGCGGATTAGTCTATTATTCGATGAATACAGTTGATATCCAATGCGGTCAGTCCATTCAGAAAAACGCGGTAGATCGTGATTTTTCCGATTACCTTAAAGTCCGGAAGCGTATATTTTAAGTTGTCTGTTTGAGCCAAACAACCGACAAACATCCGGCAGATTTCCGCTCTTCTCTCAGAACCTTTGCGCTAACCATGCATCAAAATCGGTACGCTTTCCAGTTAGATTAAATCCCTGCCGTCTATGTTGGATGCACATAAAGTGTAGTGTGCATTTTGACATGTCCTCTTAAATCAACCATAAAAAAGTACAAGTGAATCAGATCATACAGTTCATGTAATCCATTCATGCTTGTGATTAAAAGTTTAAGACAAAAAATTAACCGCAAGAATGAATAATCGATGAAAACCTTCAGTCTGCTCATTTACGCAAGGTAGCTAAAATTATTGCTTTTGATTTTTTGATCTATCATATGAGAATGGCTAAGTTATCTCGAGAGTCTTCTAAACCCCCGACTCACCTAATCTCTCTCAGAACCTGTTATAAGAGAGAGAATAATAACACGTTTTCTAATCAATTAAGAGAACTGACAATTAACAGATAATGAGCTTGATAGAGGGATGACCTTGGGGATACATCAGCTAGAGAACTTTTTGAAGTTGTTCTCATTTCAAGCTTATCACTTGGTATTATATAACAGAGGAATCATTGCTCTGCGAAGTATCTATCACAAACTGTAATTCAAAGCGAATTATCCGTCACAGATTCACAATCATCAGTCGAAATATAGTTGAAGGTAAGCTAGCTTTCTTTGCATCTTCTTTTGTTCCTTTGTACTCAGCAGCTGCAATCAGAAAATGAATGTGGAAGAATAGTATTGCATAAGGTATATTGACTGCATTGCGATTATTTTCAGAGTGAAACTCATACGTCAGACAAAATTTCACTCAAAGGCTTAGAGGATCGTGCTAACACCGTAAGATAGCTACAAATAATGTCTCTATCTATGTCGCCCTGTTATCTCTCAACCAGCTTCTTTTAAAATCCATGGTGCACAACAAATATAATAAAATATCACATTAATTCAAAATGCTGAAATTAAGTTTAAAATGGGACGAGAATTCGTGTATATATTGCTTTATGCGCATTTAACCAGAGATGAAAGACGACCGCCGACCCCACTTCAGGTCCGGCAGCCAGAACGAGCTTTTGCACGGAACGAGGTCGAAAATGAGACTTTCATAAAGTGATGTACACTCTATGCCTACTATGAATCTGCGCGTCTGCCGAGTTCTACCTGGTTCCTCTTCTTGTCAGACACGATCAAAGAAAAAGACATGTAAATCCAATGGGACGCAGATTTCAGCTTTTGGTTAAAATGAAATGTTCTACGTTTTCACTTATTACGGTAAAAATACAAAGTCTAGAGCCATAGTTTTTGACATGGAATGTGTCCTGCACACAATCTCCGTTTGTGTGCATGTGTTACTATCATGTTTCTGATCGGCAATGTAACGAAAATGTGGTAAAATAGGCATTAAATTGTTCAAAATGCTTGTGTTTGCCGACATTAAAGGAGCTTGCCAAACCTGAATGTGTTTAGCTTCATAGAAAGTGGTGCATCAACATCACAGGAAATGATCTGAAGACATTCCATGTCAAAAATTATGACTCTAGACTTACAAAGTACTTTTACCGCAATAATCGAAAACGTAGAAAATTTGAATTTTAGCAAAAACTTCAATTTGCTTCAGTCTGGAGTGTGAGCCCTGCCTTCAAGTGATCATGGGAGGGAAGCCGCAAACAAGGGCATCGGTAATTCCAAGAAATTTGTCCCATGCTGTGTTCAATCAGCGTTGATACCACCACCACGACTTTTTGACAATTAATAAATCAGTAATCCAGCAAGAAACCTGCTGGACGAGTGCTCAGCTCTTATATACCTTTAATTATTACTGTTATTCAATTTGGAAACATGTCATGTGGAAAACTGTACATCTTAAAACACGCCGTGCTCTACTCAGCGCCGAAACTAACAGTAGGCGACTGTAAGTAAACGCCGCGGCGCTTATTAGGGGAAATGCGCATATTGATAATGCATTTATTTCTATAGCCTGACATTTGCAAGTATGCTGCGTACAGGTCGGCCCATCGTATACCTGTCAGGTCTCATTTTTGCCATGTTTTAGCCACAATTATTACGGCTCGTCGGTGCGGTTTGGATACAGCAACGAATGGATCAGCCCGGTTTGAATATTTCCAAAATGCACCGGCTCACAGCGGGTTTGTAAGAGTCATGTACATCTCTATGATAAATGTAATAAGTACAAGAATGATGATTGTAATCCAATGAAACCCAATGACAATGAATATCCACAAGCATGCGTTATCGAACGGCGCAAAGCAATAAATACAAATCAACGAAGAGCGATTGGTTCCTTTCTGTAGTCAATGGTAATTACACAAACATGGCCCATGCCGCGACCATGAGAATTCTATAAATACACCAAGTAGCTTTTAGAACGAAACTTAAACATCATGCAGCAGCCTTTTACACTTATTGACGGCTGTGTAATCGAGATGAAAGTGCAATGCTCATTTGCCATTCATGCCCCAAGTACATGAAATATCTGCGAGAGGTGTCATCACAGAGGTAGATTTATTTGCGTGTGGGTTTTTCTCTGTGTATGCGCAAAAAGGGCAATCCATCTCTGTGCGTGTCACTCACAATCCTAAATTTATATTTGAAATACACATATCATTGCTCAAGATTTTCCTTCTTTCATTCGATACGAATATTTTGTCAACCTCAATGTTATCATCCGTTTCGGTCACACGCAGTATCAATTGTAAACTCGTCATTGGATTGGATGTGTTATTTAACTCGTGTTATTTAACTCGCCAAATAAGTACCAAATAGTCCGGCATCCAGAACGAGTTTTTGCAGGGAACGAGGCCGAAAGTGAGACTTTCACAGAATGATGTACACCCCATGCCTACTACGAATCGGTGAGTCTGCCGAGTTCTAGTGAGTTCCTCTTCTTGTCAGGCAGGATCAGAGAAAAATATATGTAATCCAATGGGACGGAGATTCAGCTTTTGCTTGAAATGAAATGTTCTGTGTTTTCGCTTATCAACTGGAAAGTACAAAGCCCAGAGTCATAATTTTTGGCATGGAATGTCTTCAGGTCATTCAGGTCATTTCCTATGATGTGCATGTGCTTTTATCATGCTTCTGATAGGCAATGTATGTGAGAATGTGATTGAATGTGGATAAAGTTGCTCAACATGTTTGTGTTTGCCGACATTAAGAGACTCGCCAAATCTAAATGTGGTTAGCTTTATAGACAAGGGTGCATGAACATGAAAGGAAATGACCTGAAGACATTCCATGCCAAAAATTATGACTCTGGGATTAGTACTTTTCGTTTAATCAGAGAAAACATGCACAATTTCATTTTAGACAAAAACTGCTATCTGCGTCCCATTGGATTTACATGTGTTTTTCTTTGATGTTGTCTGACAAGAAGAGAAACTCACTAGAACTCGGCAGACGCGCAGATTCGTAGTAGGCATGGGTGTACATCATTCTGTGAAAGTCTCACTTTCGGCCTCGTTCCCTGCAAAAACCCGTTCTGCCTGCCGGACTAAAACTAACAGTTATCTGCAAGAACTGTCAAATATTCGGAGACATAAGACTACCTGTTATATCTGCATTATCTATTGTAGTGCATCAACCATTCTTATCATTGCAATTTCCTGCTATGTGCCAAATTCAGGCCTGATGGCCCGAAATTAATTTAGAGCATGGTAGGTTCAGATAAATTGCTTGAATATTGTTTTAGTAAAATTCTTTGCTCCCATAAATTAATGTCACTTAATTAATATTCGTACTGGTTTATGACTATTATCAAGAGAAAATAAGTCATTTCAATCAACAGATAGGATTCTTCAGATACAACTTCCACAAAAACAATTTCACACATAACAATGCAGCACAGAAAACAACTTAATTTTAGGAGTTGCAGGATTCTTCTGCTATTTCGACGGATGCAATACATCTCATTTCGCCGAAGTCGATTTTCGATCTCCCATTCAACTGATTTAGTATCAGTCTAAAGGTTCAAACGAATAATCCATAGTTCAGCAATATTTGTTTCACTTTTGCAAAGTCGAACAATGTTAATAAATTTCTTTTAATGTCAACTCAGACACGATTCTAATCATCATGACAATCCCCTATTTTTCCTCAGAAGAATTGGAAGGAGAGATCATGTTCTAAAATCTTCAAAGCATTGGATTTCACCATCAAAGATATCTAAATTTAACTCATAAATCTATTCCTCTAAGGTACATTGTCTTTTCAGCAAATATATGGTCGCTTTTTAATTTTGTCATCCAAGCTTGAACTGAATCACCTTATCTGACAAGAAGGATAGAATGTAAAAAATATAGTAAAACGTAATTTTATTCAAGCGGTAGTCATTAGCCACGTTCCGTAACTTTCAGCATATTGAACGTCTTAAAATTCTATTGATTTTATTGCAAGTGTTGACCATCAATAGACCAGATGTTACATACATGTAAGTCATGTGCAAGCAATCTATGCTTCTATGTTATCTATGTCGTTTTAAGCTTGCCATGTCATGATGACTAAAGGATGTACATGTAGACCTATATTTGTAAGTTCTACCTTTGTCTACCTTTACACTTAATTGATCGCAGAGCTTTTAAGTAATTTCATTAAATATTTCTTGATGTTGTCGTGTGTTTGTTTTTCCTTATAAACAACTATTTACACGTAACACAGACATGCTAAGCCCTGCCCGAGATGCTTTGATCCACTATAAAGTACTGGTGCATTTAGTGATGTTCTCTTGAACACGATGGAACAAATCCCCCCTATACTTAAAAAGAGAGAGGGGAAATACACAAGTTACACGAATCAGAACCGCCAACAGCGTCTGGTCAAATGCTTTAAAAATGCAAAATGGGAAAAATAATTGAGAGAGACGGCATGATTAGCCACCGAAACAAGGTACAAGACCAACATGGTAAAACCAGAACAGGTGTCACTCACGACAAACATGACAGTACCAAAGACTGAATGCGAACGAGTATATCAGAGTTAAAGAAAAATATATGCTTAGCCCCTATCAACGAAAGAGATAAAAGAAGAAAAGTGTTGTGCAGCAAAATTGCCCACCCCATCAAATTTGCAAAAAGTGCGAATATCTTCATTATTAACACAAATTGATATTGAATAAACATTTCAGTCTCTTAAGAATGGTCAGAGAAATGTAAAAAGAAACAAAAGAGTTTGTAGCTACCTCTAGATGAAATACAGGAGTGGACAGTTAACAGGAGTGGGCAATTTTGCTGCACAACACTGTATGTGTCAACCTAATTGTCATCGAACAACAAAAAGTAAGCACCTCATTGACCACCCGTGCCTATACAGACCTCGCATGCATACCCGCAGGATTTTGATGAAATCGAAGAATGAGAGGGGAGGACTGATGATAATTACGACATAAATGATAGCCTACTTCTAAGAAGTAAATCAAGCTGAAGTATTTCTGCGTCCGGATTGATTGACAGTAAAATCAAAGACTCTGGACTGATGAATGATATTGATAATTCAGATGTTGCATGTTTCACCGGAATGCATGGAAAAAGTGAATGTGACCTGACGTGATTCTGAAATATTATGAATATCACACGTTTGTAGCAAAGACAAAATTTATGTAAAGAAATATCAAGAAAAGTCCTTAAACAGCAAAATTCCGCAAAATGAGTGCCGAAAAATATTTTTGAAAACACATGATAGTGGAAACCTACTAATTTAGAAACTAAATAAAAAACTAAACCTGTTTCTGATTGCATGTCAGAAAAAAGAGAGCTTCTACAAAATGAGTAAAATCGCCAAAATTAAGTCAAAACATGAAATTTATCATTTTTGTCCGGCAGCCAGAACGAGTTTCTGCAGGGAACGTGGCTGAAAATGAGATTTTCACAGAATGATGGACACCCTATGTTTACTGCGAATCGGTGAGTCTGCCGAGTTCTAGTGAGTTCCTCTTCTTGTCAGACAGGATCAGAGAAAAACACATATAAATCCAATGGGACGCAGATTGCAGTTTTTGGCTAAAATGAAATTTTGCATGTTTTCGTTTATTACGACACAACCGCTATGTCTAGAGCCACAATTTTTGACATGAAATGTCTTCAGATCATTTCCTATCATGTGCATGTGGAATTATCATGTTTCTGATCGGCGACATATCCGAGAATTTGACTGAATGTGGGTTAAATTGTCTAAAATGCTTATATTCGCCGATATTAGGAGGCTGGCCAAATCTGGATGTGTTCAGATTCATGGATAAGGGTACATGAACATGATAGGAAGTGACCTGAAGACATTTCATGTCAAAAATCGTGACTCTAGACATAGTAGTTTTGTCGCAATAAACGAAAACATAGAAAATTTCATTTTAGCCAAAAACTGCAATCTGCGTCCCATTGGATTTATGTGTTTTTCTTTGATCCTGTCTGACAAGAAGAGGAACTCACTAGAACCCGGCAGACGTGCAGATTCGTAGTAGGCAAATGGTGCACATCATTCAGTGAAAGTCTCATTTTCGGCCTCGTTCCCTGCAGAAACTCGCTTTGGCGGCCGGACTATTTTGTAGAGGCTCTCAGACATCAAATACTGAATCATGTGACTCACTTCAACTTTTATATCGAAGTTGATGTTCTGAACTCAATCATGCCTCAAATTTCATGTCATTCTGATAAATAGTTTCTTTTCTACAAAAGAAAATGTACGGAAATAACCAAGTGTTTCACAATCCATAGATATTTCTTGAATTTCACCATTGGATTCCAATGGGAATCCTTTAACCTTACCTATTACCAAAAGCGACTAAGACACTCAAGAATTTGATTTTTGAATTCAGCGTTTCAAGATCTCCGAATCCAGGCTATTAAGCCCTTTGTGCGCGAATTTAGGAAGAAAGTATCAGTAGCTCTCGGACTAAATTCACAGTAAAAGAAAGCTGGTCTTGCCATCGTGCTATTCAGCAGACCCGGGGCTTTCTTGAATGACATTGACAACATGTTGCACGAGTATATCATAACAGAACGAATTTTCCAATTAAGTGCCTAACATGTACGGAAATGTACGGAAATAGCCAAGTGTTTCACAATCCATAGATATTTCTTGAATTTCACCATTGGATTCCAATGGGAATCCTTTAACCTTTCCCATATATAACATATCTTTAATAACCATCTTTAACATATCCCATATATATAAATCCTGAAAGAACCTTTCTGGACAGGAAAGAATTCCACAGAATGCGCTTGTTAGCCAAAGATTTAAAAGGAAAATACCCCGATAATGAAATATATATCAAGAAAGGTGCGCTCTATTTTGATGGTATGGAGTTTGATAGAGAAAATCCTATGCAGTATATTCTTAATGAACAATCTGAATGACTCAAAACAACTTCGGCTAACGCACATTGCAAGCAAAGTGGGACTATGTTTCCATCTATTTGCTACCTAAATGCCAGGTCAATTAATTACAAGATGGATGAACTATTTCTTTTGACTACTGACCGTGATATAGACTATTTATGCGTCACCGAAAGTTGGTTAGATATGGAGACCAACAATCAATTAATTTCGTTACCAGACTATAATGTTTTTCGTGCTGACCGTCTAAATAGAAAAGGAGGTGGAATCTGTGTATGGATAAAAACTCATTTTACTGTTCATGTGGTCTCTAACACAACTTGTAATGCAGATGTTGAGCTGTTGATTTTGTACATTACTTATAAGGATTTCCGCTGCATTTTGGTTACCTTGTATTTTCCTACGGGAGGTAAATTGAACACTTCCTCTATTCAGAATGCTTGCAATTATGTTTCAGGTATAATTGATGATGAACTTTACCGTTTAGTTTCTCCAGTAACAGTTATAATATGCGGGGATTTTAATAATGTACCTACCCGAAATTTTGAAATGAATTATGATTTAGTTAATATTGTTACCAAGCCAACTCGTTTGAATGCATTTCTTGATGTAATTCTTATTCCTGAGTCTTTGGCATATGGTTGGAAAGATCTTGAGTACATTGCACCAATAAGTGACCATGTTACACTTTTTCTATGTCCTGTTAATCATGTTTCACATCAGTCGTGTTTGTTTAGTAAAGTTTTTGATTTTCGTGAATAGTTTCTTTTGAAAGTTAAATCCCATTTCCATTCTTTTGATTGGGATGAATTAATGTCTAACATGTCGCTTGATGAAGCTTGTGAATTTCTATATTCTCATTTATGGTATGTTCTTTCTTTGTTGCCATGTGACTATATACGTAAAACTAAAAATGACAAGCCCTGGATCACGGATTCCATCAAAGTACTTATCAATAAGCGCTATAAAGCTTATAGAGAGAAAAACTGGACACTCTTCAACCATTATCGTGATAAAGCCAGAAAATGATTTACTCTGCAAAAATTGAATGGGGAAATCGAATACGAAATCAGAGGGGATCAACCTGGCATGTGTACAAGAAAGTAACAAATTCACGTCGTAACAGTGATTGGTTGGAACATTGTTGCACTTCTACGGACTTAAAAGAAGCACTGACAAAGTTGAACATACAATATACCTCTAACTTAAGTGATGACGTTGAGGACTGTGATGAAATAAAACCAGTACCATTTACAATTCCTTTATCTTTCACAGAGCGTCAGGTCAAGTCACTTCTCGAAAGCCTAAGTTCAAAGAGAGGGACCTTTTCTGATATGGTACCTGCTATTGCGTGGATCAAGTTCACTGAATTCGTCGCTTTGCCTTTATCGATTGTTTATAACAAATGCCTACAGTTTGCAGATCTTCCTGTAATGTGGAAAAGGGCCGATATTACAGCTACTCCCAAGACTACTCCTCCCAAAATCGACCAAACTCGACCTATATCAAAGTTGCCAATACCAGAACTTGTCTTTGAGAAAATGTTATTGAAAGGTTTCAAGATGGAATTCCTAAGTAGAACTGATCGTTCTCAATACGGGTTCAAACCTAAAAGCTCAACTACATGTGCTTTATTGGAATTGGAAAATTTCCTCACTGGTAATCTACAGCGTAAAGATGTTGTTGCTATCCACCTATGTGCTATCGATCTAAATAAAGGTTTCGATAAATTGTCCCATCTACTTTTACGGAGGAAGATGGTAAGAGACAATTTCTGCAATTTTTTGACAACCTTTATTACATACCAGTTACAAGCGGTATTCCACAAGGCTCATCGCTTGGTCAGTATATTTTCAATTATTTTATTTCTGATTTGTTTATTGATGATAATGATCAGTTATTGGTTAAGTATGCCGACGACATCACAATCTGTGCAGTAGTTAAGAAAGACTCGATTCAAAGCCCATTATCTTCTTCATTCAACAGCATCTCTACATGGATTGAAAACAACAAAATGAAAATTAATATGAGTAAGAGCCAACAGATATTTTTCACAACGAAACAACGTATGGAAATTTACCACATGACACTTCCTGGTATTCCAGTAGAGGAAGAAATCAAACTTTTGGGAATCACATTTGAGTCTTCACTTAAATGGACGCGACATTGTGAAATAACAGCCAAAAAAGCTTCAACCAGACTAGCAGCTTTAAGACAGTTAAAGCCTTTCCTGAGCTCACACTCTCTTGTGGAAGTCTATAATTCTACAATTAGAGGAATTTTAGAATATTGTGCTCCACTTCTTTTATCAATGCAACAGAAAGACAGTGATTTGTTTGATCTCGTACAAAGAAGAGCACACAGGATTGTGTGTGGATCATCAATGTGTTTATGCGAAAATTTCATACCTCTGAATTATCGCCGTAGTGCTCTCGCATTTAGATTATTCTTGGAAATTATACAAGTACATGACAACGGACATCCCCTACATCATTTGACCCCTGAAAGACTGTATTATTCTGGGAAATTTCGGATGGACAACTCGCATCTGGAGCTCAGACGAAGATCGTATTTTCCGAGTATGTGCAGGTTATCAAACAGTGGCTTCGTTCTTTCATCGAGAGTATATTCTTTTTGTTTTGTTCCTAACTTTTGTCGATAATTTTATTTCGTAAATTTGTCTCACGATTTTTATTATTGAGACTGTTTTCATACAAATATACGTCACTTATTATTATTATTATGTCATTAAATGTCTCAACAATCTGAACTGATTGAGAGTGTAATAGTTGTCGTTCTATAGATTGACTAAACATGCCGGAGACTACTTGATTACGTTCCTGGTACATGTATACTGAAAGTAATTTAGAAGTATTTAAGAATGAGTTAGAGCAGATCTTCCACCATCATCATAGTAATGTAATTTAGATTTCTAATTATGCTTAACGCTGTCTCATTCCTAAACCAAGAGTCATCGATAACTAAAAATGAAAGATAATGTATTCCCATTCCGAAATTCATCATTCTAGCTTCCTTCAGTGTTTTTCTCAATCAACATATAAAAGATGAAAGGAATTGTCCTCTCATTATTTGCAATCATGCCACATATAATAAGTAAAAGAACATCGATGTACGGAAAACTAAGCATCAAAATTCCCATTGTAAGCCGTGGAAAGACAAAATAAATACAACAGTCGTTTTTTATTCAGTAAGAGATGTTTTTGTTTCCGCTGCTAGGTCAGTCTCAGTTTGAAATTTGTTTAGCAACGTTCTACCTCGAAAAATGAATATTGTTTCTATACCTTGCAGCATTATGAGGTGCAGCGACTGATAGCCATCCAACGAGTCAGTGAGTCATTCATCTGATATTTTCCGGTCGGACCGGACTACTGACCCGCGTGAACGGCGTTATCATCTTGATATCAATTTCCACGTAACAAATCTTGTTATTATAACTTAGTGGACTATAGTCAGAGTTGCTGTAGGACGCTTTTAATTCCCACAGCTGTCCAACACCATAGAAAATCTCTATGGGAATCCTGTGGGAATTTCTACACACTGCAGGAATGCATCATTTAAACTGTTTTTCATTCTACACGTTCGGATGCACGTAGCACCGATACACGATCTATATGAGTCATACATGTTCGATTTAGTAACTCATTTATCCGCTTCGGAAGGTAAAGTTGTACAACTCTTTTTTGTGATGCACTTGTACCTCGTTGTATTTTTATTATTTGTCTATGTTTTAAACATACCTCTGTAATGTGTTCACCGCACATTGTGAGCCATCAATAAAGTCTTATCTCACGGCTGTATTTCTTAGTTTTGATATGAGCTATGATATCCAGATAATCTCTTCTTGATAGAATTTATTAACTCATCGATTTACTTTATGATTCTAGGTGACAAGAAAGGTGTGTAATCTGTAATTATGTTCGTATAATACCGACACGCAGTCGCGTAATGTCGACAGTCCCAAAAAGAAGCGTCAAAATTTACCAGGCATAATAAACTGATGATGTTGTGTATTGTATGAAACCCAAGCTTACAGATTTGTTCCATCTTTGGTTGTCTGAAAAGGCGAAATTTCACAGCTGAAAGCAGTCTAGACAGACGAATCGATCATTGTCAAAGACGAAGAACAATTCTGCATATTTTTCATGCATGTAACGCAAGCATGTAACATAAAGGAAAGTGATGAAGTTTCGCCTTTTCAGACTATGAAAGAGGCAACAGATGTACAAACTCTCGTTTCATACAGCATGCAATATTTATAGTTTATTATATTTGGCATCTTCTGACACGAACTGTCGATATTACCCGATTTTACCCTATATTGATAAGAATATCAATGCCTGATTTACATTTAATATGCACAGCATTGCTATTACTCACCCTAAGCTGGTAGTAATTACACTAAAATTACAACAGTTAAACAAACACACTCACATAACCTGCACCACTTCTGGATATTTGCTGTTATGCATTTTCCATATCATAAACCGGAGGGGTTGAATTAATTGATACAATATACTAATTACAATTTTGATATAAGAAACGGTAGATGCCTACAGCTTTGCTCGACGGAATGTGGCTGATAAATACCAAAATACCATAATTGTAAAATAAAAACGTTGTTTTTGCTGACAACTTTGTACCGGTAGCTATTGAAAGTGCACATACATGTGCATCAATAAATAAACGGCAAACGACATCACGCTTTTGTAATATCTCTTATATTGACGATTATTGCTGGTATTTTTGATTCCTCATTCGATCATCATAACCATTGCCAAATACATAAAATGTTTACTATTACAAGCAGGTCCCAGAGGTCATGATTTCGGAATTCGCCATCTGTTTATTCCACAGTCGAATACACGAGCTTTCGATAGCTTTCGGTGCACCTTAATCATGTGACTCCGAAATCATGACTTCTGAATCACTGAACCCATCTGAAAGAATAGTCAGCATATTAATACAAGGAGGTCCTTCAACAGCGTCACATGACTCAGCAAAGTCCAGCTGATAGTTGACGCAATAGTGTGACGGGTCAATGGGAAACCTCCCAAACGAGGATTCCCATTACATGAATTCCATTCCCACTCCACATCACAGGGAACCCCATTCGCACGTCAACTCAGACTATACAGTACGGATTCAGTTCATGCCCGAACGGCTTTGGCTGACAATGAAATTTGAAGTGTCTGAGAAATTGAATTTATATTCAGGTTTTCGTCGATTCGTGTGAAGTGCGCATTTCAAACTTATTGATGAGCCAATTTGAACAAGATACTTGTTATGATTTGATATTATTTGGATTGATAATTTAAATGAGCTGTATCTTATTAATGAAATTATACAATGCCATCACAAGGAATGTTAAATAAAATGCATATCAAAACATGCAATATGTGGACCGTATGGGTATATTCACAATTCATATTTAATATTAGGTTAATAATATAAAACCAAATATTGCCAAATATTTGTACAGATGTTGCTCAAGTGGAGTACATTTTGAGAGATTTGAAAGAATATTTTGATCATGATTATTTATGGGAGGTATTTCATATGACTATAGTGAGTGTTCTTTTATATTGTACCCTTTTGTTCGGTATAATAAATGCTGAAACGAAGACAATTTTGTAATTTTGGAATGTATAAGCGTGCTAAGAGTCTCATTTGCTCTAAACCTTGCTCCTGTGACAACGATGTATCACTTTTCTGTCGTTAGCGTCTTAAGATTTATAAAAAGTATTTTAGAAATGTCAAATACCTGAACATCCTTTGTTTCATTTAGTTCAACATCCAAAGATGAATCGTGTAATTTTCCGTTCTGGAAGACTAATCGTCGTCGAAACTGCTTTGTTATGTTATCCGCAATTGTAGAGAACTGTTTGACTGAATTAACTCATAACATTACTTCCTAGTCATTTTAAATTTGTATATGTTACTTTTGATTCACATTTTCAAAAATGTACACATATTTCTTTCTATTTCAGGATTCCAATATTCACATTTGCTACATTTGCTGATAATTTCGATTATTTCACTTTCGTAATTTCAAAAGACGTTTTGAAAATAGGTTGAAAATAGTTTTGAAGAATAGGTAGGACAGTTATGCCTATCTTTAACGAGAACAGCACAGAAAAAAGCAGTCAATCACCAAAACCGGTCAGCAGTGCATCGCTAGTCTATTTTCCGAAATCTATCACGTGTAACACATCACTGACTGATACATAATTGCATGCAAACTGTGTTACATCGGATGCACAAAGTGATAATACTTCAGAAAAAGAATGTAACACAGGATAGTCGCACAAACATCAGAATCGCTTAAATCCAAACCTTTGTAAATATTCATAGAATAGAAAACAATCTCCAAAAGGACAGAGCTATTCAATTTTTACATGTTATTTTTATGAATTAAAAATAAATCTATAATAATGTCATTGTATTAAAAGGTTTTAGTATTGATATAAAAGCAATAATAGAGAAAATTGGCATCTCAAAGCAGTCATCAGGCCTCGAATCCATTTTAAATTAAGAATTAAATTTAAATTTAAATCCATTTAAATTCCATTTTAATCCAGAAAAGATGCAAAATCACAACTAAGATATACTCATTCGTAAGAATACTAAGACGTGAGATAATGTTAATACTATTGAACATGCATTTTTTTCAATATGCAGATAATTCATGATCAATTTTGACATTTGACTTGTAATGCATGTAATGATTTACGCATGGCCTTTTCTTCCGATCCGTATCATCATTTCACTTACTTGTACATCTCATCCGCCATCCATCATTCATTGTATATGGACATTTTTATCATTTCATCACTCATCACATCAATGTTATATATATTTGTACTAAGTTTTCCAAGTTGGAAATAAACGTTTTGACTTTTGACTTTTGACTTTTAAATTGATGCAATAACAATGCCATCCAATTTAGAGGATGGATCATTAGCACCTTTCCTGAATTTTTAGTATACTGTGTTTATATTTTGTCGGCAAAATTGCGTACGATTAGACCAGTTGAACTGTTGCTTTCGATGATTTTTTTACAAGTAAATGGCCCATTATATTACTCATGATTTGACTTGCCAACTGAAGATGTAGTCTATGTCGCTCCTTCGGTTGACAAAAAATCGTTGTTTCTTTCTAAACATGAATTAGAACAAGCTGTGTCTCCATAGAGTTGATTTTGTGCTTTTGATTTAAACATACATATACTCGTAGATGACCAAGTCAGAGTTTGATAGTATAGATGCATATTTTTTGTAGTACTTTTGATTATTGTATACATATAATACAGTAAAACATAGAACGTAACATAAGCATCATCATCTCACTATTATGAGTACGATAATAGTTATATGCTTCATGTATAAAGAAAACTGTATGTGCCTGTAAGAATAATAACGAAGGCTAAGTATGTTTCACTCTTAATTTGCGATTTGATTTAGTGAACAAAGTTACATTTTTTCCCTCAATGGAATACTCGATTTCTTTAAACTCGGATATTGAATTTAGAGATCAAAAACAACTCATACTCGTATACATATAAGTGTGTTATGGACTTCACTGACTTGTCTACTGAAATGGAGTCGAATATCATAGTGAATTTTAGATTCAACTTCAGCATTATTTCAGGATTGACATAATGAAAAAGGAAGTTCACGTTTGAACTCTTTCAGAACTCATTCTGTTTAGTCCCTTTGAGAAAGAAGCTACCCAATTTGTATATACTGATTAGAGTGTCGTGTGTTTGGACAGGAGCACTTCTAGAAATGAGACATCAAATTTCAGAAAATACATATATTGTCTTTGTCTATGACACATTAACATTGATGCTACAGAAAAGTAAGAATTGCATCGATTTTAATACTTTTGGATTAATAGGAATTCATTAATTTCTTCAAAAGGATTATTCTTTAGTTCATCATTTAGACAAAATCGATTTTCAAGGCCTGAGCCCAAACAGAGGCACATCGATGATAATAGACGATATCTTTGAGCTCAATATCTTGACCCTCAAATGCGATAACATGCAGTTAAATGTTGGTCGGCGACATTGATCATTTATGCTTGATCTTGAATATGCCAAGGAACAATTTGTTTAAGATTCAGATATCATTAATAAATGTACCATTGCCTCTTGTTCCGCGAAAATTCGTAAGTAGAAAAATATCATTTAACCAAAATAATGTGCAATGCAATTTAGTCGTCACGGAATTTTTACACATTTTTCTTTCGTCTACTAATGGAGAATAATTTATTAAAAAATCAGGCGGCCAAAAAAACCCAAAAATTTCAGGGAATTAGAAATGCTGCCATTATTGCATGCCTTCTCAAAAGCTACTACAAACCTATATGAGTAACATCTAAAGAAAATCAGCATCCGACAGAAAATTGGTTTTATTGGTTAAAGCAACACAATATGAGGAATCGTTGAAAGATGTCAGAAGCGCTTTTATGTAGCAGCCATATAACGACTGTAGAGTCACAACTGAAACTCCTTTTTTAATTATCACTGTCATACTGGCGAAAATTAAACCAAGACTGAGCAGTGACGACAACAGATTTCATTCATCCCATCCAGGTTGCGGCCATAATCAACTGGAACAACTGGAGCACCTAATAATGTTAAGAAAGCCCCTTCAAAAGTTAAATGTTTTCAAAAGAAGCGCCCTATATGTGACAGTTAAAAAAAACAAATAGGCAGAAACGCTAGATGATATTTTCATTTTCATTAGTTATCACTATGTAAATTCCTAGATAATATTATCAGTCTGTTTGACGTTGAAAGAGATAATTTAGATATTATTTCAGTTTACTATTATTTTAGATATTATTCTTACTACAAAACCGGATCTGAAAAATTAATTTACTCACAAATACCAAAGTGATGTAGGATTCTGGACTCTTTGAAACTAAACTGATGGCCAAATAAACTTAGATTTGATCACGGGTTTTGATTTCAGAAGCAAAAGTGTCTTCGAACCCCGTTATACTAAAGCAGTTCACCTGCTTGTTTGCAGGCGCTTGGTTATCTATCGATGGAATTCCTAATTTATCTAACTTCACTCTCAACAATAACAAGGACGGCATTGACGACAGCAATGCAAAAACGTGCAGACATTTTTGGGGTTCTTGAAAAGCTTAAGCACACCAAACTGCGATGCGAGTAATTACTTTAAGTTGCGATATGAATAGAATTTTGCATCGCGAAAGTGCGATGCAAGAAATCGAAAGCAAGTCGTTCCCTGTCAATGGAATGCGCAAGACCTAAAATCGACACTTTTCTGAGGTTAGAACTCAACTATTTCTCTATATGTTCAAATGTCATAGATAGGTTAATGAAAAATGACGTTGCAAAAAAATCACAAATCTTCAACATTCACCAATTTACTCAGTTCAAAATGATTCAATCCAAGACGGGGATGAATCCGGCTCTAGTCCGCGGGTCCTACGGGTCCAGGTTTGTCTGGTTCCGCCGGGTCTTCCGGGAGACCCGAACTGGAAGCTTTCTATTTCTGTCGCTATTTCATAGCTCTTATTTTACATGGCCGCTGGCACTTGTAAAATTATTGTAAATTGATATAAGGAATCTGGAGATTTGGATATTTTTATGCATAAATTGCACGGTATGTACAGCACATGTGCATAATATCAAGGCCCTGCATGGTACCCAAATGGCAAAACTAAAGATGATATACAGTAATAATTTACATCATGATTTCTAATTCGTTGACTCTAGGCCTAGTCAATGATTGGTAGCCAGGGCTGGCAACGATTAAGATTTCAAAAAAATCAATTAATCGGATGCTTTAATTGATTAATCGATTAATCGTGTCAATTTGCAAAAGGGTGTTTCCTAGGTAAATGTGGAATTCATTACCCTATTCGCCATATTCGATTATGTTTCTTTCACTATATACCAGTATGTATTTGAATAATCCTGTAATGTATTTTTCTGCAAAGTTAGTATGCCCACAAAATGCCTACCTTTCAGTAATGAAAGAAAAGACGCATGCTTTTCTACAATTTTGAAAACATAACCCAAAACTTTAAAGTGCAAAATCAAAAAAGGGTGTAAAATACTCAAACTGTCACAATAAATCACATTAAAATCATCATTTTGATTGAGCAATATTATTTTAGAAGAATTGTCGCGGCAAAGTGATATCCATTTCTTTTCGAAGAGAGATCCACATTTCGAAAATACGCGTTCACTGGGGGCACTGGTCGGTTGAACAGGAAAAGCACAGCGGGCCAATATCGCCAATTTGGGAGGCTCCTGTAGGTTTACAGTTGTTTCTTCCGGAGAAATTTCCGAAAAAATAAATCGATTAATTGATTTTAATCGATTAAAAAATAGACAAATCGATTAGTCGATTAATCGCTGCCAGCCCTGTTGGTAGCCTGCATGCTGCAGAGCTATTGAATAAACAAGTAGCTACACGGCTCTATGGAATGCGTAGCTACACTTTTTATGCCCTCGGCCTATAGTCAAGCTACTGATGCACCAAGGTTTTTCGCTTATAGGTTTGCATTAGAATTACTAGCCCGATGCCTAGGCTATCACAAAGGTCGGTCCTAAAACTTGTAAGCCTATTTAGAGTATTGAATCCTGTGAATGAATAGGTTTTCACGCAAGTCTGAATATAAGCCTAGATTTAAAGCGATGTATGTGCAACACATTTCCGTCCTTTGTATAGGCATAGGCCTACTGTTTTTTAAGTTATGGAAATGTGGAAAAAGAATTCCACATCCGTTGACCCGTCTGGGACCAGGTTTGTCCGGGTCAACGGATCTGCCTAACGCGAAGCCTCCGGGTCGTCCCGGTTGAGAACCCAGACGATTCGGACTCGGATTCAGCCCTGATCCAACATGCAAAGGATTGATCTGCAATTTTGATAATGAAAGCTTCATCAATTATGGACAGTTTTGTAATTTTGCTTGTTGGTCTCTTTGGAGCAGTGGTTCAGCGCTTTGCCCTGCGAAAGTGTCATTGGAACACAGCGGGAAGGACATCTGGATTTGAAATATCACAAAGTTTCATCTTAAGACTGACTATGTGAGCACCGTCCAAGCCACCAGTGGGGGAGTAATGACGCCGCTACAGTTTCATTTCTTGCATGCAGACGAGGCTATCTTACGGAACAATAATGTTGAGGATTCTCAGACAGATGCAGTCTGCGTCGGTGCATCATTGCATGCACGCAAATGAGATGATTAAAAAAATTCACATTATGAGAAGCATGAAATGTGAAATTACAGACTTTAAAACTTGTCCTCATGGCAAATGATTCCATAAATAAGTTAGAGTTTGTACGCACTGTATATTTAGATTACTTCGTCTTGTTATGACGATACTTTTCGATGTTATGCCTTTATACAGTTGTCGCGTCTGATTAAGTGTCCTACTAAGCGAGTCTGCTAGAAATAATGTTCTTGAACAAATATTTGCTGTTTCCTAGAAAGCTCAGGTTTATTATTTCGCACAGCTTCCTTAGATGTCACGCAGGACATTGCTCAACAATAGACGGCTGGATTGTGGAGGCTGATTTTTCGCTTCGGATTTATGTCCAAACCAGCCTCCTACTCAGAGCTAGAAAGCCGCCCTCAACCGCCTCCGCCTCAGAATTATACAGGTCGTCTCTTCTTCTGTTTGACTACAAAGGAAGCAGAAGCATTGGAACACGTAACGTTAATGAAAAGGCACGATCTCCTGACATACTACGATTGCAATTGAACAATGAGCAGCCAATTCAACACTAAACGCGCCAAGTTTCAGTGACTATTATCAACCGGATCACACAGAAAAGAGACACAGATGATATGAAGTTCTACAGAGAGGTTTGTGAACGTTTTTTCGTCGTCTGCTATTACTTTAAATAATGATCGGAAGGACCAACATTATCGAGAAAACGTTTCCGCAATAATCTGAACTCTTCGAATCTGAAGGAATCGTGGGGATCGGAGCATTTTGAAGGAATTCACAACTATCCGTAGCAACACGACTATTTTTATTCTATGTAAAGCATTAGAAATTTCTTTTTGCTCACTTAGTGAGTTCCTACATGTTCCACCGTTTATCAGCTTGCAGTTACTGCAAAGTGACACGCTTAAACAATCTAATTCTCAGGCCTCCGGCTATCATAGCCCTCAATCAAAGGCTATATGCAACCTTGAGTCTTCACCGAACTGAATGTAAGTTTGACGTTGTATATCTCCCGTCGAATGCTCGGACAACCCCGACATCATAGTCAGGTTTATTTATTTGGATAACTTATCTCTTGGCTACTATCAACGATTAGATTTTCAAATTTTCATTTGATTATTGATGCACTACCACTATTCATTTAACTTAATAAGTAACAACTACATATCGCAAAATATCAAATCAATGATAGGAAAATATAATAATATGTTTAATTCAGAGATGATAATTGGGTCCAAGTTTCGGACCGAGACCCAAAGTGAACCCAAGACCCTCGGACTCAGACCGAACCTAACCAAGACCAAGTTGAAATTGAGGAATGACCACACGAAGTATCGTATGCAAGCAGAGCAATTTGATAGTGACTAACATGACTTGTCGAAGTATGAGATTACCTCACTCTGAGATATTTTCATTTGTTCAAACTCACGTGCTCTACTCTCCCGACTATATTTTAGGCATCAAAAATATAATAAAAACATGAACAAGGTACTCAACGTTTCAACTCACAAGAGTCTTTGACAAGAGTTATCTTCATTGTGAAGGGATTTGTTGAAAAGTTAGGTCACTGTTCATATTTTATTATGCTTTTGATGACTATAAGAAAGTCGGGAGAGCATACCACAAGAATTTTGAACCAATGCAACTTCCTCCACCAGCCACTATCAACCATGATATATTTCTAGTCATTTTTACCATACTGACTTATTCGATGATTTTGATGACCATGACGTAGTTTTGTAATATTTTGTACCAACGACTACATGACTAAGTTTTAAGCATGCATGTAAGTATCATGAATTTGCACAACAATACCTAATGATATAAACTTATCAGTACAATATATAAGCTAAATTAACAGAACAATCTACTGGTCTATTTATAGCATATTCTAACGTTCTAGAGTATATAGAGCATGATGCAACGAAATTTCACATGCACATCATACACTTGCAGCAAAATGGGAGCCGTGATGTCTATCTATTAATTGTGATAGGAATTTTTTGATAACATATGCTAATTAAGTAAATTTCTGAAAACTGGATATAGTTTTATGATTTCTATGTCACAAAATTGAAGAACAACACATAATTTAAGCAATTCGATGAAATTTCTTAAAAATCAAGTTGCAAAATAACCTGATAAACATCCGAACCTCAAAATACATTAATCGCTCTATTCCAAAGTACTATGAAATAACGCGAGTTTGATTTTTGTGATCTGCGAAAATGATCTTCAACAACAAATTGAGACACGGAAGTGATGTGATAAGAGGAGAGCACAGAGATAGATTCATTTATTGCAATCTCTGTTGTTAATTATTGTATGTCAATAAATTATGCACTTGTGTTATTTGACATTTGATTCTTAGGTTAAATCTTATGATATCAATACAAAAATTACGGCTCAGGGTTCTCACGTTACATCTTTTCAAACTACGCAAAAGGTTGACAACTCATTCAATAGGTTGGAAATCTTAAAAAACGCACAAAATGGTGACCTTCAAAAACATGTTTTTTATAAACCCTACTCTACATCTGAATTAAAGCTAAATTGTAGATTCAGAAATTGGTCAATTCTAATCTGAAGTCTTGATGATAAAAATTGTCAATCAAGAAATCTGTTCTATTCATTCGATTGCCTTTGTTGGAAACTAGACAAAACTCAGTGAAAGCTATCTCGGAAACACATCCTATTAGTCAACGACTCTTATATTGTAACAAAAACTTTCCGAGAAAACAGGAAACAGCTGAATGATGTTAACGAAATTCATCCGTATGAACAAGTTGTCAATTCTTGAAAACCTATTACACGAGCAAAGAAACTTTTTTTCGGAAAATGGTTTGAAAAGGCTATCAGATAGGCAGGACATCAGTTACGTTACACTTCAGAAAATTTTGTAAAAAATTATTACTCAAAATGAACACGTCGTAACTACGTATTAGAAATTGCACGCCAAACCTACGATATGCTACAAGAAGTTCATTGGTTAGGTTACTAAGATAAATGAAAGCATCACGCTCACATTCCCAGCAACCTATGAATGAACCGAAAGTTTTTTCAAAAACCATCAAACATCGTGTTGAAATTATTCGGATACGGCACGAGTGAATGTTTGACGCTTAAATGATCATAATGCTGAGTGAATGAATGGTTTAACTCCCTCATACTGGGGGCTTGGACATAGTCAGATTTGGAGTGTTGTGATCTTTTAGGTCGGATGCCTTTCCGGACAACTTCCAATGACACCTTCGGGGCTCGACCTCAGGATCAAAAGATCGCTATGCCAAGCATTTAACCACTGTGCCACGAAGACCTTACCACTGAGTGCTTTAGCAATTTAAGCAGGTAGGAATTTTAAACTTATTTAGCAAACTGTTAATTGACTATATGGTTTTGTCTATTTCCATGGTACGAGTACCATGCCATGGTCATGTGTGAACAATGAGCATGCACATATGATAAGTGTGAATATCAATAAACAGTATCCTAACCGAGCCTGAATCAAAAACAATATATAAAATATATCGAACCCAACACGATTCAATGTTTCGACATTGTGAATTGCCGTAACTGTGGACGAATGCGGAGTTTGAGTCGTAAAAATTGCCACACTCGGAGTCGGAGTTATATATTCTGACTCCGCATCCTTGGTTACAAGTAAGGAATCGACTTCAGGCTCTGAATGATCGTAAAAGATCTGTACATACAGACCTTTCTTCCGAACTCAGATTTACTGTCTCTTCTATACAGTTCGTACCAGGGTTAGTGACTTACTTACTTCCCCGTCGTTGTCCACGTTGAACGGGGTCAGACTAAATGAAACCTTAACGTCACTACTCCCACCTGGGGCTTCTTAGACGGTGCTGACATAGTCAGACTTCTCTGGAGTCTTCTAATTTTAGTTCAAATGCCCTTCCTGCCGACTTCCAATGACACTCTCGGGACTCGACCTCTGGACTGAAAGACTGCTAGGCCAAGCACTTCACCACTTTACTTAACCTATTACTTTCAATGCACTAAGAATAAAAGTGAAGTATACATGTCTTCAAAAACTGCATTAATAAGACATGCATTGGCAGCAGCATTCTTCTACATATTATTGACTAACACATATTATATACATGTATAATTGACATAATACATGACTGAGGCGAGTGATCCATTTCCATGAAATAATAAATGTCTAAATAGACAAAATGTTTGCATTGTAGCTGTATAAGGGAGAAATATTCCTCTTCTTCGTTCATTCCTGCATAAGATTCCGATACTTCAAGCTGAGTGAATTTACATGAATTAATAACTTTGTGATTCAGCGTTTTATGTCACTTTCAATTATTTTCCTATATTCTAATCTTTTGTCATTGTAATGAGATTTTTCGCGTATATTAATCAATCTTCACTTATATAATTTGGTATTTCAATACGCCTAGGCCGAAACTGCAGTGATACACATCGAATGGAAAGAAATCGTCTCATTAGCTCTTCATCTTGTCTCCATAAACTGAGAAATTGGCACTACTGTTATCATTAGAGCTTTGTCATTGACATTAATCCAAAGCGTGAAGTCGCATATTCTTCCTTTTAAGCCTTTTCTTAAGGCGACTTTACAGAGGCGATGAAACAGCCAAGCTGGGAATAGAATCACGGAAGAGCTGGAAAAGGAGAGGATAGTAACTTGAGAGGAGAGTTAACATTACGAAAATCTCATTTATGCACATCGTCTAAGCAAGTTAGACTTCGGTATGTCTTGAGAGTTCATGAATGATTGATTTAAGAATTCTGGATTTTGATGACAGCTGAGGTCATGAAAAAACCTAAGGCGTCGAGTATCGATGTTCTGTGCTCACTTATTTGGATGACCTCTTTGTTAGGAATCAGGAGATTACCAGCATAACAGTAGGATATCTTGAAAAGCAAGTTAAGAAGCAAATTCCTTGAAGCTAAAATAACACTGCTACACAAATCATGGCTGTTAGGTAGTTAGAAGAAAAATTGATCCTTGACCCTTGTCGTTTTGTCTCACATTTAAACTTCCTCGGTGTATCAATATCTGAGTATGTGCGTGAGAGGGAGAGAGAGAGAGAACAGGAGGGTGAGATTGACGGGACTCCAGATTTTCGGAAAACTAGGACCCCCTTTTCTATACTACTCACATTCTAACTTCGACTACAATCATGCACAGGTACACAGCATATGAGGGAAGTGATAAGTAGACCCTATTAGTTCTTTACATTCCGATTGCGATACAGAAAACAACTCATTCAACATTGCAAATCACTTTTGCCAAATAATCATCACCAGACTTTCCAATACACATTGTATTGATAAAAGTAGTTTTTATATTGCATTCTTTTCATTCGTTGTTTTTTTCATTTGTCAGATAAAATCGTGTTTCTTTTTTCGATTCCTATACTTAACACTATGGACCGATGGATTTTAACATCTAAGATGTAATTGTGCATATTCTATAATATATTTTTGTTACATTATATTCTATAATATGTTCATATATTCTATAATGTGTTGTTCGCAATACATTTATGAAAATGCAAGTAATATAGGTCATCAAAATCACACAGCTCATCAATTTTCGAAAATTCAACAAACAAATGATTATCGATCCTGTACCCCCCCCCCCACCTCTAATTTTTATTGTTGACCCAACAAGATCATCGGAAATTTTCGGAAGAATGTCATGCGTGGATGGATGCCAATGGCGCAAATAATGCGAACAATGTACTATACATTGTAAATCAAAAACATTTTTAGAAGTCGTGATTCGAAAGACGCTTGCTTCGGTTTATTTTTCATTAGCTCCGTAAGTCACAACTAGATCATAGCAAATATTCAATGGTACAATAAAAGCTTACCCGCACTTTCTCTCCAATAAGACACTCCCTCTAGAAAGACATCTTTCTTCCTGTTATTAAAATCAGCATTAATTTTCTCTTACATAGGCTTTTACACTACCATAGTACCATGTCATTTACTTTCGCTATTGTTTGTGTTTCTTAGACAATAGGCCAAAGTTACAGAAAATATCTTAATACTTAAGATATTTCTCTAAATATCCTTTCTCATAGTAGGGGATTATGGTGATAGATGCGTGTATCTATGAGTTTCACATTCCTTACTTTTGAATTTCGTGTGTGATGACTGATGACACTTGTGAAGAGTTAAGACTGCTTTGGCTCATTTGTGAGTGACCAAGATTTCGAATTTTCGTACAATGTTTCACACCTAATTTGAAGCATCTTTCGCATAAAATAGATAGAACAATAAGACCTTTTGAATTGAATTGGAAAGAGCCAAATATTGAAAGATCTTGATTTTATTTTCGTTATTTACTACAATTAATTTCTGTTAACATCCGTTAACTGTCTTCAGGTATAAAAGGAAGGAAATTAACAGGTTCAGTATAAAATTAAAAATTCACACCGACGTCTATGTACAAAAGTCTATGTCATAATGACATATAGATTGAATATAAAAGACTGAATATAAAAGGAGGGATGGGCTATGAAACAGGTAGCATTGGATTACATAGTACCAATAGCATCTTAATGATGGCCTCACAGGTCATTTTATACTGAACCTGTGAAATCAAGAATTTGTGAAATCAATATCTTTCAATATTGGCTCTTTCCAATTCAATTCAAAACAAAGCAAATAGCCAAAACAATTTATTTAATGATAAGAACGCTTTCTGTTTAATCTACACACATGTACAGATAAATTATTTCGTCGTATTCAACTGCGCTTGTGAAATATGCTCACGACATCCATCGCCTTTATTATTCCGATTCCAATAGATTCATATGTCCAAAGTTGTGAACAGAATAACATAAAGATATCGAACTTCACAGATTGGTCAATAAATAATGAGCTATAAATTAATAAAACAAAAGAAATTCAATTCCGCCAACAATCTGCTCATCTAATTTGCGAAATTGAATAGACAATCGAGATGAAATGACTTGGTGTTATTCTTAACCAGTGCTGCCACTCTGATATTTAGAAAATCCCACGCAGGTGAATTTTTTTCACGCAGGCGTATTAAACAGTTACATGTAGCGCTGCATCTACTTTACAAGACAAAGTTTATAAGTTCAACTTTTCCTTTCAATTTTGTTTTGACTCATCACAACTACATGTAACCGTATTTGTAGGCTGTGTGGTGGTTATGTTCTGATAAATTTGATCTTAAATTACTATCTGTGAAACTGCTTCAATTCGACCGGACAAGGACGAAACGTTGTCACCGACATTTTAGCGAAAATGAGACTTTTGTATATTCGGAATGCGTATTGTCGAGCTGTCACGTACCCTAATTTCTGTGTTCAAACCCTTTGAAGCATGAAGGTGAGGAGCGTAAAGGAACAAGAAGCCATAAAGACCATAAAGACCATAAAGAGCAATAAAATTTTTAATTCTATTTCGACTCTCCTGAAAAATCGTCACATGGTGCTTACAACGTTTCGTCTTGATACGGTCAAATTATGCTTCAACATGCGTTGAGAATGTGTTATGGAAGTACATGTACGGTAAGTCTAAAGAGTGCACAATCTATTTTTTCTGTACTTATTCTCTTGCTTCCTTCAGACGATTAGCTCCGCATTTGAATCTATATCAATCATACATTAGATATTGCAGCTGGGCAATCCAACGAAAAACAAATGCTTTCCATTCATCAATGCATGTATTTTAAAAACAACAAATATCGGTAGAGAGTATCTATCAAAAGACTTAACAAACGCAAGACTCGTAAAAACAAAATATAACAACAGAATATATCTATCAAAAGACCATAATAGCAAAAAAACAAACTCAAAGAGCTAGGCAGCTCTAGTGTACAGTCTACTAAAATGCTCATAAATGAAATTATTCGATTAAAAATAAACTCAAACGAATTATGCTCAGCTCTACTAGTTTCTATAAAAATGTCCAAACTTTCGAATACAAAATACAACAAGAGTACCTACTGATTATACGTACTGACAATGCATGTACATGCTACTACTACACACTGTACAAAATATACTGTATAATTCAACTAAAAAAACTTTGAAGATAACAATATTTGAGAAAATGTAAAAAACCGGGTACTGTTAGTTTTTGGCAAACTGTTTAATTGTTTTCTTTATGATTCTTTCTTTTGATTTTGTCTGTTCCGCTGTCAATTTCTTTTCGTCTTTTTCAATCTTCTTGCGTTTCATCTGAATAAGCGACAGTTTCTTTTGATACTCAGCTATCATCAATAAAGCAGATGATTGTTCTTCTTGGAGTTCGCTTTTATTTGATGCTACAATATTTGCTTTTGCTTGTTCAACAATGCCATCTGCTCTTTCGATCTTTCCATTTCTTCCTCAATTTCTTCCTCCATTTCCTCTTCCGCGCTGCTTGTTCCGATTTTTTCTTGTCGGCCTCTTTCTCCTGTTTCAGCCTCTTCTGGTATGATGCATGAGGATTGAAGCCCATTTGGACCAGGTCTTCACTCAAAGGAAAATTGTAACAACAGTAGTTCGAAGCCCGCAGATAGCCACTGATAACCAAGCATGAGTTCACTGAGATTTCATTATAACAGTTTCGCTTTTTAGTAACTGTATCTGACAGACAACTAAAAGCTCGTTCTACCGCAGCATTTCCGTGAGGTATTGACAAAACGGAGGTGGACAATCGTGTGAGAATTGGATAGGCTTGTTGCGAAGTGTTGCAGTCACCGATGGCAGTCGATTTCAGACTCCCGACATGAAGCCAGTGCTGAACTATATCGTTCAGTTCTTCAACTGCGCGTGAAATCCCATATTGACGCCACTCCGTTATCAAGGATGTGACATCTTCACTGCTGTACTTCATTTCTTAGGCAATGGAAACAACTGCTGTTTCATCTTCGGTTTTCCGAAGAGCAGGATCCAGAAAACGAAGTTGCCTCACTCGCTTGTCGGCCAGCGGTAAATAGCCTTGAAGTTTGCTGGACAAAGTACTATAAAACTTTCGGACACGGTTGAAAAATTCAGTGCGCACTGATTCACTAACAGAATCCAGTTTCTTTCCGGTGTCTTCACCGATAAATATGGCAGAATCTGGAAGTTGTGAATCTCGATCAAATGAAATTTTCTTCAATCTTTTTGTGTTTTCATCAACAAATTCTTTCTTCAAAAAACATAAAAGAACATTTACAAACAGTTCGCGAACGTCAGAATACATTTTATGAACAAGAACAGAATTTCTTTGATAAACTTTTTCAAATTTGTTCAAAAGAGGAAGAACGGATTGCATGAGCAACAGGTCCAAATGTATCAATATCAACGCAATGTCGTAACGATCGCAACACAACATACAATGTTCACTATCCACGCTACCCGCCACCACAATCAGCCATTGGACCAAAAAACAATACTGAAAGCAGAAAACTTAGTTTTAAATAATTGTAGGGGCTACTGTACGTGTATGTATATTCTTATGGAAAATAGGAAACCATGGAAAATTCATGATACGATACAAAATTATATAATATTCCTTTACAGATCATATGTATTATCCATATTTCCCTTCACGCACCTCTTCAAAATCCCACGCATTTCACGCAGAAATTTTTTTTCACGCACTGCGTAAATTCACGCAGGAGTGGCAGCACTGTTCTTAACGACAGAATAAACACGAAAACTTATATTGATCATGTTTCAATTCATCATGTTTATGTAAGCCGTGAGACTGCAATAAAAGATTGTTGACTTTTGACTCATTTATCTTTCAATTTAGGGTCATTTTGATAGGATAACTCACCATGCATCTATCACCCTAATGCAAGTATTTTCAAATTTGGCAAGCTTCAGTAATTTGATTCTTCTTGAAATCAACGAACAGTCATTGTCCAGTTTAGTCCCACTAACTTAAACAAAACGAAAGTTGGATTTCCATGATCCGAACAATTGTGAATAGTGACCGCTAGCATGATAGGACGGGAGCTACTGACACTTTCTTCCTAAATTCGCGAACGAAGAGCTTAATAGCATGGATTCGGAGATCTTGAAACGCTGAATACAAAATCAAATTCTTGAGTGTCACAGCCAGTCGCTTTCGGTCATAAGTAAGGTTAAATGATTCCCTTTGGAATCCAATGGTAAAATTCAAGACATATCTATGGATTGTGAAACACTTGGCAATTTTCGCACATTTTCTTTTGCAGAAAAGAAACTATTTATCGGAATGCTATGACATTTGAAACATGATTGAGTTCAGAACATCAACTTCGATATAAAAGTTGAAATGAGTCACATGATTCAGCATTTGATGCTTGAAAGCCTCTACAAAATGAGTAAATTTCACGTTCTTTACCTAATTTTAGCGATTTTACAAAATGGACATGTTTGGACATTTAATTTGTTTGTAATTTCGACATGCTTTCTTGTGATATTATTAATGTTACGATGCTTTCATATACGATATTTTCATACAGATCCTTTTTGGAAACAGCACTTCTTTGGAAGAAGTAAGTAACGAAAAGTAGACCTAACAACTGAAATGGAAATTAGACAGAAATCTCTAATAAGCACTGTACTTGGTGCGATTAAAAGGAAATGGTGGCCTAGGATGTTCAGGCGGTGTTAAAATTCTTGCTCTCCCTGCATTCCATTTTCCGATTGGATAATGTAATCTTGATGAGATTTTCCTACAGGAAAATAAAAGCCCAAGTTTTGAGGGTGAATCTCAGTTTCCCACAGTTTTACTTTCCGAACGAATATAATTTCATTAGAGCGCTTTTGCATGTTTGCATCAAATATCAAATATCAATGTCCCACGTCTCATTTTCCTAATTGATTACAATTTCCTACTTTCTTGAACACAAATCATGCACAATAAGAACACGGTGTTTCAGCAGGAAGACGCTAGATATCAAATTTTTTAGTTTAGATGTACTTCAGCCTCTCACTTTCACCACTTCATTGATGTCTGAAGACCACGTAGGTTCCATCTTTCCACCCTTCATGTTGTCTGTTTTCTTGTTTCAGAGAAGTGCATGATCTCCGATCTTGAAGATATAGCCCGAATTTGAACTAATATCTGCTTTTAATCTCTTATAGGAAAATGAAACGTTTGCTTCTTTTTCCGATTGAAAACTAAGACCTAAGGAAAATGCATCTCCTAATACCGGCCTCTACTCTATGACGTCAATGTTGGTTTTCAATGGGTCGCGCATCGTACGTCGTAAAACCGTCTTTCGCAATAGCGTGCTCTGATTGGTCAATGTTTCACGGTTCCCAAAAAAGGAAGATAATTGTGACGTCAAATTTCACGCGACAACGCAGACGGTGAAACGACTTGCGACCAGAGTTGGAAAAGTCGGAATTGGAATTGGAATTGACCCTGATAAACCTCAATTCCACTTTTTCGATAGACCTGTGATAAATCTATTTGTACAAAAATTGAAATCGCAACGTCCAATCACAACAATTAACAATATTAATTTTTAAGACTATAGTTATGTAGATACGATACGCAACGATAAAAGAAAAACTTTAAACTTACAGCTCACTTCTTAATGTTGACTTCACTTCAATTCGATCGGACTCATTTATACCAAAATAATATCATAAATATCAGTGTCACTTATACCGTCAATCTTCAATTGCGCTGGCTGATGTGTTGCGGTATACCAGGGATGCGCAACCTGCGGCCGTAGCAGAGGCAAAGTGCGGCCGTGACAATGAGAAGCAAATGAAAAAGAATATTGTGCATGTATATTGCAAATATTTCTGGAGTTCAAGGCAATCGAAAAACAATCGTCATAGCATACTAGTCATCTTCTAACTGTTTCTTGACCTGAAGAAGTTCCTTTCTGTCACATTGCTACAGTCTTTGATGCGCTCAACCACGAATTTAGTGCGCGGTTCAACAACTTCAACGCACTTGCTCCTAAAATAAAGTTCACTGCCTCGCCGCACCTGATCCAGATAGAAGAGGTTCCATTCGAACTTCAAATGGAAGTGATTGAGTTGAAGGCGAATGATTGTCTTGTGAAGCAGTTCAAAAGTGATGGTATTTTACATGAAATATGGAAATCAGCTGTGGAATATCCATGATTGCGAGAGTTGTCCTAAAACGTTTTAGTTCTATTTGGAAGCACATGCGCCTGCGAGGCAGCGTTCTATAAATTAAATTTCATGAAGAACAAGTACCGGACGCGCTTGACAAAAAATAATCTCGAGAATAGTTTACGTTTGATGACATCCTCTCAAGTGCCTGATTTTCGAAGCTTGGTCAACGACGGACAACAGCAAGTTAGTCACTGAGTCTTACACTGATATAGTAGATTTTTCACGAGATATTGTATTTCTACCTATTTAGATTTTGTGTATTTTCATAAATAAAATATGTACAAATTTCAGCTGTGTTTTATTTCGCATTTATCATTAAATTTAAGGCTTACGTTTTGGGTAGCGAAAGAACTGTATGATTAGCAATAATAAGATACTTTATAACTTCAATAATAACGCCAGGGGCAGGCTATATATGCGGGGTTCTCTAGACGTACGGCCTATATATATATATATATATTATATATATTATATATATATTATATATATATATATATATATATATATATGAATGCCTAGAATAGACCTGCTCGTGATTCCTTTATGAATTATTATAGTAGTTTATTAAAGTGTTTTCTCCTTCGGTTGCCCCTACAAAAACATGCTTTCAACTTTGGAAGTGATAACATCCTAAGCTTAAAATCATTTCGGGTCAAAAATGACCGTCGGTCGTACATCGGTTAACTTGCCTTTATAAGTATTAAGTAGGCCTTTATGCGATTTTCACTGCGTCATTCATCATGGAAAGCTAATTTGAGTGATGCAATATAAAAAGGATTGGCTATTGACCTAGTTGTCTGCACACATATTAAGTGCGACCGTGATTCTTTCGGCCTTCGAAATGACGGCCGAAAACTGTGGAAGGTTGCGCACCCGATCTGTATACGCTGCTGTGTTGTTGTTCGCTGACGGGCAATTGTTGTTGTTATTTCTGTAGTTAAGTTGCACCGCGAGAGCCCGGAGTTCTTCTAACAGCTGCTGAAGATGTCGCATGTGTTGTTGTTGGTAGTTGTGATTGTGTCAATTTCTCATCGTTTCTAATTTATACCAATTTTTGAGACTTGACGATAAATCCACTTTCTTTTAAAAATTGAAAGAGTTTCCTTTAATCTCTGCCCGCTAGCTTTCGACCCGACTTCATTTCGTTCTTATCACGGATTTTATAATCTCCTTTTTGAACATGGACCATTAATTAGATTTCATGATATCTTTTCTATCGTCGTTTTTTCTGTCATCAACAATCACGTTATTCGCACATTGAATTTCTTTCTTCTGTCAGTTTATTAATCGATTTATTCGCATCTCATCTCTCTCTCTCTCAGCGTTTGATTCTTTGCTGACCGTTAATTTTCTCTTCTTTCTTTTTTCACGAAACATTGAATATCTCGTTTACGAAACGAAAATGGCGTAGACTGACCGGTTACACATATACATGTACACAAAAAATGTGGACTATGAACATGGGAACGCACATATGAACGACGCAGAGAACGGCACGCAGGAACAACGAGGATAGGATAAGGGCACATGGGTTAGATTGAAACGAACAAATGTTAGATACATTAGCATAATACACTATACGCGACATGAAATTATCGGAATTGAATCTTATTATGGAATTGGAATTGAATTGAACTGTTTCGACTGGAATTGGAATTGGAGTTGGAATTGAAATTTCTGCTCTGGAATTGGAATTGGAATTAAAAAATTTCAGTGGAATTTTTCCAGCTCTGCTTGCGACCCATTGGAAACCAGCCAATAGTCAGGCAGTGTCTATTGCTACTGAGATGGGGTTGTTTACCTGCTGCCTTTTAGCAGTGAAGAATGTAGCTGAAGCTACGTTGAAGAGTCGTCACGCACGTTGGCTGAATGAAAGCGTGAGCATCTCAAGGCGGTGAGCTTGACACCATACATTCTGAGGCGGCTCAACACGTTCACGATTACTCAAATTCGGCGAACTTTGATGCTATGAACGTGGTTGACAAGAAGAATAACTGGAGGATGACAGATCAAGGAAGCCTTTCTAACTAAGACATTATCCTCCTATAATCGCATGAAGAGCGGTTTAGTGATCTTTGGATTCATTAAAGTTGACTTTCAATTCTTTCTTCATTCATCGTTACTTACCTCTTCTTCCTTAGTAGTAGACAGCGATGAAACAAATTGTCTATCTGCAGCTGAGGAACTAATTTGGGGCATGATTGACCAATCAAAAGTTGCACATTAAACATGACTGATTCTAACACAATTATAGTGGTTGACAGGTGTACATGATTATACATGTTTACACGTAGCTGAGGAAGAAAACTCGTGCGATTGTTGTGTCAAGTAAACTCGTCCACTAGTGTGTATTGCATGAAGCTACATTTTATTGTTATCAATTTCTGTGGTAGACAGTCATTCACCGGACGATGAGTGGCTTGGCCGGTCGAAATGATTTGCAGAATATATTGCGCATAATGAGATTGGCCTACATTATCTACGGTACATTAAACAAAACTAGCCGCAGATACAACGTCAGTTTATGCTAGTCCCAAGGTCCATTCACATCGGCCGCGGCGCGGTGCGTCCTCACTCGTCCAGAATTTCCGTTCAGAACCTCAATAAACCGGACGCGGCGCGGTCCCGCGCGTCTCTGTGTAAACAGCAATAGGTTTATTAAGGTTTTGAACGAAACTCTTGACGCGTGAGGCCGCGCCGCGTCCTATGTGAATGGACCATTACTGGGTTCAGTGCAGTAAACATAAAATACAAACATTTTTGTATAAAAGGCTTTACTTATCAGTCCTCTGTTTACATCAAGAACTGGACAGAAAATGAGCATCGTGCAGCAATATTTGAGTTCATATTTATCCAGAAAAGAACATTCGTCGTTGCTAAAATTTCAGAAACATGATCGAACTCTTGTCATTTATACGGCGAGATTCGATCAATTACAATTCTCGCTATCTTGTAATTTAATCTCTGCTCTCATAGTCTGATTGTTCCCATACTTTGCAGAATGAATTAACGGTTAAAGATAGAGAAGAGATTTCTAAAAAGTAAAAACATTGTATGTTCTACAATTGAAACATATTTATTCAATTTTCAGTGATCAATGGCCTTACAATTCAAGGAAACTTAGCAGGCGACTTTGGCAGAAATGGATGATATCGTGGATATCGAGAAAATCAATTGTCAGAAAGACAATAATAAAGATTTGAGAATGACTGATTAGTTTTAGAAAATTGCTTTATCGACCAAGCATAAGATAACAATTTCAATTGAAAGCACGATTTTCCAGCTCGATTGAAAAGTTGAATTGGGAGTTTGCGACCTCAATTCAACCGATAATCATTTCAGATTTACTCTATAAGGAAAACAGGAATTGAGGGAAGATCTTTTCTCATAAATTCACTGATAAAGTCACAGGTTTTTAACACCGATAGTCTCAGTAGACGTTTGCTTTTATGTAAAGGTAAGAAATATTCATATATTTGAAGGCACATCGTCTCTTCGTGGCAATCGCATTGATTATTACTATTGTCTTGCTTCATTTATTTAGTATTCGTACGAAACAAGATTCCTTCACGCAAACTTCAGTAAATATTCTCAGTGACTTAAATTCGTTGAATGAAGTTCTCAAAGAAATGAATAGTTTCTTATGGTATACAAACGTGAAACAAAGGATTCGCAATCATCGGTATAACTCATCCTTTTATTATACTTGATTCATACATCTCTTTTGTCGTTCTTAATAATATTCGATTTGATGAGGTTTTGAAATATTTTGAAATTGCCTGTATAAAAGGAGTCTTAATGGAATCCGTCGAAGTCAATCAACATGGATTCGTTTTTGGAACCCACTTTCTTCCCTAACGAGACGAAATTATTATCAAGGAAATTTTATCTCGGTCTAATATAGGAAATGTCTGAGAGCATGGAGTTTTCGAATCAGAGTCATAAACTCTGGCAAGATTTCCTTCTTGTAGTTAAAAAAATCTCTGGAATGGCTCACGTGTAATTCATTTTCTTGTTATTTATCTTTGAGAATATGTTACAAAAAGGGAGCTCCAATGAGGACATGCATGTGATAGCTTTGGTCATGTAACGTTTGCAAAATTTAAGATCTCTCATGCGAACCTAACAATAGAAGTCAAAGTTACGAAGGTCACTTGATTATTGACCAATCAGATGCCTTCGATCATTCTAGCTTCCGTCAGTTGGAACCATAGAAATATGGTTGGAACTATTGTTCTGATCACAGAATTAGACAGGTCGTCTCTTCTTCTGTTTGACCAGAAAGGAAGCATTGGAACATGTAACGTTAGTGAAAAGGCACAATGTGCCGACATAATACCATAGCAATCGAACAATGAGCAGCCAATTCAACATTAACACGCCAAATTGTACGAAGGTTCAGTGACTTATCAACCGGATCACACAGCTCACAGGCTATGTCAAGTTCTGCAGAGAAGTTTGTCCCTTGTACATCGACTTTTAAACTAACATATCATAATTTACTTTCCTTAATGTACTTTTAGATGCTAGGTTAAACAAGATTTCTTGATTCTTTAGGTGTTGTAGTGATGGATATCTGAAAATTATACATTATTTACATTTTAATTTTGTATATGATGCTCTTTGATGTCTGTAAAGCCTGATTTGGTTCATATGTACGTGACAAAGACTTCCGAAACGTATACATTCTATATACAAAAGGTATTTACTTTGGAACAACTACTTATGGAAATGCTGCATCAGTTAACATGCAATATAAGTTCCATTTGAGAGATGACCCTTGTTTGAATGTCTGACCAGTGTCATATTCAGGCATAGCTTTAAAAGAGTCCATCAGAGATTTAGTAACCGCAATAATCTGCTTCAATAATTAGGATATGAAGTAAGGTTGACCCTAAAAAGCTGCGCCTCAAACCAGCGGTGTAAATCTATTCCAGTGTCTGTGCTCCGTGGCCTCAGTGGCACAGTGGTTACGTGGTTGGTATAGCGATCTTTTGGTATTTGAATAAACCCTGCATCATCGAATTATCAGTTGTAAGAGTCAGGGTAAACCAGATGGGCGGTTTTAATGTGAAAAAAAAATCATTTTCTCTCACCCATTGTGACTGTAATTGCGGTGCGATGAGTTGTCACGGAGCGTAATTTGAGAGTTGAGCAACTGCTACAAAGGGTCCACCGGACTCCCACGTCACTTCTGGCGCCGGCCCGTCCTGGCAATTGGCTGGTTGATCTTCCTTTCGGGATGAGAGAAAATGAAGTGCTTTCACATTAAAACCGCCTATCTGGTTTACCCTGGCTCCTACAACTGATAACGATCTTTTGGCGTAGAAGTCGTGCCCCGAAAGTGTCAAAGGGAGGGTATCCGGGCTAAAAGCATCACAACGCTCAGGTAAATCTAACTATGTCAGAACTGTCCAAGACGAAGTCCCTAGTTGCACTAGTGACTACAGTAGACGCCATATTACTTGTAACACCTATATTTTCCGTTATTTGAATGTAATTCCGTTACCTATGCAAATTTTGTAGATGTGACACTCAATATTTTACCAATCTGAACCTGAAAAACCATCTGGAGGCACGCTTGGCCCAATGGAACGTTGTGACTTTAACCGAAAACAACTCTGTCCGACTTAAATCTGATGTCAAGATCTTTTCCTATGGTTACACCACTCTAGATGAGTCTCATATTTGTGTAATTGATCGCGGTGTGAAAAAATAGTACCAATCGTCACAGATTGTGCTTGTCTCGTTGTCATTGACTTACGTAAATGAACCAATCAGCAGCGGCAGTTAGCAGTCACTTACTTTATCAGTATTCTTGGCAATACTACTTTGTTGAGGAATGCTGGGTAAGTTTTTAGGTGCACCTCCGAATGTTTGATGCCATTGTATCTTCCGAAATCTATCAATATCATGTTCATAGGCACCAGGTCTACAAAAGAAAGAATAAGAAGCGGTCATTTTTGCTATAAGTTTTTCAATTTGATAGAAATTTTTCAATTTTAAACAAATCTTAAACACTGCTTAAAGCACCCTGAAAAGCATGTTTAATAAGATGTGATTTTTAAGCCACCCTTTTCAATGCCTCAGCCGAAACATCACAATCACATACCGGTTTGCTCCCATCGACCATGAGGTAGGCCTACTGAACACCGAATGCCCCTGTAGTAAAGCGAATTTCTAAATGCTAATAGTTTTCGACTGATAGTTTGGAAAGATTTTCTTTATCATCTGAAAGATTATGCACGAGTCTTTCATGCTTTGAATCCTAGTTTCGATTTTCATGCATCGGGTGTCCCACAAAGATGTGCCCGTAAATATTGGACGTTTTGAAATTTAAATTTATAAGCGAATTTTTGATTTCAACCACAATGAAAACGTATTAATTAATGAACAAGATATTTAATAGTCTGTATGTCACGCACGGGATACTTTTACAGCTCGTAGACGGTTCGAAAAAGAGTTCAGCAGATTTTCAAAGAGCTCGCCGTCATTCTCCATGTCTTTCAAGATTTTCGTTAATGCAGTACGTACCAGCTCTTTCTTCAAGTGATAAGGATTTTGGTGAAGTAAAGCATCAACTTCATTCTTCAACATTCCACCAATATTTTCGCAGAATTAGATAGGGAGAGTTCCCTGGCCAAACGGTGTTATCGAAGAAGTCAAATCCAGAATTCGTTAACATCTCCTGTGTTCGCATTGCCTTAAAGCACGGAGCCTTGTCATGCAGAAAGGTAGTTTGATCAGCGTCCTCTACGTTTTCCTTGCTTCACAGAAGCGGAAATACATTTTTCTCAAGTATAACTTCACGAAAATATTCTCTATTCCATGTTTCACCGTCTTCTTTGACCACCCACATCATTTTCTTGATGCTAAAGCAAATGAAGACTCCAATGAAGACTCCATCCAGCAGTCATAAGGATCTCTCCTCCTGTTGATCTTGACAAACTCCTCACTTCTCCCAATTTGTTGAGCAACCCACTAGCGTGTGATGAAGCTGTGCCGGCATCTTTGGCTTCCCTGAATGTGATTGCTCTTATTCGGTCAACAGAACGCTTCTCGTAACTATCAACCATATCTTCTTTATTGATAAACTGACTCGACTCGAATGAAGTGAAAAATGACTTGAATGAACTGCAGACTGCTTTTGTGATGATAATATGTGGAAAAATTCGATGTAACGCTAATCTCGTGTTAATGGCATCCATCTGATGACATCCTTTCCATTGTGACTTCCATTTTCCTGCATGTGACCTTAGCAGATCATAAATTGCATAGGTAACCCTCCAAGCGACAAAGCAACAAATGCATTGAAAGAATTCCGAAAGGTTGTGAAACATCGATATTCATGTCATTTCACAATCACAATTGGAAATTATTTCACAAATCGCATTGAAATCATGCTGACTTAACGGAGAGTAGAAATAATACCTGGTACATGCTTAAATAAGAAACTGAAAAGACAAGAAATTTGTCTGCTGTTCCTGACAGATATTTGTATTTTCAATTTGTGAAAATCTTGTAAATTTATGCACTACCATAAAATGTTTTGAAAGGTGACGCGTTATCATATTCCTATCATCAATTTGATCGCATTCTAGGTCCGTGTGATGATATAAAAGTCAAAAAACACTTTGAAAATGCTTATTCAAACCCCATGTTTTGCGGGTGCATCTTTGTGGGACACCCGGTAGACAAACCAAAATGACGATGGAGCTATGGCAGAAGTGGGAGATAAGTGAAAAATCTGCATGAAAGACCACGCTAATTACGGTATGAGCATGTGATCGAAGCGAACGACAATGGCAGTTCAACCATCGATACTTGCTGCGAATCTGCATAGACAAAATTAACGATGACCGCAGAGCAAGCGAAACTTGTTCGGAATTGTATAGTTGGTACTGAGCCTGCTGACTCTGGACCCTGTGCGTTGTGAAGGTATCTCCCTAGACAGATATTTTCGAAGACAGCGTTCATCCTTAAATTGGTATTAAAAGGTGAGAGAATAGGATTTTATACGAAACCATCTCGTATTGCAAAAGTATTATTCCGTACTCATACAGCACAGCTGCTCTCGAGCGTCATTTTAGTGCAAGGATTGACGTATGAAATGATGCGGACGAATCTCGGAGTAAGGGCGGGAAAACGTGTTTTCTTTACAAACTTGAACAGATGAACTACAATGGATTAAGTACTGTATGACAGTAATGCTAGATTTATTACATCACGAACTTGTTCTAAATTATTTCAGCATCATGCACTTTGTTATTAAAATGCAAAAAGTCGCTTATTTCACTTCAACATTTCATTATTTCTTAAATACGAGTACATCACTTTCACGAGATGGTGGCATTAGGGCTACATTGTCACATTATCTAAACGTGTACTGTTTCTGCATTCTTTCTTTTATGCAAAATCAGTGTCAATTTATGTTTAGTATTAAGTAGAGTAGGACCAAACACTGTATATTTATGCTACTAAAGGAGTATGGAGCATAATACAAACATCCTTGCAATTCTCAAAATTCAGTTACTCCACATAGGCCTATCACAATTTCGAAAAACATTTCATCGAAATTTTACAATTATAAATTTATTTTTTATTGTAAATGCTGAATATTTTTATTTAACGATATGATAGATACGCCTAAATTGTTTCAATCGAATGCAAGGACAGTAAAAAACATTTTATAAAAACATGCTTAAAACTGTTTTAAACCCACACGTTTTAAGCATATTTTTTACCCACCCTGACTAAAATTTTGAATTATTTGACCTTTGACCTCATCTAATACCATGATGTAATCTGATGACAATTAATAATCATCATTTTATTAACCACCTTAACCAGATCTTCCGATTAGTGTATAGCTTATTAGTTTTTGTTGCCATTTTCCATTCCAAATAGTGATCTAATGGAAATTTGTTGCAAATTGGCGCTTTTGACCTTTGATTTTCACCTCAGCCCAGGGATGATCCTAAAAATAAAAGTAATGCTGTTTTTCAGAATCCTCCTTCAATGCCCTTTCGATTGATGTGTGTGTGTGTGGTTTGGCAAAATTGGTGCAATAGTTTGGGAAATCAGTAGCGAGTGAAAATTGCCCCTCCCCCCTAGTGGGGCAGAGGTTAACTGTCACTCAACTATGATATTCGTTTGAAAATCGTCTACTTCAAATCAGACGACGTTGATTGCAAAATGGGCTGTCTTATATTCTCTTATTGAGATGCAAGTTAATTCTTCGCTAAAATGTTGGTAGTGTGTAGTTCCTGAAATGGTTTGATGAGCTAACTTTAGAGTGTTCATGTGTCTAAAAAGTTCTAGTGTTGACGTTAAGGGCCTCTAGGGAGCGTAGTCCAATGTGATTCTGAAACTCTACTATCACAGAAGAAATTACTTAGACATTGAAATATTATGCAATTACTGCTCAGATACGACTAGGCACTATTTTGAAATTACCTTTTAGAATGGATTGAGTCAGATCAGATTTCCGTAAGATCTCTTGATTTGGCTTTCCTCCATTTCGGATCAAATCGCCTGTCATTCTCAGAAGCAGGATTCATCACTTCTGAATTTACGTACACTTTGCAAATCCAAGATCTACAAGCCAGAATCTACATCCACATGCACAAGTGTTGTCACAATTTTCAGAAACTGCGGATTCTTTTGAGCTTAATTCTCTTTCAGGTTTCGGTCAAGACATACGATTCTGTTATACTGTTATTCATTATTCGGTTATTAATGTTATACTGTTATTATACTGAAACTGAGATCAGCTCAAATGAGCAGTTGAATGCCTTAATTCATGTTGTCTGGCGTAGAGATAGGACCTTATTGCAGAGTGAAGGTTAATGGTCATGGAATAGATACATGTATAAAACGATGTATCGATATTTCACACCAAGTTGATCTAAGTTTGTCCCCTACACCTTAGAACACGATGCGTAGCCCTTGGTTATACATGCAAATCAGCAACTGACTGATCAGTGTATTTATACCGGATGTTCCATTTGTTAATTTAAAATGTATGAAGATCAAATTACAATTATTAGAAATAATTTAACAAATTTTAGCTACTTTATCCACTAGTGACTTTTTGCACTGTATTAGAATTCGGTCTCTGTGAGAGAGAGATTGCGATAACATAATACATGAAATTACTAAGAGCCCTCATAACATATAACATGTACATCTTCAAATCAACGAAGAAACATAACACAGAAAAGATCAATCAGGCCATTATTTTCCTTGGGCATTTGTCACCGAGAAGTTCCACTGGATTGCCTTATAAAATTTCTTATTGCTGTAAGGGTACACAACATTGCTGTGGTCTCCGTGGCACAGTGGTTAAGTGCTTGGCCTAGCGATCATTTGGTCCAGAGGTCCAGCCCCGAAGGTGTCATTGGAAGTCGGCAGGAAGGGCAACCGAACTAAAAGTACTACAACGCTCCATTAGTCTGACTATGTCAGCACCGTCCAAGCCCCAAGTATGGGGAGTAGTGACGCAAAAGCTTCATTTTTTGTAAGGGTACACATCGATTTATGATCGCACGCGCGTGCACTCGGCGGAATTTTATTCCAGAAACTTGCATTAATATAGTGAACTGAATTCTGGCCATCAGCAAATCCATGAATTATTTATGGTAACAGTAATATCATTTTTTTGGAGGCATTTAGCAGGAAATTTACAATGACAGGGATTCTCATTAGTGTTTAGCCCTCTCAACTTTCAAGCATTCAATGAAGCACACTACTACCAGGGAGATTAGCTAAACTGGAACGGTCACTAATTTATGTATGGTCTTGGTTGGAACATAAGTGTCTGGGAAAGAACGTCTGTTGGAGATGACATGTAGTTTATGGTTGGATAAACAAACCTTAGTTTGCGAAAGAGAATAAACAGAAAATGTCTATAAAAATGCAACTGCTCTGCTCTCTTGCATCAAATTTTGGTTGGCATCGTGAATGACTTTGAATGTATTAAGATTGATTCAGATTAGCATATGATTTGAATATCTTGGACTTATTTAATAGTACTATACATATAATTGAAAATATTGCACGTTGTTTCCGAGTGTTCTCCGTCTCAAGGCTGAAACGCTTCTCAATATTTAACTTTTATCTGGCGATTTCAGTTTTCTCTAGTTGGGTATTTGTCTATCATCAATTCCAAGTTATGCATTTCTACGACAATTCAGTTGGAATGTCAGAGACATATATTTCCCGTTGATATTTACTTGAAATGTCTACAAAGCTTTCATCTAACTTTCGAGTCGCCAACAAAGACTTTCTAGTAAAGAAAATAATGGATGGAATAATTTCATTGGCACTTTTCTATTTGATTCAATTCCGCTGTAGTCAATGGCGCCGTTCTCCAAAAAGATGAAATTCATTTCAATTTTCAGTTAATAATTCTTATGGACATAAAAAACGATGGAGTGAATATTTATCTTTTCTCATGGAGAAAACACATACATGAGCACATACACAGCAACCGTGAAAGAAAGTGATTCTGTATGATCTGGTGAGCAGAGGAAGGTCAAACGATTAAATTCTCAAAAATGATCATCCGAGGTCAGTGCAAACCTTGTGAGCGATTAAGTTAAGTCAACTTGCAAATCATCCTTATCAAGGAAAGGAATTTTTCGTAACTGATTGAAATTCAGTGCATTTTGTACAAATTCATAATCAATTTAATCGCTCTGATTCTGCGAGTACTGAAGGGCATCTCGAATGGTTTCAAAATCAGGTTCGCATGATGGTTATTTTTCAGTACTTTGAAGTAACGAGTTACCGCGTTAGTTAAATGAAATTAGCTGGGAAATAAAACTCAACTTCCACATATACATGTACACACAATGCCGGAACGACACAGTGATAATATAAAAACTTTGAAGGTCTCCTAAAGTACAGATAGGAACTAATACTCAAAAAAGAATTATCAGTATTATTAATGGGTGGCTGAAAAATACCAGTCAAACTTATGACAAATTAGTAGTATATTCGAACAAGACTGTGCAGCTAAGCATCGCACATCTCTATAAGTGACACAATACAATTTTACACACGTCAAGGTGGCAGCATCTAAAAATGCTTTTCTCTTCAAAATACAGGGTGCGTCAGAATTTCCGCCCGATTTTGAAAATTGACCAAATATTATCTTAATTACCGTCCAGTTCCAAATAAAATGCTTACAAAGGCACAAAAGACAATTAACCAATTGACATGCGAGTAATACTCAAAATGTATTGAACTCTGAAAGTGCTGCCATTAATCTTAATGCTTCCAACAAATCTTCCAGGCGCACTACGACGAACATTCTGACAGACTTCAGCATCAGTTAAGACAAGTTTATCTCCTCCAATTCTGTGAAGATCTTGAAGACTTTTATCCTTTTCCGTGAAGCACAATCCTTCATTAGACCAAAGATAGTTCACTCTGTCGTACTATTCATATTTAAATGATACTACTAACGTTCGTGAGTTATAGGTAACAGGAAAGAAATGCATATATTACTAATGATTTGATATATCGATAATACATTCTGATTCAAGTTCTTTGTAAAATCCCAATAAATCTACCCCTTACACAACTGTATAGTAACGCTTGCATTAGACCCTATGGATAAGTGAGGAGGATAAATGTCTGACAACCGTGTCTGACGATTACATCACATATTCGATCCATCTGCCCACGTCGTCATCGGACCCGCAATGCATCTAAGCTGTTGCTAAGTGGAATCCCAGCCTATTGGAGGGAAATGATGGAATTTCCAATCAACCTGAGACATCTATCTGGTTACATGACCGACAAATAATTGTTCGATGCAACACCACTTTCAAAAAAGTTGGCTCGCTTTCATTGTAGTTATGGGGCGTGTAATGGCATTAAAACGCATGTAATAGAATTTTGAAATATTAAAGGTGGGCACTCGGTACGATTAGTGCACAAAGCGCGCTATGTAGAGTAGTCAAAACCAGCACTTGGCGTTGAAATGAAGAATCATCGGAGCGGATAATCAAACACGAATCATGGACATGGATACACAGTCTCCATGCATGGGTAATACCGAGCTTGAATTCATCGCAGATTTCAGATGCAAGTGAGAGGGAGCTTCGTGCAAAACGCGTCCTATTCATCCAATAGCACCAAGCGCCGATATATACCTATAGAAAGCCGATTTCTGCTGCTCGATTATGTGCCAATTGCTACATCTTCTGATGAAACAAATTGCTAAAACATACAACCATTGTAGATTCTTGCCATTTATTGTGAGCTATTTTATCAGAATGCTTTTCAATAAAAAGAGAAATGACAAAAGCCGTGAATACAGGTTGTCAGTTTAAAGAATATGACTGTCAATTTAAAGAATATGTTTTAAGATTGAAGTTAAGAATTGTTTTTATTGTTTATTTCGTTTTTTTGATAAATATAATTGATTTAAATTAATTTAAATATTTATGTAATATAGTTGGATTTATAAGTTTAATGGCGGCAACCTGAAATCATAAACGGCTTTTCATTTAATTATATTTTATTTAAAAACAGGTAAAAATAAACATTAAAAAAAAAAAATCAATAAAAAATAAGTTATAAAATAATTAAAAACAAAACACAGTAAGTCATTAAAAACTTTTTTTTACGAAAAGTAATTGAGGTTTTGTAAATTTGTTATTCGCGAAATTTTTTTTTTCCATTAACAACAAAAACAAATGACCATGGAAATACATTCCTGGTGTATTATTCATCGAATCATTAGCATTCTATCTGGCATCAATCTGCCCACTTCCCTTCTTATTTGCTTTGATGCATTCATGTTTGGGCTGCAGCTGCATTGGAGGTCTCGCATTGTAGTTTGGTCAGTTGTGTTAACAGTGTACGAATAATTATTGTATCTGCTCAAAAGGCGCTTTCTCTCTAATCTCCGCTTAAACGCGTTCTCTGCGCGTTCGAGGAGAAGAAGATTGAGAAATGGAGAGAGAGTGTAAGTACTGGGAGGTCCTGTTGACTTCACCACTTCACGGGCTCTATTGTGGTATCCATGACGAATACACCAATACAGCCCCCCAGCCCCCCCCGACGCCTTCGGAGCTTCTTTCCAGCTCTCAGTCAGGAGTTTAGAGGGAGGTTGGTTCGTCATAATATTGATGGACGACACCTTCATTATTAGCCAGAAAGAGAGAGAGAGTCCGCCCGTCCCCATGCGCCTGCGTCAATCCTGACTGCTCGCTCTCCCCTGGCACGACCTCGTCGGTGTGTGCGACTAATTATGAAATTATGCACAAAGGCACAAAAATAAATGTTGGGATGTTTTGCGTTGATCTTTGTGTTTTGATCAGACCATACCTCCGTTCGTCCCTCCACTTTCACTTTGACGTCATGGCTATTGCACCACAGTATTTGCCATATCTCTTCCATAATTCGTCTTGTCTTCTTCCTCTCTGGGAATGACTCCTTCAAGTATATAACGATGTATTATTGATCTACGCAGTACCCAGTTTTACCACCGAGAACTCGAGCGGCGGGCTTCAATCATATCATTCTCCGCTTCGAGAGAGCATAAATGATTCTGCTTAAAACATCAAGGTAGGTATTCGCGCGCGCCATATTATAATATAATTTAGCATTTAGCAAAGACTCTAATAGGGCTTTGGATCAAAAACCAAATAGAATAGAATTTATTCATTCTTCCGTGAAATGCCATCGTGATAGAAGACACAATTGAACACAATTGAATTTTTTTGCAATTTATTTATTGTTGTCGCTCTCAATTGTGAAATGACGTAATATTTTGTCTTTTAACGTTTTAGAAATTAAAGTGCCGCTCTTGATTCGGTAGTTGCCGTTGTCGTGTAGGAAAACCTGTATTTACAAAGTACACTGATAGCTGGTGGTTGCTTCCTATTGTCAACACCTGGTGGCCGCTATCATGACAACGCATGTCCACGGCGTGTTATTGTTTTCAAAATCCATGACCGTCCTAGTCCTTTATTATTATAGAGTGTCGTATTTCTATGGACATAGTATCTAACGAGTGCTAGGTTGGTGCCACAGAATTAGATTCATCTTGGCGCGCGCTTCGGTTTCCTAGAAAGGAAAAGTCATATCCAACCTTAATATTGAAATGGCACATCACAGAATTAGACAACTTGCTCCTCGAATGGATAATTCGTGTATAGCTTGCCATTGGAAATGGCAAACAATAAGCTGTCAGCAGAGTACACCAGAGCCAGTGAGAGATGCATGCGTGGTGTGATATCACTTCGCACACACTAAAACACACATCGCTGTTTGGCTAACATTCGATTCAGTGTATGCACTCAATAAGTGAACTAATTTTCGTGCGCCTGCTACTTTTTTTAATAATGATCGGAAGGGCCAACATTATGGAGAAAACTTGGGCGCAATGATCTGAATTCTTCGAATCTGAAGGAATTTTGGCAATCGAAGCACTTTGCTGGAACTCATATTTATCCGCAGGAGACGCACGACTTTTTCCTTATCTCTGTAAGGTATCATGAATTCTTTTTTGCCCACTTAATACGTTCCTCGATGTGCCGGCGATTTCGTATTAATCACACTTCTAGCAAACCGAAGCAGATAAACAAAATATTTAATTCTGTGGTTGGTGCATATACAGACCGTTTTATTATTCGTAGTACAACGGAAAACTTAGCATTTTCTTTCGTGTATTTTCATATAGTATTTTAATACCTTCGTATATCTTTCATATCAATTGTAGTTGCAAAGTCGGTTAGCGGATGCAACTTGCAACGTGCTGTAGGTCTCAGCTGATTGCTCAATATAGGATCCGACCGCACAAATAATTTATTAGTGAATGTTACTTACACTGCAAAGAAATTGCATGGGATGTTCATGAATCGCATCCTCCTCCTGTCAATCATAGCATTTGTCGGGTATTTGATGACGCCGCAGATCGAGACGCCGAAGCCATCTCTACAGACTTCTTGCTGTGTGACGCGTGTGTGCTTTATGCACATTTGAAATATCTCGATGAACTCAAAGCCAGGAAAAGAAGGGCTGGCACTATGGTCAAAGTTCATTCTCAAGTTTGTAAGAAAACGTATGGACCGACGTTTATAAAACTTACATATTCTTTGAGCTGATAACATTTGAGCTTTCATTTAAGCTCATGCACGAAAATTATAGCTTGAGTAGAAGAACAGTTAAAAAGTTGCTGTGTTGAAACGGTTACATTGCTTTATCTCACAGTCATTTGCAAGAAAGTGAAATGGCGCAAGTTATAAACTACTTGAATGAAAATGCTCTAAATTTTGTCAAAATTCAAAAAATATTATATCGCCTGAAAGATTATTAAAAGCCTGATTCAATGGTACAATCAAAAATTTGCGTTTTGTGTAGTTCCTTCTGTAGACAACAGTAAATAAAATGACTAAAATCGAATAATTTTTAAATCTGCCGACCACAACTAAGCGGGCTTGACATGAATGAAGTATAGCCTTTCACATGGCATGAAGTTTGTTGATATTGAGCTTCTCTTTCAATGAATAAGATGTGTTTAATCTGTTTGAGTGACAATTTTGTGATTAATCTTGCTGATGATGAATCTTTTTGTACATTCACGCAATCATGACCTCCATTCATCATTAAGTAACTGATGGATAGATAACTCTGTCAGACAATTTTCATTGAAAAATTTATTCGTCTTTACGTTGAAATCTTGCGTCGAAGAAACCCTTCTATTTTCGTTTGTAGGGCCTACTGACCACAACTGAACATTTGCGAAATTAAAATATAAGCCAAAATAATCTATGGAACATGAGGTTTCATATGGTACAAAGTTTGTTAAAATTGAACCACATCTTCGATGCGAAAATTGTGCTTGAAAATGAGTTGACATTTTTCTGCAATTATTTATGAAACGGTCTGTAAAATTTATTTGATTTACAAGCGTTCCATGGTACTTGGTTCTTATCGGCGAGCACAGAAGAGAAAGTAGTTGTTATTCTGAGGTCGAACCGCTTGTCTTCAATTAGAGTGTGTTGTCTTCATTTTCTCATCCCTATCCCACTTTACGTCACAGAGTCATGCCAGCAAGCTAAGGGATCACACAAGCCACATATCTTATCAGATTAGGTGTTACAGATTTACGTGGGAGTGATGGTATCTCATGAGGTCGAGTGAGTCGAACACAGGACCTTCTGCACCCTCTTACAGAAACGCGGCCCTTAACTAGCTGAGCAATCTTACCACCATTATTGCGAGATTAGAATGATGTAATTGATAAAAATGAGGTGCTTATGTTACTATCTTTTGCACAATTTAATTCATCCCGTGCGTGGAGTTTTAAAATCTACTCTCGCTTCTCTGCATGATGTAAACAATTTCAAAAGACATCCCTCACTGGAAAAGTACAAGAAAGCTTTCAAGAGATCCATTATCAATAAAAATCAATGAAACTGCAACTTCTTCTGCTTTCTATGAATTGTTTTTTCACACTAAATTTATATTATAACCTGTGGTGCATCATCTCCTGCAAGTTTGAGAATAGAATTGAATGAAAGATATAAAGAGAATTACCAGGAAATTTACAATAACGTCTCTTAAGCAATTGCAGAACTTCAAAATGACTATTTGATATTTGTTGTTTTATCTGAAAACAGGGAGCTGATCGAAGCAAAGTACAAATAAAACTGCAGAAATGAAAACTCGTTTTGAGCGACAGACGATAGACCTTGTGCACACACTCGTGGGGTAAGGATATAATGCGAGATACTCGGGAAGAACACTTGATAACTAGCTGCTTCTATAAAACTTAAATTTTGATGTTGAATTATCAGGAAAAATCGATTATCTTTTGTCTGATGCATTCGTGATGTCAATTGTCCACTAATCAATTAATGTTGTGCTAAGTAGATGATTATGTGGTGTGCGTGTAAGTCACGCAAGCAGCCGAAACTTGATTTCAAAGTTTTCATAAGTTAATTCGTCATTTGGACTTTTATAGATGTTTTGCAGGGTTGGCAAATTTGTGGGAACACTCGTGTTTTCAATGAGCGAATGCGAATAGCATGAAAGCACGACGTATTAAAAAATGCAACATCATAGAAAAAGAAGAATACAGCGTTAAACGAACACCCTAATGGAAATTCTTAGAGGAAAGTGGCTCATCACAAGTTGAAGAGATAACCTTAATACTTGAATATGCGTGTCCGAGTCATTTAAGAGGAATATACAAAATTAAAATGGTCATGAGCGTACAGCAGACACTCCTCGTGAAGGAAAAGGATGAAAATCTTGAACAACCAAACACGAAACTGTACAGACTTAAATTACGTACAAGAATATGAAATATACTGCATATAACTGAAACAATTATCATCACAGAAAAACACAGGAATCATAGGAGGAATCAAAGTAATCAAGAGAAAAATAAAATACTAACTTAATGTACGACCATGATTGCAGCAAGACACTCAAGTGCAGGGCCGACCAAATATGCATTAACAAGTGATCGTTTTATGCGCATAAAAATGCGCTTAAAAAAGTAATTTTAGGCAATGAAAACTGTATTTATGCAATATCATTCTGATTATAGAAATAGCTGCAATATAGTAAGAAATGTAGGCCTATGCATGCATAAATGGTGAATAATTTGTCAACACTTTGAGCTTATTCCTAATGCACAATACATGCGGATGCTTTCCTTAGTCATACTAGTGCGATTGCTCCTCAAAAATGCCTTGTATTCTGAAAAAAGTCTCTGAACTTCAGAATAGGTAACCGGAGATCGCGACAAGAGCAATTGTTCTTCCAATGAATATCCTTCAAACTCCCTCTCAACCAGCGTCTTGAATTCTGTGTTTTTTTTTAAGAACGTGCCCCAGCTTGGTCCTTACATTCGCATCAAAGTCATCGCTAATGCCATCGATCAGTTGTTTGGCTTGAGACGGATTGCACTTACGGTCTTGAAGCTGCTTCAGACAACGAGGAATAGAGCCATATTTCAAGGAAATGGATCCGATACCTCTTGCAATCTCGGTGTCCGATTTTTCGACCAACTCCTTCAGGATAACGATTGCTGTACAATCATCCTCCAAGTCAACAATCACTTTTTTCAGGTTGTGATAAGGTGATAGGTGATAAGAATATAGGTGTCAACACAGGAAACGAGACACAATTTGTTCATAATAACTCCTGTTTTTTCAAGAAATCATCTATATATGTATTTCAAAGCACTTATTTTCATGATATGCATTTTTATGCAATTAAAGCTGAAATATGCATTTTTATGCATTTTATGCATTATGCATATTTGGTCGGCCCTGGTCATGTGTTCTAAAGATTGCAGGGATGTGATGAGGTGAAAAACAACTAAGCTTGTAGACCCGAAAATGAAGCTTGTTTTTACAAAAGGATTTGATACAGAAACTTTTTTGTGAATCTATTTTATAACTTCCACTTGTGAGATATTGAAAATGCTATTAGCACTGGACATAAAAGCAGTATATTGAAAGAAATGCTTCCAAATCTAATTATCTGGGCTTCAGACATTCAATCAAGCTAAAAATGGCTTATTATTCTCTCGCATAGTGCATGGATCAACTTGAAAATTGAACTCGTCATTCTTGTACTACGTGCGTGTATATACCTCATTGGTGCAAAGATCACGCTCATAAACTGTGATCTTGACGTCAATTAATCCACATATATGTCATTGTTTCTATTTAGACTGCTAGTTGGAGTATCATGCGAGGACAAGTTTCGCGAAGGATTGCATCAAATTGCTAATAATTCCAAAAACATGTGTGTCGTCAACATACCTAGTGTTGTCGACGCACCTCGTTGTCCGAATTTCTTAGCAGCGAGAAGACTCGTCACAATCTTAAATTCATTGTGCGCCAGAAAAGGATAAGGCCTGAGTTAATTGGCATTCCTCTCCACTGGAATGCATCTGATTTGCTTGAAGACAACCTCCTCTCCGAAATTTATGTGTTATCCAAGACGAAGCGAATGGCATCAAGTAATTGTGTTTTGGGTAACTCCTGCATTTTTTGCTAGGTCTTATTATTATCGAAGGAAGTAGAAGATGCAGAAAACCATTTTGATTCATCCACTGATGGTACATGTTAGATGTTAGACATATATTACTATACATTGCCGCAATGTGGTTGAATTATCATCAGATTCGATCAGATCGATTGTCCGAGGGATGGGTCACTGACTCCACAGTTTGTAGCTTTCGTAAACTATCATTCCGATTGATGAGGTTAAGGTCTAATCATCTAAGAATTGGAAAGGAGGGACATGGAGCTATACCTCGCAAGCATCACATCTCAAAGAAAACACAGTGCGTTATCTACCTCGATGAAAACGATGTCAGATGTTGGCATAAAAAACAACCTAATGAAGAATGTAACTGAAATACCTTCAATCTATTTTCACGCATGTTACGTGTAATTTTCATCTGACATACAGTGAGGATAAAGCAACAATGATCAGGTAGGCCTAATGGCTATCGGCTGCTTAAGCGCATGCGAGTATAATGAGGAATTACCAAAGCGATCTTTCATGACCGATGTCAATCGTAAAAGATATCCTTACTTTACTTTACTTTAAGCGGCATATTCATTGCTGAACTTCGGCCGACCCATTGGAGATGGCACGCCACAGTTTTCGCTCACGCGTTGCGCAGTTCAATTCGTACATGTTGAGTCCGGTCCATTTCATGATGTTGTTGACATACTGCGTCCTGGGCCTTCCTCTGCGCCGGTTGCCCTCCATGTTGCCTTGCAGGACAGTTCTCGTTAAAAGGCATCCTCCCTCCCTGCACTGATGACCGTAGAAGGAGAGATATCCATTCCATATTTATCACCATATTCCTCAACTTTCGATTGAAATGCTTCTTAAACTAACTGTTCCACTAATTGCTTAACTATTTTTTATTATTTATATATTTGAAAACCGACGCCATTGCCTAAGGTATCCATAGCCAAAATTTGTCATTAACCCCATACACTCCGGGCACTGATGCAAGCCTCCTTGATTCCTTTAGTTTTGCTCCGAATCACAAAATTCACAGAATCTTTGAAGCACTTTTCGAAGTAGGTCATAGATTTGCCTTCCTAAAGATTTTTAGGAAAGGTTTAAAAATATGCTACAATAAAAAATCACGGCAGGTTGATCAGCTTTATTTTAGATTTTAAGAACATCCAGCAGAAATTCAAGACTGCGTGCAAAACTAGTAGCTACTGTAATAACTGGCAGCCCAAATCTGTATAAAAAATCCTTAGAAGTTGCAACAAAGTTCCCAAATAGCTTGAAATAAATACTGCGGGTCGAATTTCAACCAATAATGGTAAGTACTTGTATCGAGTCCGTTTAAATCTGTTGTATTTATTTATTTACATGGATCAACTGTTTTGTCTATGAATGATCATTTTTCCTTCCGCATTGGCTAATAAAAATGCATCAACCAACTGCTCTGAGAATTCTGTCTTGTCGCTCAGATCAATGCATGCAAATGATTGTTGTAGAGTAGATCTTGACCTTGAATCTTTATATGTCAAAAGCACTGTAGTAAGTCGCGCGCAACAAACTGTTGTACCACGAATAAAACAAAAATTGTCTTTAAGATTCAATCTGAAATCACCTGGATTTATTGCTTAGCTTCCAAAGAATGGCTGCGTTGCCCTTCAACATTATGAAGCGGACGGAATTAATGACAATGATGAAATGCTAATACAATCTGCGGACGAATTCGCAATTTGATGTCCTTGTTCTCCCAACAGTAACATGACCTTGGTATAAGAGGTGGTCGGGTGATGTCATTGTTCGGTTTGAGGACACCCAATTCGTTCGATGGATAGAAAACAATTTTATTTGCTAGAACGCTTTTCGGTCTAGCACCGCTGGCTATTTTCAAAGCATACATTTTTATTACATACAAATTTCAAAATATCTATAACAGTATGCCAAGAAGTGGACATAGCATCATTATGATAACGGGAAATAACAAAAGAATAGAATTTTAGGGCCGTGTAACAGGGACATCAAAGAATCTCATCACACTGATGTCCAGTGTCTACAAATACACGATTCTGGCTGTTGCACACAAGTAACAGCACCTGTTGAGCAAATAATTGATACTCAGTTGACGCAAATACATTTTATTAAAAAGCACCACCACACAATTCTTAGAATTGAAAACATGACGATCGGGATTAACCGGTAACTCAGTTTATGCAAGAATCTCTCATGTGAGGAAAGTGATACTTAACTTCATAACAAATTTGAATGGTCGTATAGTAACGATGCAAGAAGTCACAGCCCAGCGTGTTCTAATTCACTTGTACTCACAGCTGTGAGACTGACGAATATGAACAAGTGCGACTCCTTTGCAAGTTTGATGCAGCACATTGGACCGATTTCTATGTGGAGTAGATGAAGAAACTCAACCTTAACCATGCAACAGTTAGATCCAAAAATGAATGAGTTTTTAACATAAAGGTCTTTTAACTTTATTCCCTGATACTTAACGGTAAGATGAACATTTCAAAGATTAGAAGACCCGTCTGAACTACTGATATCCAAGTAGAAAAGCTCTTGGATTGCGATGTGTAAAGAGAAAATATTTAAAAGCGTAATCTAGTTGATCATTTTATGTCATAGAAGTCCGTTTTCTCCATCATATCAATAACAACAGAAAGTTAAATCATTAAGTTAGCTACATGAAGAATAGAAAGCACAACAGAAAGATAGAGAACATTCGAGTAAGTTGACAAAGAATGCTTCCCATCTTATTCATGGATTTCTGTCTATATTCAGCAATCTTGTGTAGAAATTGAGCGTTGTGTGTCCATGACAAACCGACACACCAATGAGATAATGAAATTCTTCCGGTCGATAGTTTAGAAACGATTTCAGACATCATTGGACACTCGGTTCGATATCTATGATTCATGCAACTCATGCATCGAGGAAGCATTCTCAAATTGGCAGAAAATTGTGGCGACAATTCGGTTACACTACTCTCGATTAAACTCGCGATCGTGTGGTTCGCGTGGTGTAGCCTTTAATTAGTTGCAAATAGTTGCATTTTACCTTAAAATATGTAAAGAAGTTGCAAAAAGCTGCACTGCAACTTTGGGGTGCTATGGTAGCAACACAGGTAAAAAATTTCACTTTCCTGTTGTTGTTACTGCACACAACTACTACCCATCCCATGGTAGTTCTAAATGAACTATGTCACTAATTCACAAGTAAACCCATGCACTGATGATGCGTACGTGTCATTGATGTCAAATAATAATACAAGAAAAACTCAGCCGTAAATCGGTTCACCACTCGCATATTTTGCGATCACATTGTCATTATCTCGGAAATATGTCATCACTCATCACATTAAAGCTTTGTCTTAAGAAATTCTTCCTTCTCTGTATCTGATCAATAATTTCCATCCTTGCAAAGCATTCTTCCAGTTTTTGTTGGTTCACAAAGCATTGGTTTACATTCGTAATACAAGCATTTGTTTGAAATATTTAAAATCCATCATTTCATTTGAATAAGAATGGAAAGTAAAGAAGCCGTACGACTACTTAAGTAAGCACATTTACACAACTGCAATTTCACAGGTATTCAATCCTTTACAGCCACAGCACTGTGTAATAAAATGACATCTTCAAGAACGCATACGTAGTATAAGATCAACATGATTAATTAGTAATATTAGAAATAGCAACTTTCAAAATTAAAATATTCATATTTTGGGTAAAATAAGGCAGTTTTTTTCTTAACTCCAATCTGTTGCATCCATTTTCATGGGAATTTCAGGAATGTGTATCTCGGACATCATAATCATACTATGATGATATCAAACGCAATCGAAACATTGAGATTGTGCGGTAAAATGCTATCCTTTCACATTTTTAATGTTATTTCAATAGTATGAATTCAATAATTTGCTTCACATAAAAAATAAATGTAGAAAAACGTAAACGATGTCTTCAAAATTCAAAATAACTGTCTCGTCCACATAAGGTGATATCCTTAAGTGTGAGAAACTGAATAACTGAACTCATCAATACTGCAGCTACTTTTCTCTGAAGATGCAGCTACTTTGTAAGTAACAAATTCTCTACATATACATGGCCTTAAAAGAATTGACACTTTAGTGATGAGGATATCCAATCCATCACAGGCAATAGTATCTGAATGCTATAGCTTACCAACCATAGAGCAAGTATATTTGGTAGAGTGGTAACTCCGCATTCATTAAATCCCCAATCTGTATATACTTTCGATTTTATTGAATGAACTCGAGGTTACTACAATTGGGTATTGTTGCCAAATGTGAGATTATGCAGATTTTTGCAGTTTTGAAGAAATTGCCACGGATTTGAGTGTCCATGATAGTAATGCAGAAGGAATTGTGTTATTTTACAGACTCTCAGTGTCATGACCTCCTTGGAGAGGTAATGTTTGTTAAAGTAGCAATTCGATAGGTTGCTATTACTTTCATGCTCAACCCCAGTATTTTCTTAAGCGTGGTCATGTCACAGGCAGTCTACCACTTGAAAAGCAAAATCAAAGAATCAAAGACAATGATTTCAATTAATTTTGAAAAATTAAATGGGTCCACATCACTATTCAGATTCAAGAAATGAACATGAATTTAGTGAATCATAAAATTATATCGATGAAAATTGAATCAAAAACTTGAAATTTCAGTCAAGAAAGCAAAATCAGATCTCGACTTTTTCATGAAGACTTCCATTATAATGCGGCTCATGAAATTCCCTTGCAAACTACCTTCATTTCCGCTTAGTTAGGATGCTTATTAGCAAATATTCATTCCTTTTGATATCCAACTTGTTTCATGCTACTTATAATGGGGCGTCATCTCAGTAGTATATAAATTTGCAAAATTTTGACTTTTTTAAAACTGCTCAAATAATTTTTTGGACCACGGGAACGTAATCTCCGCAAAAAACTGAATCTTTTGCTTCAAAAATTTTCACGGTATACAGATACTTTTTTGAGTTGACACTCTGCCTACATATACTTACTCTATGATACCAACATTCTGACTTCTCACTGCTTCGCTAAAGATTAAAGAGGTAAGCATCCTATTTGAGTGCAAATAGCAACAGCACTGAGTCATCACCTTCATAACTAAGAGGAAATTGGGAACTAATGAGCTTGAATGACACAGGTAAGACGATATTCCTCCTTAGGTCAACAACTTATACATTTGTTTAAACATATCCCATATCAATAACAATGACGGCATGCACTACCTCATAGACGAGAGATATCCATTTGCTTACGAATCAGTAATTGGTCACGATTAAAATCAATGAGTGGTGAAAAAGCAGAATTTTAGAATGCCAGGAATTGACAGGGCACGACTATCAGCTGGCCATTTTCCAGGCACGGGAATTACTCTGACATCTTCCATGCGTGGAACAGGGCACGGTCTCGGCCCTTTTTCCATGCATGGCTTCGATCATTTTCTCGGCACGCCCCAGTCCGGTTGCATTTCAAATCAGCTTCCCGGTCACGGCTATCAGCCGGCCATTTTCGAGGCACGGGTAATGCTCTGCCATCTTCCATGCGCGGGTCAGGGCACGGTTTCGGTCCTTTTTCTATGCACGGCTTCGATCACGGCACGCGCCCAGTCCGGTTGTTTTTCAAATGGTACTGCTCAACATGAAATATAATATGCCATATATTAACACATAGGTTAAGCCATCAAACACTGTCGCCAACTGCCCTACGATAGTGAACGAACGCTCCGTGTCTATACTACGACGGTTTCTGTAGGCCTATGATAAATTCTAGCGGTTTGATCAATTAGAGAGCAAACATTGAGTAGTTAATTTAAGTAATTCATTGCTTCAAATTACATCAATTAATACATACTTTGTTTTCTTTACAGGAGAATGAAGATTTCATGATAGTTACAATTTAGAAAGAATTTCTGGAGGCAAAAATGGCATAAATAACAGCATATTTTGTAGAAAAAGTGAAGACATGAATATAGATCAATACAATTTTCATTGCTACTTAAAAAACCATAAGTTCATGACATCGAATTCAATATTCAAATGATTTCTGTTAACTAAAAGATCAAAACAGAAATCACAGTTAATGAGTAGAAAAAATATATCATTCATTGATACCTCAACAGTCATTAATTTCTAATTCTGCCTTTTTATCCAGTTTATATTCCCAAATAAAAGTACATGCACCTTTCAGGTATTTACGTTTCATTGATTAGATACCATTCAGCAATCAAGGAGGAAAGAAATCTTATTCACATTGAAACATCTCTTAAGGAAATTCTCACCCCGGATTCACTTTTAAATCTCGCTTGTACACAGGAAACCGATCTGCTCCAACTTGAAATGGTTTTGCTTCTAATTTTGACGTGTGAGGTGTGGTCCATTCAGTTTGATATGTTGTCGGACACGGAGTTTCTTCCTGCAAACATGAATATGATTATTTCATTTTGATACACGTAAAATTGATACGTTTATGAATGAAAATTAATGCAGAAAGAGAAATTAAGGTAAAGTGACTCATGCGAAAATTGTCACGGCTGTTCCGTTGCGAAGAGCTAACATAGTCACAGCATTGCTCTACAGCGTACTCATTTCATGATTCCAAAATCCATCGTTACAAGTTACAAAAATTTAAGCAGCGTTTGAGAGTGCATACTCCAAAAAAGACTTCCACAAGAGAATAGGCGGTTTTGTTTTATATTCAATCTTATAAAAATACCAGTTATAACACAGACAATACAACAAAGCATCAAATTGGTCGAAACTCACACAATTCGGTGCACTGGAAATGGTGCACGCAAAAATAGCTAGTGCATCGTGGACAGCCCTAGTATGAAGTTTTGTTTTGTTTGTTTAAAACATCAGATGACGCAATGAATATGCCTAAACATTTAATTGCGTGCACATTCAACACATGCGTTTGTTGCATGGACAAATGGGTCATTTAGAAAGCTCTTGAGACTTCAGAAGCGGATTTGTTTATTTCTAAATAAAATTCGGCCAGATTGACCAGATTTCTAGAATATATATAATCTGAATATATAAATTCGGCACATTCTATATTAGCACACTCACTAGATCAGGATGATTAGATTCACAAGCTACAGAAACGTTGTTGTAGATTGGTTTACCTTGAGTTACTGTAGTTAAACAGCCAGACACAATAGTTTACATTAAACGCAGTTTCGGATGCTGCATTTTCCTAAATTATATAAGGTCTCTTGATATTAACTGAATGTCAAACGGAAAGAAGTAATTGCTTCAATGCAATGTCTTATTAAAAATATTATTACAGAACTGCATTTGAAAACATTGGTTTTTAGACATGATTTTAAAACTGTGCTTTGTACGCTACTTCAAAGGTGGCTTTAAAACCATTCTTTCGAACATGAACTTCCTACTCTGCCATACACATAGTTGCGAAATCTCTCAAACACGGTTTTCATAACCGAGGCTTTAAGCATGCTTTGAATTGCTCAAACCTGCTTTTGAATCCGCTATTTTCTACTACTGCATTTCCATTATAGAGATGCCAGTAATTGATGAGTATTATATGCACAAGTTGATGTTTTATTCAAATGAGATCAGATTGAGACAAGTAAACCAGCAATACTTCTGTTAATCAGTGGCTTGGTAAAGAAGCGAATCCGAAGTTTTAGAAAAATCTCAAGAAATTGGGTGACTGTCAGCAAATAGAAGTACTTCGTGTGATGTAAATATTAGACTTCGTTTTCATTGTCGATATTACAAGTGCTTCAGTGTCACAAGTTAAAACAGCTTTTGAGGCTGCCGACAAATTTTCTAGGTTTTACATTCAAAAGTAAACGATGAAAGATGCTAGAAAGCGAAGCGAATGTATACTTTATTTAAAACACTACAAATCATGTTTTTTCTAAGCCCGAGTTATAAGACAGTTAGAATAAACCTGATGAAATAACTTGATGATGAATCTACTTTAGTTATAATTACTTATTCATAGTTCTAATAATACTACTGTGATCAAAACATAGAGTAGGTATATTAGGTAGAATGGCAACTCCGCATTTATTAAATCTCCAGTGTGTATACACTTTCGATTTTATTAAATGAACTCAAGGGAGATACAGTCGGAATTGTTTCAAAATGTGAGATATGCAAATTTTTGCAGTTTTGCAAAAATTGTAACGGAATTGAGTGATCATGATTGTAATGCAGAAGGAATGATGGTATTTCACATATTCTCGGTGTCATGACAGCCTCGGAGATTCAATGTTTGTTAAATTAGCAATTCGATGGGTTCCTATTACTTTCATGCCGAACCTCAAGAGTATTTTCTTAAGCGTGATCATATCACAGACAGCCTGCCATTGGCAGAGCAAAGCCACATAATCAATGACCATGATTTCATTTAACTTTGAAAGATGTAAATGGTTCCATATCACTATTCAGATTCAAGAAATGAAACATCAATTTAGTGAATCATAAAATCACGCCGGTGAAAATTGAATTAAAAACTTGAAATTTCAACCAAGAAAGCACGAATAATATCGCGACTTTTTCATGAAGACTTTCATTACAATACAATTCATGAAATTCCCTTGATAATCACCTTGATTTCCGTTTAATTAGGATGCCTATTATCAAATATTCATTCCTTCTGATATCCAACTTGTTTCATTCTACTTATATAGGAGTCATCTGGGTAGTATATAAAGTGGCAAATTTTGACATTTTTCAAAAGTCGTCAAATATGTTTTTGGACCACGGGAACGTAATCTGCGCAAAAACCTGAATCTTTTAATATAACAATTTTCACTGCATACAGATACTTTTTTGAGTCGACACTCTACCCACATATCCCTACTCTATGGCTCAAAAGAAATAAGCAACGGTGCAACATTGCATTCCTTCATGTGGCAACATTTTTGCAGGAATCAAAAAAATCCGGTTCCAAATCAATTTAGAAAAGCCAAAATCGAGCACCCTTAATTACATCAATTATACATGCAAGTATATTTAATGATGACAAAAGGCATAACTAGTGTATATTGAAAAAAGTTGCAATGTACATTGTAGTTGCATGCAGCTATGAATCAGTGTAACGTATTTTCATGAGTAATATAAAATGCATTGAATCATAGCAATACTAAAATGCTACGTACGTGGAATGCGGTGTGAAATCTTGGCCCAGTTCTTGCCAGACATGAATATCCCTTTTTGCTACATAAGAACTTCTTTGTGTTGTGGAACATACAGGTCATCTGAAAAGGCAGAGATATCACAATCTCAATTATGGAAATTTGTCATTCAGTCTGTACAGTGATAACATATTCATTTGCAAATTACCAAGCATTACAGTATGATCCATTATTACAGGATAATAAGCACGTTAGAGTAAGATAGACCATGTATTCATATCACATAATTCTGTGTCGATATTTCTGCACACAATAATTAGGTTAAAATAAAAGCGGAAACAATTCCAACGAAAGAAAAGTTAAGTGAGTCCGTTTTTCCTTCGTCAATTTTGACACCATGTGCATAAGTATCACACCTATCAAAGTACTCTAGTGAAATCGAAGTGATACTGAAAATCGTCTGAAAATCATATATTCGGGGAAAATCCGGTTTCAAGTATTGCCTCCGGTTTCGGTTCGAGTAGAAGTTCCGATTCTTCGGTTCTACAACCGAATTTTTGTGAACTGGACTCGTTCGAACTCTCCATTCAACTATTCACACGGCCTTTCTTTTCTTTATTTCTTTATTTCGATAAAATGACTACAGCTTTCGCCAGTTACAGTCACTTTTAAAAAATATTGAAGTTGAAATGAAAATAATATAGTCAGAGGAATGAATTTTAAAACAACATCCGCATCATGTAAAACGTGTCTTTATGATGCGCTTGAATCTTGCGTGATTGAAGTCAAATAAGTCGACGTCAGAAATGCAGCCGAGCGTCGTGATTGTTCGAGGAATAAAGTCATGCTTCCGAATCAGAAGACCACGGTGCGATTTGTAGGTGAGAACATTGGTATGTCTCGTTCTCCGATTTGGTAATTTGAAGCTGATGGAGGACACAAGAAAAGGACAATTTACATGACTGTGAAGAACCTTATGTAAAAATATGAAGTCAAAGATGCATCGTCTATTCTCCAAAGTCGTAAGTCCAAAAGATTTGCAGTGATCAGCATACAGTTGACTGCTGTACATGATTCTTCTATGAAAACATAATTCTTTGACAAAAACCTTTTGAACTCTTTCGATTCTTTCTTTCATATATTTCGCTTCCGGCGACCAAATAGGCGAACAATAGTCCAAAGATGACCGCACAAGCGAATTGTATAATTTCTTTAATAGATCCACATCTTTGAAAGGCTTCAACGTTCGCCTTACGAACCCCAGCATTCGAAAAGCCTTTTTGAGTATGTGATTGATGTGAGTCGAAAAACACATGTTATAAGAAAAATAAACTCCCAGATCTTTCATATGACTCACTCGGCTCAGAATAATGTCACCGATGACATAATCATAGTCCACATTTCGGGATCGTTTCAGTGAAAAGTTCAAGAAAAAACATTTGCCAATATTTAATGACATCTTCCACTTGGAGCACCAATGTACTAGACAGTTCAAAGCATTTTGCAGATCCTGACAATCACTTTCAGTAGAAACACGCTTAAAAAGCTTCAAGTCGTCAGCAAACATCAACGATTCGCATGAACGAAGAGAAGACGGAATATCATTGATAAACATGAGAAATAGGGATGGTCCAAGGATGGACCCTTGGGGGACGCCTGATGTGACGAGAGTCCACTCCGATTCTTGCCCGCAGACGACAACTCGCTGAAATCTGTCGCGAAGGTAGCTTTCGAACCAGCGTAAACATGACCCAGCAATTCCAAATTGGTTCGATAGCTTCAATAGCAGATAGTCGTGACACACAGAATCGAAGGCTTTATTAAAATCCGTGTAGATAGAATGAACCTGGACTCCATCGTCAAGGGCACATGTTATGAATTCTTTGTAACATGTCAAGTTGCTCAAGGTTGATCTGTTCGGAACGAAGCCATGCTGCTCATTGCATATTAGTTCCTTCAGATGAAAACGAAGGTACTTATTCACAATTCGCTCGAACAGTTTACTTATGATAGGTTGTATTGCAATTGGGCGGTAGGATTCCACATTGGTTTTGTCACCCTTCTTTTTGTAAAGAGGAAATACGTTGTTGCGCTTCAACAACTGTGGGTATTCTCCATTTGATGTAGATATATTGAATATGGTTGCCAAAGGAGCACACAATTGTTCAACGCAACGGATAAGAAAAATTGCTGAAACATTGCCATAACCACTAGCTGAGTTCGGGCTTAGTCTCAGGATTTCACTTTTCATTTCCTCTGGAGAGATGGTGGGCAATTGGAATAAGGGAGCATCGTGGAAGCAACAACTTGGACGTTCAACAGTACTGTGAACCGCAAATATAGATTCAAAGTACTTTGCGAAAGCTTGTGCAATGTCGTGAAAACCAAAATGTTGATGGCCATTATGGTTTATAACTTTTGGCAGCGATGATGACGTCCTCTGGGACTTGACATACGTCCAAAAATCTTTTTGGGTTATTTTTGATGTCTTCTCCTACATTCTTTACAAATTCAGCATGGCGAGAATTCTGCATCAGCTTGACTTCCTTGCGTAATTGGCAAAAGTTCTTGAAAGCATCTGAGGTTTTATCCCTTCCACTCTTGATGAATTGCTTTCGAGCTCTTTCCTTCTCCTTAACAAGAGAAATAAGATCACGGTCGTACCAATGAGGGAATTTTGAACTGTTATATTTCACAAGAGGTACACAGTCAGCTATTATAGCGAATATGACGTCATAAAAATTTGATAGAGATTCGTTCACATTATCATAACAAATTAAACTGCTCCAGCAAACTAAAGTAAGCATCTTTTGAATTATATCAAAGTTAGCCTTTTTGAAGTTGTAGGTACTTCTGTGACATGGATCAGCACTTTTTGTTACCGGAGATCCCACCCTAACATCCAATGCCTGGTGGGTAGAGGAACATGGATTTGTCGAATGGCTTATCGCAACAGGCTTGCTATTGGTGAGCACAAGATCAAGCGGCTTGTTGTGGCATGAATTCAAGGCATTGTGCTGCCGCAACTCACAACTGTTCATCATATCCAAGAAACGTGCAGTTTTGCGAGAGACGGAGGATGAATTTACACAGGATGCATAATTGCTATTGTGGTTGATTTCCCAAGCAGCATCAGACATGTTGAAATCGCCCAGGACAATGACAGAATCATGCAATTTAGCAACTGATCGAACTCTTTCCAACGAGACCTCCATTTCATCTATTGCAGAAGATGTTGAATCAGGTGGTAAATATACTGTTGCGATAAAGATGCTGCGAGATGGGTTGTTAATCACTTCCACCCATATAATCTCAATTGAGTTAGATTCCAAATCATCACGCCGGACTGCCGATAATTCTATGCATGTGGCAATTAGTACACCACCACCGTCCTTCTTGCTGCTAGTGTGATGATCCCGATCTTTACGAAAAATTGTGTAATTTGAATTACATAGAATTTCTCCGTCAAAAATATTGTCATTTAACCATGTCTCTGTGATCGATAGGACATCATATTCTTTTGTAGATGCTGCATCGAAGTGGCTATTGAATTCATGAAGTTTTCCACGGATGCTTGTAGCGTTGAAGTAAAAAAAGCTTAGATCATGCTTCTCGTTGGTCATTTCAAAAATAACACGAAATGGTTGTCAATTCACCGGTGAACAAAAAGACAGGTGCGGATTTGAGCCCAGTAACCTCCGATGCAATGACCAAGCAGAGCGCTAGACGATACCAATGCACCAGCGGATCATTGCTGCCATGGAGGTGACAAGAATATCTTATTCCTGGAGAGAAGAAGCCGGGTGCAATAGCGGCACGAATTGCAGTATCACTCGAAGCCGGAAGTGAATTGATACAAGTATCACAAAAGCACTTATGTCGACTTTTCTGAGCACTGCGATGTCCCACGGAGATGAATTATAGATCAAAACGTAGATGAAGCGATGAGCCGTCGAATGATACCATTTTCGAATCAGATGGACTGGTAGAACAGGAAATAATCCAAGAATGCAGATTTCCAAACAGGAGCGTATGCACACACAACCGCAAGCAGACAGTTCGCTAGACGGTTTCAAGCACCGCATGTGGTATTCTCCGGACTTAAGTCGTGCATAACGGTTAGCAGTCAGAATATGTACACTAAGTTTCTTTCATGTTAATTGTTTCAAATATCATTTTGCGATAGGATATGAAAATGGATATGAAACATGATACTGTAGTTAAAAGAGAGTAGTTATACAAAACTACGGAATATGAAAGAGAGGCGAATAACAGCGCGACATAATGAATTTAGAAACACGACCTCTGACAATTACTTTGCTCTGAGTTTAATCAATCTTTTTGTCCAAGTAGCTTCTTTGATAACATGACGTCTCAATCGGGGAACAATCGCGAGGTGTCGAACGCATGCCTTGCTACCTCAGATCTCTGCACACCCACTCCCATCACAGCTAGGCTTGGAGCAGGTATGCAAATGAGCACTTATGGGTGTTGTGGTCATTTACTAACAACTGCGCATAGCTGTCAAAGGCTTCAATTCCACTATAGGGACTCCAAAACAATACTTGGCACTCATGTTTGTGTTATGCTAATGCAAAATATTTTTGCAAATAAAACTTCTGGCATTCTAATATCCTATTTTGTCAAAATTTCTATCCTGAGACTATCCTGAGACATGAGCGATTCATCACCTATTATATTCCACTTCGGGCACAGATGATGTGACTTTGTTCATTTCATCAGCAAATTAGTTCCTTAATATGTGGCTGTTGTCTTTCATCAGGCCCAAGTGTGCTGATGTCTTTAACGAGTTATCAAAATTTAATAAATTAATTGCTGCCATCAAAAAAATGCGTTTCATTGACTGCTGTGATCAAATAAATCTACAATAGAGAATATAAGGTATCGATTGCGAAAAATATATCTGAAACATGCAATTTGGTGCATAGAAATATCTTCATCATTTCTGTAAGTGCGTTTGCAGACTTACTTCTTCATTATCATAACAGCCGGGTCCTCTGTTAGGCGCACCTCGTAGGGGTAATAGCTCATTTCCAAAGCGATCAGGTGCCATGTTAATCGGAAATAATTTGCGTTCCTGGCATGTTTCGAAAGCAAATCGACTCTTTTTCTCTTGAAAGAGCCCAGAGAGAGTTGAAAGTCCGCCTGCACAAGGAAAAACAGCATGCTTTTTCAAATGTTTGTATGTTTCTCAAGATAATTGAAATAAATTGTTATATGCAGTCTCAATGTGTGTATATTTTGGTTATGTGTGAAAAAGGATAGTGAATCAACTGATTTCTGCACTAAGTGATCAGACCGCACCGGCGAAATCTATTTTAGTATCATAATTCTGTGCATTGAAAGACATATATTGCAATTATCATTTAATACATATTATATTCAGTAATGATATTCAGTAACTCAGTCATTTCGTGCTTGCAGTTGATGTTTGGTGCAAGTCAACGAACAAATCGATCTTCAATCAACTTCGAATCAACAGAATTCCTTGTATTAGTTCGATTCATTCACTTTCCGTCGTATGCCGATTTCAGCACAGGGTTGCCAGGGCCAGACAGACGAAAAGGACTACTCGGTTGCCAGTCATCCTTTTGGAAAGGCGTCTTTAAATTGCTTAAAAGATTTAATATTTGATTGGTGCAATCATTATCCCTTGTGCGCATGTATTTCTTTCACGATAGTTTTCTACTGATAATTTTTCAGATATTATTACATCTCAATTTGTTTTAGAGTCGCTTATCATCTACTCTCTGAATCAAATTACGTGAATCTTTGAAATATGAATTAATCACATATTCTTGACTACATTTATCGAACCTTCACAATATCGGCATTGTACGCCGAAGTCAGCACATAGCATTGCTTTTGGTGACCATTGCTTAGGGATATTATCACATGAGAAATGACATTTTTCAACTTCGACAAACTGGACCCACTTTTCTTTTCAATTTACACAACAGTTTGAATTCATTGTTTCGGTAGTATTATTCATCTACTTCCTAAGGACTTTCCGATTCATTAACAGATACGATCGACAGTTGAAGTACAATGAACAGTCCAACGAGCAGGGATGGAAGAGGTTAAAATTTCCTAAGCGATCAAGTGATCTGAAAATTAGCCGGTTAGCTGACTAATCATGTATTCTGTAGAATTAATCTATGTAAATCTTGTAAAATAATTTAAGCCTTAGGGTATTTTTGTTGAATTTGCATAACTGTGTTAAATAAATATAATTTCAATTCCGGAGAATAGAATATCACTAGGCCTGACTAGCCTATGTTATCAATTCTTTCTAAATGGTATTATGAAGTTGCGACAATCGTGCGATTTGCAAACATGAAAAACATAAGAAAGTTCCCCAAAACGTAGCGTCTCACATGCTCAGAAACAAATTGGCATTATTTACACCACTGTCTGAAAAATTACAACACCACGGTCTAGGATCAATAGCGTTTAAATAATTTCTTCTTTTGATAACTGCCTTAAAGTCGCGAAGGAATTTACGTTTTAACATAGGAATCATATTCAAAAACTGCTGCACCTCAAGCTTTGGCATACAATATTGACAGCGGCATGCCAAATTCTTGGGAAGAAGACAACGAAGCAATGTACATTATATTTACAACTATGGTTTGCAACGTATAACCACGACATTTCAGAGATAATAAGTAACACGATAAAATTGTAGGTGTATTATTTATAAGCGGAAAAGACGTAGTGCTGCACTTATCGAGTTAAAGACAATCAAAGTTTGTACAAAGACAATATGCGGAATTTATAAAGTAGTGCAGCGACTATATTATATGGCATGCATGCATAATAACTGATGTTCTTGTACGAGTAACTCATACGTATTCCGACTTGTCATAATATACATAACAGTAGCACAGTAAACCAACATGCGGATTACATACCAGGCCATGCAATACTCAGCACAGTAGAATAATATTGCATACTACAAGTATTTATTCAAAAAGAGTTATGCCTGTTGTTTGCTGTTGCAATGATATTGTTATGAAAAAGAATCAAAATAAGTTTATTTGACATTTCGGAAAGACATATAGCACAGTACAATATACAATGTATAACCAAATAAAATCGGTAAACGAACTAACGGTAATTCATGGTGTGGAATTCACATTCTAATGTCATACATAATGAGTCATCTGTTATCATCTGTTATTGGTCATGTTCAAATATGTTATAATTTGTATTCAGATTAGACATGTCGGATGATATTTTCTTTGAATTCAAATGCTAAAAAGCTACAAGATTGATCGGTTATTCGGTTAATACGAATTACTTGCTATATTTATGGTAATGACAGACAAATTGCTCAACAGTGATAGCCCATTTAGAAAATTGATCAGCTAACCAGTCAACAACATGTCAACCGGTCAACCTCTTCAATCCCTGCCAACGAGTACTTATTGATTAAATTGACATCTTGATAACCGCGTCTTATTTATTAACAACATTTTCAACATCCTCAAGGGGATTCAAATGAATTCAAGCATTCTCTGAAGCTTTTTATTTGATAATTGGCAGCATGAATATTCTTCTTTATGTTCTTCATTAACTGCCTATCTGTTTTCTAAGTGATTTTGAGCTCTATTTTTGTGTATACGGCACTTAAACCAATGTCGTAATACCAGTAACTGAATGAGAATTCCAACTATATCAGCGTAAAACATCATAGACTACCACTCTCAAAATCAGCATATCGAAGCATAACGGAGAATTCAAAGTAGCGATTCGTCTCTCGGACGGAGACGAGTAAGCAACATCGAAAGTCAAGCAGAAATTTTTGAGAGAAAAACAAAAGCATTAGCTTCTTGGGTTAGGACTCCATTGGAATTTCTCACACCTCAGTGTTCTTTACGACTGCAAAATGGAGATGCTGAAATTTCAAAATAGCTTGATGAAAACACTTCTGGTCACTACTGTCATAGCTTCTACATTAAAAATTCAATAATATCAGAAGGTTTGACATCACATTTTATTTTTTACATGCTTCTGATTTCTTGGTTTCTTTACTGTAGCATTCCCATGTTTCGATATTTACTTTTCTAGTTCTTTGCCTCTGATATTCTGCTGATGGACAACATTAATATGTGAGCAGTGACTATAGAAAGAAGGTGAATGTCCCATAAATCATTCTTGAGTCACTAACGATCGCGCAAAAACGATGTGCAGTTCTATTATTCAAGAAGATGTGCAAATTCGTCGGAAATTCAAAATCAGACGCCAAATTTCCTCAGTCTCCTCCATTCCTGAGAGATCCAATCACAGTCATACTCATATTCCTTTGGTCTACAAGAATTGCTATCTTTAAAAAAAAGATTAAAAGAATTGTGAGATTAGAATTTTGTCTATTCAACTTGCGCGATCTACATAATCTTTTGTCTAATAGTCTGCACATTCGAAATTTAGTCAAGCCTGATGTTGTAAGACACTAGTTGCACTTCAACCATCAATCACACTGGTCGATGAGTTCAAAAGTGTCATGCAAGCAGCTGAATAATACTGCCGAAACATTTAATTTCGCTGAACTGAAGTTATTGCGCAAATTAAAAAATGTCTCCAATTTGTCAAGCTTTTGAACTTATTTGAGTACTTTCCTAAAATATAAAATTTGTGGCTACCGGAACGTACGACGAGTACAACCTTCGGAATAAAATCCAGATGCTTGGAAGGTCCGATATAATTCGTGAATCGTAGCGCATCAAGACCTTGTTCCTCTTCAAGATAGATATTTCAAGAAAGTGTGTTAAATTTATTCACTTTTCAATGAACGCATAGTTAATTGATCGTGCCGCAAAATTCGACTCAGAGAGTAAATTACAAGTGATCAGTTATTTTTGACGCGCAAGTTGATTGTGATCTCAATGATGTTGATATAGAAATATGCTGTTAAATATTCTAAGCTCGTTCTCTGGTCTTCGATCGAAAATCCGTTCGCATTATTCATTTAATTTCTGACAGACAGCATAATAATTTCGTCCAGCAAATTGACTTGAGAGCCATCAGTCATTGAGGAGAGCAATTGCATTTCCTCTACAATTTGAATGGGGTTGCAGTTACCTAGATCAGATGACGGAGGATCAAGTAAAGCATGAGATTTTTCAATGTGAGTTTGATCATGTATCTGTAAAAGTTGTTGTTGGAAGTCATGGTAATGATACATGTATTTTCCAGGGTTAGCTTCTTGAAAATCTAAGATACTAAGATACGATCAGTCTAGATACTATTTCAGTGGGTAAAAGCTGGGATTTTTACAGAAACTGAGTTGACCGAAGCGGTAGTTGAAGAGACATTGCGCGGGCTTACCAACACAACGAGACAAAATCTCTCGGCTTCTAGAAATTTTATAGTCGTGATTGCAAGTTCTTGAAGAAGGTCACAGCTAAAATTAAATTATGAATTATGATATAAAACGTCAGAAGATATTATGACATAGATTTTACATTAATCGATCCCGAAGATGATGTATACTGCTACATAATCAAATTCGGCATGTAGTGACCATTAGGGAGACACAAAACAAAAACGTATGACAATTCTCAACCAAAGCAAGTTAATTCCCTGCACATGCCTGAAAACAGAGCAAGTATTAATGATGTTATCTACGTTAAGTTGTGAGTAGGGAAATGTGATCAAGCACATGCGGACGCAAGACCCAAGAAAGAGGTGAATATATACAAACATGCAGACTTAATAATTTAGCAGTGAGTTAGAGTGAGCCAAGTGAGCTCGGTCCTCACCAAAAATGCAGACAGTAAGGTCTGTATTTAAAAGGTCAAATCAAATTGAGTGAAACATGCTTGCACGTCCATGGCTTGTTTTCTCACATTTTTTGATAGAAAAATATGGCGCCAAAATGGTCAATTTCAATTCTAGACTCAATTAGGGATAATTCACGGTTGACTGTGAAAATTGATTAACTTGACCACCCCACCACAATTCTCCAAACAGGCATACAAAAAATGGTTTATGTAGAAATTTGAATAGCATTTCTTGAATCATGAGTAGGCAAAGTGCAAGTTGCTAGTTTCGGCTGAGCACTGAATATGAAACGCAAACGCTATGATTTAACAGATAGTGGTCAATTCATACTGAAAAAGAATACACAGAAGTTTAGAACTGCATCAATTCACACATACGAATAGATAGGTCAACCGAGCCATATTACATATTACTTCTCTGGTCTTCTCTGGGGGTCTGGTGCTCTAGAACCTGCCCGTGGTGACCCTGCTTTAACTAATCTTACTAGAGCAACGCCGAGTGCTGGGCGGCGGTTATCAAACCCGGTTAACCAAGGAAGCCTGGGATGGGTAGTGGGACCCAGATGGAGGAAATGCCATCAAAAGCAATTTGGTATCCACATTGACAGCTTCTCTCCGACAGCTGTAAAACATCGGAGTTGGCGTTAGGAAGGGCATCCAGCTGTAAAACCTTGCTTCAATCAAATATGCAAATGTCGATTATGGAAAGGATGGATATGAGGGGGCCACCTCCGGACCCTCACAGGACGATCAGGAGGGCGCATCAGCAGCCCCGGACTGGTGTGACAGGTGCGACCAGGGGTTCATCCCAGGAGCCTCAGACTGGGATGCGACATATGATCAGAGGAGCGAAGGTGGGCCTGAATGGCCATAATAATTTACGTGTGGCATCTTTGAATGTTGGTACCCTGAGGGGTAGAGCCAATGAGGTAGTGGAAATTTTAGAGCGAAGATGCATTAGTTTCTGCTGTGTGCAGGAAACCCGATGGAGAGGAGGTTCAGGGAGAATGATTACGGGAAAAGCCAGCAAGTACAAACTATTCTGGCAAGGAGGAGATGACGGTTTCAGTGGTGTGGGTATTTTTATTGCTGAAGAATGGGTTGACAAAGTCATTTCTGTTATGCGCATTTCTAACCGAATTATTTGGTTAAGGATTTCAAACCAACGCGAAATCATGAATGTGATCAGCGTTTACGCTCCTCAAGTTGGAAGGACACAAGAAGAAAAGGATGCGTTTTATGATGCACTCATCAGTAACCTTGCTGCTGTTCCCGACAACGAATTTCTTATAGTTGGAGGGGACTTCAATGGCCACGTAGGTAACTCTACAGATGGTTTCGTGGGTGTTCATGGTGATCATGGTTTCGGCACTAGAAATAGTGAAGGTACCCGTCTGTTGGACCTGTGTGTTGCTCTTGATCTGTCTGTGACCAATACTTTCTTTGAGAAGACAGATTCGCGGTTAATAACTTACAAGTCTGGCCCTTCATCTACACAGGTTGATTATATCCTGGTCAGGAAATCTAATATGAAGTTAGTAAGAAATGCAAAAGTCATTGGAGGTGAAGAATGCGTTTCTCAACACAAATTACTGGTGTGCGATATGAACATCAACATCGATGTCGAGAGGAAAAGAAAAGTTGCGCCTAAACTACGGTTATAGAAACTTAAGTCTCCTGCGAATCGCGCTGCTTTTGAAGAAAGTGTTTCTAACGAATTGCTACGAGCTGGTAAATGTGATCAAGTTGGTGATCTATGGACTGCTTTGCGATCGGGTCTAAGGAAGGCGTGTGAGGATGTTTGTGGTGATACAAAGGGCGGTCCTGTGAAGCGAAAAGAAACCTGGTGGTGGAATGATGAGGTAAATGCTGCGGTTACTAAGAAACGTAAACTTTGGAAAGAATGGAAAAAAGGTGGAAGTAAAGAAGCGTATGTTGCGGCTAAACGCGCTGCAAAATCAACGATATACTTCGCTAAAAAGAAAGCTCAGAAGGAAAGGTTCAGTGACCTTAACTGTGCCAGTTTTTCGGCTTGCACGTAAGATGAAGAGCGAAAATATGGACGTTGTCGGTGAGAAGTGCATTAGATGTGATGACAACACCATTGCTTTCTCTGACGCGGACAAGATGTGTGCCTGGGTCAGTCATTATGACAGACTGCTCAACACGGAGTTCCCCTGGAATCCGGTTACCTTGCGTGAAGTGGATTTGAAGGTTGGTCCTCCTTTGTATATAGATAAAACAAAGATTGAAGAAGCACTAAAGCACATGAGGAATGGAAAAGCAGCTAGTCCTTCAGGAATAGTTGTTGAGATGATCAGAGCAGGTGGTGATCGTGCAGTTGAATGGATAGCTGAGCTTGCGAATGCCATTATCAGAGAAGGTCGGGTACCTGAAGATTGGAATCTATCTTTCTTGTTCAACTGCTATAAAGGAAAGGGTGATGCTCTTGACAGAGACAACTACAGAGGTCTTAAGTTACAAGATCAAGTCCTCAAAGTCATTGAGAGGGTGTTTGAACCTATTATCAGAGAGCAGGCTGATATAGACTCCATGCAATTTGGTTTTATGCCTGGACGTGGTACCACTGATGCTATTTTTGTCCTAAGGCAGCTACAAGAAAAGTTTCTCTGTAAGCGGAAGGAATTATTTTTCCTCTTTGTCGACCTTGAAAAGGCCTTTGATCGAGTGCCTCGCAAAGTGTTATGGTGGTCAATGAGGAGAATCGGTATGGAAGAGTGGGTAATCAGAGTTGTTCAGTCCATGTATGAGTGTCCTAGATCGAGTGTCCGTTTAAATGGGAAATGTAGTCCTGAGTTTAATGTTGCCGTTGGAGTCCATCAAGGATCCGTTTTGAGCCCTTTGTTATTTGCTATTGTTATGGAGGCGCTCCCACGTGATTTTCGTACAGGATGCCCCTGGGAAATGCTCTACGCGGATGACCTGGTCATTGCTGCCGACAATCTGGCTGAGCTAGAACAGAAAGTTGCCCACTGGAAAGATGGTCTAGAGTCGCATGGACTACGTGTCAACGTAAAGAAATCGAAGATCCTGCGTAGCACGAGTTCCGAAAACCGAGTGCTGAAAGAATCGGGCAAATTTCCATGTGGTGTATGCCATCGTGGGGTTGGTAGTAATTCAATCTACTGCGCACGATGCAAGAGATGGATACATCATAAATGCTCTGGAGTTAAAGGTTCTTTGAAGACAGATCCTAGCTTTTCTTGCAAAAAGTGCCGTGGTGTTGCTGCACAAGCTCCTAAACCGACCTCTAGTAAGCTTCGTATTGGTGATGCTGATTATGAAGTTGTGCCTGCATTTTGTTACCTGGGTGATATGTTAGGACAATCAGGTGGCTGCAGTGAGGCTGCTAGACTGAGAATTCAGCTGGCATGGAAGAACTTTCGTGAGCTCATTCCCATACTTACGAACAGAGACATCCCCTTCAGCAGCCGAGGTCATGTCTACTCCATGTGTGTGAGAAATGTTCTGTTGTATGCAACCGAGACATGGCCAATCAACATTGAGGAGCAAAACCGATTGTGCAGTAATGATAACGCAATGGTGCGGTGGATCTGCTCCAAGCGCCTATCTGATCGAGTTCCTATGGATGAGCTAAGGTCTAGGCTTGGTATTCATCGACTTGAAGATAGTGTGCGCTGGAGAAGACTACGTTGGTATGGACATGTACAACGCATGGATGAAGCCGACTGGCCTAAGAAAGTTCAGACCATCGAACTCTCAGGAAAGAATACACGAGGCCGACCAAAGAAACGTTGGCTTGACAACATCAAAGAAGATCTTCGAAAATGGTATTTATCTTCCGTCGACCCTTCGGATCGGACGGTGTGGACAAATGCCATCAAGCCAAATCGACATTTGCGGACGTCCAACCCTTGCAACACGAGGAAAAGAAAACGGAAAACCGTGGAGTGAGTGAGTTCTATATCGTCCACCTCCAATCTAGGTGTGCATTCGACATTGACGGAATACTCGAAACAAAACGGCAAGTGTGATTTATCGACGTCTGAGTTTTCAACGACCATGAACACCAAGAAAAGTATTACTATAAAACTAACATGCAACGTTCAATCGATCTCATTTCTATCCAGATGTGTCTTCTTGAGCTTCTATCTGAGAATGACTTTTAAAGGAGTGTTTTCAATGCCACCATTGAAATTCTGACATCAAATATATGATCATTTCGTGTGTTAATCCCTTAATCGCAAATTACCTTCCATTTCCAGTAGTATTCGTGGTACAGAGTACAACAAATAATTAAATATCAACAAATTTAAGTTTCCACTTCTCTAAGGCAAATATATTTTGCCAAGCTTAAACAAAAATTACAAACCAGAAATCAAAGTGAAGTGGAACTTACCAGCTGAGCAGTTTTAGTGTACTGATGTGTGATGAAGGCCTTCATTGGGTTTGTCTTTTACCACTTGTAGGTGCACTTCGGGCAAAATGCTTCATTGTTTTATTGTCTTAAAAACTGCTTAAAAGCAAGTGCACATATGTGCTTTCACTTCTGTCCGTATCCGGTACTTTGCAACGATTTCCATAACGAGATATCCGCTTCTTAATGGTCGAGATAACTTCCGCGCTGAAACGCACCACTGTCTGCAAGCATGGCGTGCAGTGAATGAATGTGCGGATTTCATGAGGAAGTACAGTGAAGGCCAATGGGAAAGCAGCTATCACAGAGTAGGCATATATAGGTAGTGTCGACTCAAAAAGTATCTGTATACAGTGAAAATTGTTATATTAAAGGATTCAGGTTTTTGCGCAGATTACGTTCCCGTGGTCCAAAAAAATATTTGACAACTTTTGAAAAATGTCAAAATTTGCCAATTTATATACTACCCAGATGACTCCTATATAAGTAGAATGAAACAAGTTGGATATCAGAAGGAATGAATATTTGATAATAGGCATCCTAATTAAACGGAAATCAAGGTGATTATCAAGGGAATTTCATGAATTGTATTGTAATGAAAGTCTTCATGAAAAAGTCGCGATATTATTCGTGCTTTCTTGGTTGAAATTTCAAGTTTTTAATTCAATTTTCACCGGCGTGATTCTATGATTCACTAAATTGATGTTTCATTTCTTGAATCTGAATTGTGATACGGAACCATTTACATCTTTCAAAGTTAAATGAAATCATTGTCTTTGATTATGTGATTTTGCTGTGCCAGTGGCAGGTAGCCTGTGACATGATCACGCTTAATAAAATGCTCTTGATGTTGAGCATGAAAGTAATTAGAACCCATCGAATTGCTAATTTAACAAACATTGAATCTCCAAGGCTTTCATGACACCGAGAATATGTGAAATACCATCATTCCTTCTGCATTACAATCATGATCACTCAATTCCGTTACAACTTTTGCAAAGCTGCAAAAATTTGCATATCTCACATTTTGAAACAATTTAGAAATTAAAGTAATCTCTCAAAAAATTCAAATTGTATCCCATCTTTATTTTCAAAATTCAAACTAGAGCTCGAATTTTCAAAATTTTTCGCTGCTAACTTCACAGCTATCTGGACGTCGCCATCTTTTGAACAAAAGCAATTGCTTACAACTGCCTATACCGGGAGGGGTCATTCGACGGTTTAGCAGACGTCTCAGTCTGTCTGTTATTATAGGAAGACGATGCGAACACAGCACATTGCAAGACAGCTAAGCGGTTACTTGCTGTTCAAGCAGACTACCTCTTGATTGATCCAGAGCAGACTGTGTCACAACAACACTGCGATAATCGTCATCTTCTGCACAGCACATGAACTGCCAGTGTAAAGCAGGCCTTAAACAAAGTGCTGTCTCACGTGTTTTGTGCTTGTAATTGCAAAAGAAATGTTACAAATGTTAAAAGTCTTGTCCCTTCGACTACGTCACTATGACATAAGATGAATTCGGAATTAAATAGAAATTTTGTTTTCAAATTATTTGGGCCGACACTTTGATATTTATGTGTAAAGCAGACGTCTAGACATCATAAATATTAAAAGCGCATGAATGACCTCGTAAACGCCAAGAAATTTAAACAACTTTTCAACAATCAACAGAAACAGAAAATTGTGCAATAAATTTAGGACATCACGACTGGCCCTAAAAGTGCACCGATTTCGATGAATAATACGTGAAAAGAATGCTCACAGAAAACCTTTTCGCCATGTGTCTGATTCATTGTCATACTCACATGCTTTCAAATTGAAAATTTGAGATTTCTAAAAGACGCGATTTTCACATTTTGACCTCTGTCCACCTTAAACAATGACGAATATAACAAATATAAAATAGCTCATTGAAAAGCTGAAAACAGAGACTCTTGAATGGTGTATTGTAACTGAAGTCCGCTAACGTGCGGATAACATACATAAAAAATACAAAATATATTTGTATATAAAAAATTAAGATAGTCCTGAAAAGGACTCATTAAGCGCTCACTGGGCTGGACACACGGATTCTCAAATGTTCACAAAGACAAGAATGAAAATATAAAAATAAAACTGGACAAACCAACTCTAAAATAAATATATGCAAGAATATATACAAGGGGCTCATCACCAAATATGACCTACTGCTTTCCTCTCGTTTCGGGTCCTTTGACATCTTGGACGAATAAGCAGTCGCGGACCCACGCCATAGGCGTACCCCATAAAACAAAAATATAATGCATAGAAATAACGGTACTCAAAATACTGTGAATGCACTCAAATCATACCACATTGGACGGACAACTGTCTGCTTGAAAACAATCCAAACTTTAGCAGGATAGAAAAAATGCCTACGTAGAAGTTTTTCAATGCATCTTCTTTAATCACATATAAGATAGCCTCTTTTTGTAAACAACTGTCATGTGATTTTAATCTTATCAACAACAGTAGTAATCCCATCCCAAATTCAAGCGCAAAATGTGCAACGATGAGTCATCATGCTGACTCAGCCCCCCCTCTGGAGAGAGGAAGGAGGCCGCCAAGGATGTAATGGAAGGATGGGTCCGAGAGGAAGAAACCGGTCCCTCCCCCCCCCTCTGGAAGGAAGGAAGGAGTTTTCCGGTAAGGGAAGGAAGGTGATAGGAATGTGGGCAGGATAGAGTTGGAAAAGGGTGGATTTTGGTGGTTTTGGGATGAGAAAAGTCGGATTTCGTCATGAAGGAGTGCTCGGATGGGAAAATGGAGGCCAGATTCGGAATCTACGTGAAATTTTGGGTCTAGGAACTTCTTTCCAGCTCCATCGGAGAGAAAAAGTTTTGAGGACGTCCCCCCCCCCTCCTGTCAGACTTCCAACTTTGGTGTTAGAGGTCGTAGAAAGTCGTGTGATAGCTCATTTGAAAGCTAAGAGTGAGAAAAATGCAGTGGAAAGCTCAGTTTGGTCCTATTTTCCTGGGTTTAGGGAGGAAAATGGCAGGAAAACGTCAGAGTTGGAAAAGTCAGGTGTTGGATGTTTTGGGATGAGAAAAGTCGTTTTTCGGCATGAAGGAGGTCTCGGATGGGAAAATGGAGTGCAAATTCGGACGCTTTGGCCAATGTTGGGTCTAGGAATTTCTTCCCAGCTCATTCGGAGAGAAAAAGTGCTGACCTCCCCCCTTGGCAACGATCTTCCAACTTTGGTGTTAGAGATCCTAGAAAGTCGGTCAATAGCTCGTTTCAAAGCTAAGAATGAGACAAATTCAGTGAAAGACACGGCTTGTTCCTATCTGCCTTCGTATAGATGTGAGACGTCATTGAAAATTTTGGACATTGGCGAAAAAACGACAGAGTTAGAATTTTTACGAAAATCGCTCTAGCGGGTGAACCAAGCCTCGGACGGGAAGTCAGAGACCAGATTTGGAATCAGCGTGCCATTCTGCATCTAAAGGGTGAGTTTCAAGTCAATCGGAGAGAAAAAGTTAAAAAGTTGGGTCTCCACATGAGATTTTTTCCTGAAAATGTTAAATTGTGGCCACCTTTGGCGATGACTAGCGGAGGATTGGAAGTGAATGAAGAGCTCGGGTTTCTTTTAGGGGCAAAACCGTACTTTGTTCTCTAGGATCCTGTCTTTTCAGATGCGTGGAAGGTTTCGTTTCCAAATGAGAGCCAGTTGAAAATCGAGTTTTTGTGCATTTTCCAAGATTTTGTTACTTTTGGAAAACGACAGTTTTTTTAGCTCGGCTCCTGGTCATCGTAGAGGGTCGAGGGATGTCTTAAATGAAACGGGAGAGCGAGAAAACATGGCACTCAAAATTTGAAGTCAATCGGAGCACTAGAACCGGAGATAGACGGGTTTAAAGTTTTTGGATGATGGATATTGCGTCATCAGCTGATCGCCACAAGCTATATAAGTGGAAACTCTGCTTCTGGAAATCAGTTCTCCTCCCGACTGGGTTGGGGTAGGTGAACTCCGGAGCTCTGATGATAGCATTGGAAATCTGAAAAACCGGGTTTCGGTAAGAAACCGACTTAGAAAATTTCATTGCTGAACTCAGCTAAGGCGTCAGACTTAGAGGTTCGTCAGGAGATGGCCTTCGTCTCCAGGCCATAAAAGACTCCAAAACTTTAATGGCTTGTAACTTTGCTTCTACAAGTCCGTTTGACTTGATTCAAAAAAAGTTCGGTCGCTATTGACCTGCCCTAAGTGATAAACTACTTACAAAATTTCATAAGTAGTGCTAAAAAGTTGAAAAATTTAAATTCACTAGTTTTGGAGGTTTTCTGGGGTTTTCGACCCTGCTGAAGTCAATGAAGGCATGGATAAGTGTGTACGAGCCAGTCTTCTCATGAACCAAGCAGTTTTTCACTGAAAGCGAGCAAGTCACGGAGAGTTTTGCTGTAATATTCCACTGACAGGGTGATCCTTCGGGACGGCGGATGATGCCGTAGTGATAAGTGTGGCAAGGGAGTGTGTCATATTTTAGGCCGAAACCGCTGGGGCGACCCATGTTGGGCATTTGACACAGTTCTCAACGTAGCACTTTGAACGCCAATCGGTTGAGTCTTAGATATCTTGTCATGGGTGGCATCTAAACATCTCCATTGCAAAACGCTGGTGAATCACGGCTTGCTATCCCTCCCTACGGCTTGCCATCAAACTGATCAAAACAATGACTTGCTTCCTCTTACCAACTCCACCGGTTTTCATGTCTGTCGATGAAGTCATGGACGGTGCAAGTCACGGAGATTTTCGGTGTCATACTTCCTGTGGGTGGGCGTTCTTTCTAGACAGCAGTGAAGTCCATAGCGATGAGTACTGCACGGGACGTGGGCAATGGTAATCCTTGTGAAACCTCTCTGCGTCATGTTTCCAAGTGGTTGCCTTTCGTCTCAACGTTGTACTCCGACCGCCAGGGCGACATTTAGCTATCTGCCACAGGTTGCCTCATAAAATCTCCATTGCACTTGTCTCCCGACAGTTGGCCAACCATGCGAGAATGAACCATCAGTTCTTTTAAGAACTGTCTCTATCACGGAGACGAAATGTTGAAGGGATGAAACGGGAGGACATTCATGCGCCACACACAACACATTACAGATTTCTCTCTTCGCTAGTGAACAAGCTCTTGTCAGTGTAGTCAGAAGCTTCATCATGTTGCACAAAAGTTTTACTGCAACACAGGTTGATGTATAGTTAGAAATTTTGATCATGGCGTTTTATGAAACGCACATGTCATAAAATGTGAGCGCTAGTGTAGTCAAATAATTTTACCGCGACACACGTTTGTGAAAGTAAAGTTTGATCATCGAAGTTTATTCGTAGGTCTGGTCAGAAAGTGTATCATGGTTTGCAAAAGCAACGTTTAGTGTAGTCAAATAGTTTTACTGCAACACAGGTTGATGTATAGTTAGAAAAGTATGATCATTGAAGTTTTATTCGTAAGTCTGGTCAGAAAGTGTATCATGGTTTGCAAAGTTAGTGCAGTCAAATAGTTTTACCACGACACACGTCTGTGAAAATAAAGTTTGATCATCGAAGTTTATTCGTAAATCTAGTCAGGAAGTGTATCATGGTTTGCAAAGTTACTGCAGTCAAATAGTTTTTACCGCGACGCATGTTTGTGAAAGTAAAGTTTGATCATTGAAGTTTTACGAAAAACAAGTGTCATGAAATGCAAGCGTTAGTGTAGTCAAATAGTTTTACTGCGACGCACGTTTGTGAAAATAAAGTTTGATCATTGAAGTTGTATGACTGACCGAACTCATCACAGCACTAGAAATTTTTATCGAAAAGGTTTTACTGCACAGTGTAGATTGTCTTGTAACTTACTTTCACAGTGTTAGAAAGTTTTATTGGAGACAGTTGCCAAATTTTCGCTTATTAGAAAATTCAAACTCCATGACTGCTAGATTAGCTTCATCAGGTTTACAAGAAACAGTCTTCCACTACAATGAGACTGAGAGTTTAGAATGTTGTATGAAAACAATGTTCACCACAGCGCTAGAAAGTTTTACTGCACTGTGTAGATTGTTTCACAGTGTTAAAAGGTCTTATAGTGAGTCCTACAGCGTTGAATGTTTCATAAAACCAGGTAAAGTCTTGTCACAAACGTTGAGTGTGTGTGAGAGCTAGTTCCATGACTTTGAATCGCGTGGGTTGTAAAAGTCCATGATCCAAGGCTAGGCTCATCTACGGTTGCATTTAGGGTTTTACATCACATGCGTTAACCGCTCGTGTAGAATACGTGAAGCACATGTTCTCTTAAAAGTCTAAACGCAAACGTTGAAATAAGTTTTGTAAGAAGTCTTTGACAGGCTGTTGTGAAACTTAGCGAACGTTGAAAAAAGTTTTATAAAATGTTTCTGCAGTCACACTCGTTAGCGCACCAGCTTTACTAAATGTGCTGTTTGCCTTTATCAAGTTGAATGCGTGTGTAGACTGTTTTGTAAATAAAGACAGTGTTTTTGCACTCTGCATCGATAGCATGCAAGTATATACATAACAACCTGTAACGTTGTAAGTCGAATGCATATGAGTTAGGAAACACTCAAAGCATGTGTGAGATAAAAATCAACCTGCTAGATGAAGTGAAACACAAAAGTGTCACAACTATTTTACGGGAAACTTTGAAGAAGAACTGTGTATCGTGAACGTCTGCCATCAGCTTAGCTAGATGAACATGACTCTCTCCTTCTTTCTTAGACATACCCTTCTTCACTCAGGTTTTAAACATGTGGAAATTATCAGCATGGCTCCATGCATCATGGAAAAATCAGTGTGTTACATTTCATGATACGAAACGTCAACTTCAGATAACTCTAGAACACTTTCAACTACGAAAGTTGCATCGCGCAATCCTATCCAACTCTTGTCTAACGTAGGAGACGGCATTGTATTTATTGGCATTCAAGAGATGATTCTACATAATGATCACTGCTACATCGTGATTCCAAAACCTTCATGGGAAAAGTATAAAAGGGAAGTTCACTCAACCCTCATGTCATTTGTGAGTCATGCTCCCCATCCGCATCATCAACGCCATGCGCGAAATGAATCTCAGAAGAGACATCGATTTAGAACAGTTGCATACCCATCTTCCCGATTCAGTCTATCATCGCGGTCGTCCGCAAATGTTGGTCATTTGCATGAGCAACGGTCGAAATCCTCAAATCTTTCGCTGCGGCAAAATCCAGGTCCTAGGAAACTTTTCTCATTTCGTGATGCAGTCCATGTGTTACGAAGTCGTCAAGGAAATGCCAACGCTCATGCCTCATCTCCGCCTCAGTCCCCTGACATTGAAGAATATAGTAGTGTCTGTTCAATTGAAGATGTTAGTGAATCTAGCCAACATTAAAACCAGTAATCATTGTATACTTTATGAAACTGAACTCTTTCCTGCTGCTTTGATTCGGAAGTGGCATCCTGTACATATTGCAGTGTTTCACGACGGACATTGTATCATGACTGGTTTACGTGATATCAGTAAAGTAGCGGACATTGTTAAATCTTTAGTGCGTTATCTGTATGAGTAACAGCTAATAGAATCGTGTTAATCACATGATGTGTTTTGAATGAGTCAGTGCTATTTATAGACATGAAATGATGCCCATGCACTTGTCGGTGAAAAGGTCACGCTGTCTGACGTGAGGCGCCATCGCTTTGTCTGATAAATAACGCCCACACACATGTCGGTGAAAAGGTTACGCTGTCTGACGTGAGGCGCCATCGATGTTGAATGATACGCCCACACACACGTGTCGGTGAAAAAGTTGAACAAGACTGATTAGATTCTTATATAACTGACTTGCCCTTTAGCACTTCATGAGTGAGAGCTATTTATAGACATGAGTCAGCAAAGTGGTTGATGTTTCCTAAGCCGAAAAAATTGTCATGATGTTACATTCGTTGGTGAGGATGTTAACTTACAAACTCCAACATGGTTTTGACTTTATTTTATACATTACCTATCTTGCAAACAGTGAAATACTTATGACTTCATTTTATATTTCACCTATCTTACAAACTGTACAAACAGTGAAATGATTTTAACATTAATTCAAACTTTACAATCATCAACTTTATTTCTAACTTTACAAACGTCAACTTTATTTCTAACTTTACAAACAGTGAAGTGATTCTGACTTCATTTATATTTCACCTATCTTACAAACAGCGACATGGTGATAACATTATTTCTAACTTTACAATCATCAACTTTATTTCTAACCCTACCCATCTTACAAAATGATCAAAACTTTTGCTTCTGTCTATTGAGTGAGAATCCCATCTTTATGTCAAAAGGAAAACGATACAGTCTGTACATGATATGTTATTTATCATCACAACCGATTTTCATAGCACCGCACATAGTTAATACTGATGGTAGCAGAAAACAAAGTTTTTATGGCTCATATCACCGGAGAAAACGAAGTCACTCATGTACAGGGAGAAAGCAAAGTCAGGAAAACCAGTTGATATGCAAGTCATGATATGAAGTGATCAGGAGTTGGACGCATGTTACAAGGCACTCACTCACAACACCCCATAGAAAACGCCATGGAGCGAAAAAGCAAAACATCAACCACAACAGAGAGGAAGCATTCATCATCAGACATCGCCGGACGGAGGAAGAGAAAGTTTCTGTCTCTTGGGTGGAGGTAGATGAGTGTCTGGATGGCCGCACCGTAATGAGTGGTTAGGACTCATCCAGAATCGCTTGTCTTCCCAAGCTGAGAGACCTCGTTTCCTAAACGTCGTTGTTCTGACTTGATGCGACTGTGATTTTAAAAAGGTCATTTCTACTTTTTTAATTTTAAGAGAATCTAAGGCATCTTGATAGTCCCTATGTGTCATTTTTCTAACGATTGACTTCGAGATGCCTTTCGCCCGTTTTATAGAAAGCTCTGAGGATTTTAGCTTCATGGAGTGCATCTTGGGGCAAAGCAAGATCATCTCCTCTATCTGTTTGCCGGCACATTCCCTATCAACATGGCCCTTTTATATTCGCATTTCAAGGAATGGGATTATTCACGAGCCTGGATGAGTATACTACGATTATTAGACACTTTTTATAAACCGGCAATCGAGAGACTCATTAAGCTTACTAAAATAATTAAGACTAATCAATTAGCGCCAACGCTGTGCAAAACTAAAAAAAATTTTATTATACTAACAACAAAAAAATTTAATACAGTTTACTAACACTAATTATTTCTAACACCAACAAAAAGCCCATTCCACCAGGCCGCCAAACAAAACAAAAAATGGCCGCGGCCGTATGATCCCCCCCCCATCACCCCACCCCCCCATCCCACCCCCCCCCCCCCCCCTCCCCCCGCCCCACACACCACCCCCACGATTTCGTTAACGTTGTCACCCCCCCCCAACAGATCCCCTTTTGAACACACAACAAACCCCCCCCACCAAAAACCATTAGTTCCCCCACATATATAACCAAAGGAAAACCCTTTACCCCCCACCCCAGACACAAAACCCCTGTGTTGAAATTCCATTATTCCCCCAACCCCCCACCATAAATAGTGTACTCACACAAACACCCCCCTACCAAGCAATTTTACTATCAACACTTCATTCGACTTACCTGATGCGAAATTCGTTTTGAAATTAAATCCTTTATAACAATATTTTCGGCTCAAGATATTCCCCAGACATTGATGAAGAAGGTCCGTTGACACACTCGAGGCGACTGCTGAAGCGTCGGCCGGCAATCCGTCGCCCACATACAGTCGAGGCGACATCCTTGAAGCAGCCAAGCTTCGCTTTATTTGAGGCAGAGTAAAGCGGATGGTCAGTGGGATAGTTGGAACTATCAAACTAAATATTTTAAAATGTCTTCTTGCTTGACTTGGCTAGTGGTTGTCAAAACTAGGAAGAAGCTGTCTGTATCACCTCCTACTAATTCCACATGTTGGATCAATGGACACGTTTTAAAAGTGTGGCAAAATAACTTGTACATTTCTAACCTCGAGTGATCCAAGACAGCTTGACCGACATAAATGGGCTTGCAAAGTTCTACTTTGGATTTTAGCATTTTAAAACCAGTGATGTCTTCGGAAATGACATCATGGTGGCAAAACAACGGCGAGCGACATAACTTGATACTCGTTTCCGGATCAGTTACGATACGATTATCCATGCGCTTTCTTACATCCTCCATGGTTTTACCAAAGAGGGCATTATTCTTAAATTTAAAGAAGTCCTTTTCGAAAGGATTCTTGGATTCAGCCGTTTCTTGCTATTAAATTCTATATACGGTTTTAGAAAGGGCTTCTGCCTTTAACTGGATAAAGCGATGGACTTTGTCAAGTTGCATACCAATACCTAGATAGAATTTGAGGATGGAATAGTGCACGATGCAATGCTGCTTGCTCAATTGGGTGACCAACAATTTCCTAGTGGGTTTATAGTTTAAGTCATTTTCCGCCTCATATTGCTTATTGTGTTCTTCCATAAAGGGAGAGAACATATCTGGACTGACTATGCCAGATTCGGGTGCGAGAGGAAAATCAACGGTCCTATTCTTAATACAGTCTGGATAGATGAGGTTGACTTCAAATAAATAACCTATGTCGGCCTCATCTCCCAGTGCCATGATGTGTGCTGGATTGGAGAAGTATTCAATGTCGTGGGGCTCTACCCATTGGAAGTCAGACTGTGGCAAAGACTTGGATAATTCACTCCTATACAAATTATTTTGGTCTATGTACATTAAATGCGTGGTCGATCCTATGTCCTGGGTGCTGTTGACAACATGTTTGTTGACAAATGTTAAGCCACCCTAATACCACGTTCAAATAACGTGCACATTTCTGCCTCTTGCAGTAAATGAATGCTCTCTTTCGTCATCTTGAAGGCTGACTGATGGGACAGACCCGGCAGACTAACAAAATGGACGGGGTCTAAGGCGTCCTGTGGGATGTTTCTTTCAATGTGTCCATTGAACTAAAATAACTATAAGGAAACACCCCTTTCCGTCGCATCAGACTGTCACTTATGTTGAGATAGTCTTTCTTTAAATGTTGAGTGAGGGGAAGTGTTTCTAAATTATTAGCCAACGCGGCTAAGGAAGAAGACATAAATTGAAGACTGTCTAGAAACTTTATGTCATAGAAGACAGGCTTCCCCTCCTTCGTCTTATCGACTTGGACTTTAGCAGTGATGCACATAAATTTTTCCTTACTTCGTGCAATCACTTTGGATGACCAGGATTTCATTTTACCGAATCCATGGCGAATGATGATGTGAGCATCATAACATTTAAAGTTATGAAAGATGACGGGGAGCTTTTGCCGTTTGAGTCTAAGTTTCATATTGCATTTACTGCATATGGCAGACCTAAATTTACCACTGAGATGGCAATGGTCCCTCACTTTCTTATGTTGCTGATCATCAAAGGATGAACAGCAGCGGGGACATTCCGTGGTCCTATCAAACTTTATTTTATCAGCTTCTGTGGATCACTTGGGTTTCCTAGTCAACTCCATTTCATACCGTTGATGAAAACGGGCTTTCCTATCTAAAAACTTGAGAAAGTTTTCAACGCACTCCTCGCCTTGCCACACATGCATTTTATTTTGATTCCTATAATGTGGATGCCAAACTTCATAACAGGCAATAGCTGCTGGCTCATGATTTAGGTCTTCCTGTTCAATATAACATTCAATGTCCGCATAGATGGTACATATGGGACTGAGCTCATTGCCGTTTTCCTCATACCTATAAAATTTATCTTTGGGCATGACTTCCATTTGAAGTTTACACCGAGAGCACCACTCGAAATGCTGTTCAAAATATGGTTTAGATGTGAAACGCCGTGGGCAGCGATCACAGTAATAATGTTTGTCATCATAACTTTGTTGGTGTTGATACAATCTAGAAATTTTAGGAATGCCGCAGTAATGACATTCTGGGTGGTTGTCGCTATTGACTAGGAGAAGATTGACAACCCGGTTGAAGTTACTTTGGCGGTTGTTATACCTAACGCCCTCCAGACCTTTTTCCCAGAGATGGACGACGATCTTAATGTTATTAAGTTTTTCAAATTGGGCGATGCCTTTAAAATCTAATGTGTTGACATCTAACCCGTCAAACTTAAGCTCATCCTCCCATTCACGATATTTAGTGACTCTTTGACGATCCCCATCAATATCATTATAGTGAAGAATGGAGAGGACGGCATACTTGAAACACTGGGACTGACACTCTACATTGACGACAGCCTTTTTGTCAGCCAGTGCTTTGGGGAGGGTGAAACAACCGCTCCCTTGCAAATTTTCTAAAAGATTGATTTTAATGTCTACTTTCTCTATCCCATCAAAACCAGTCCGCTGTCCCTTTCATTAAATTTATTTAAGTTGTTGACGAGATAGGTCGCATGTCTCTCTATCCACTCGTTTACATCACCTATGAGATCAGCAGCACAGGAGGCTATCATAATGGTCACAGTGGACTCTACTTCCCCCGCGCTACTGTCTACCTTATTGAAACGAGCAGTGAGATAGAACATGCCTTTGAGTAAAAATCTATCTAAGCTCGCCAACATTTGATGTATTGAGCCTATGTTATTCATCAAGATAGGATGAATATCTTGCACAGCTTCAGAGCTTTCTAACTCATAGTCGCGAACGAGCCTCTCAAGGGAAAACTTGCTCAGCCTTAGAGTGACGTTGTTGTCAGTGTAAAGCTCAGTGGAATGTGTGTGACAGAGTGTGTGCGAAGAGAGAACAAACTCTGTAGGAAAGGTCTTCTGACACGAAAAACAGGAAAAGCCGACGTGCGATGAAGGATGCTTCCTACCTCATGACGTTGGTGGTTGCCTCACACTGCCACAGGAACCGCCTTCGATGTGGACTCGCAAGTTGGTGCTGTTGTAGAACGTGCGTCCACAACTTTCACACTTGGGCCGTTGAGGGATCGGTCGGCGCTTTCCTCCTCTGCAGGCATGGCCAGCGGTGTGACGTCTCAAACTGTAGGCTGAAGCGAAGACCCTGTCACACCGCTGGCATCGAAAGTCCTTTTCCTCTTCGACTTCAATCTCCGTCTCCTCTCCCACTATCTCTAACTCCTCCTGCTCCAACAGTCTCTCCACCGACTTGACGGAGAGGAGAGGGAGTTCGGCCGCTGCAGGTGGTGGTGGCAATGCAGGGATGATGATGGGACGAGAGGGAACGTCGCCGTCCAGGAGGTAGGCTGCCAAATCTGTTGAGAAAAGAGATTAGTAGCATGATCATAATTTAAAGTTTGAAGTCTTATCCCCCTATTTCCCAATCACGGATACTTACCATCTAATGACTTAATCTCCGGCAACACCGATGGACGCGGAGGAGGCAGGAGAGGGACACGAGCCGAGGGTGGAAGGATCCTGGGCTTCGGTGTCGGAGGGACGTGGTGACGAGGAGCAGGGACTGGCGCAGGTACCGGTGCAGGCGCTGGAGGTTGGGCGATGACGATGCCCGAGCTCGAGAGAGGAGTCGCACCTTGAGCGGAGGTAGATGGGGTGGGAAGGTAGGGCCGGAATTTCCTCGCGGTATTTCCGCCTCGCGGCTTCCTCCCACTTCTTGATCTTCGCCAAGTCTGTAGAGAGGAAAGAGAGATTGGAGGTTGCGGAGATACTAATGATAGAGAGTAAGCTGTACGGCACAGAAGTGCTAAAACATGACATTCCAACTCTCAGTTCTCATAGGTGAGGATACTTACACTTGCCAAGCCGCTCATAGGCTTCCCCGATTGTTCCTTGGGGGACGGGTTCCCCATTACGAATGCATTCATGTACTGAAAAAGAATGACAGCAAAGATAGGCAGAGGTAAAATTTAGATTAACATGAACAAAATATTGGAAGGGCTCTTGACTTAATGAGGCTGTCTACCCTAATGATGTTAGTAATAGAGTCATCCTTGATGCAAATACCTACATTGCTCGATGGTGGCCTTCTCCATCTCGACAGCAATGCGATAATTCTCAATTTTTGTAAATTCCATGGCAGATAGTCGATTGCAGATTACGTTAGGAGATTTCAATCACTGAAAAGGAAAGATGAGAATCGTTTCATTTGCCTAGTCAACGTTTGGGAACAATCATTGAAGTGACATCTCACTCTACTCCATATCATAAAGACTAACCTTTGTCGAATGGCTGAAGTACTCTCACCTTGCGAGATGAAGCGTCACGTTGAGTATGAAGTCGAACGCCCAACATGAGCAACGGCTCAGAGGTTTTGATCTAACAAACGACGAACAACCCGTGCAACGCAATCCCTCTACAGCAGTACCCGCCGTCCCAAAGGAACGCTCCAGCAATGGAGGTATTACAGCGATGATATGTTTTATGAGCAGAAGTGAATCTCTTGATAGCAAGAGACTATTCAACTTGATAGCAAGTCAAAACAACCTGATAGCAGAAGCTCACCGACACTCACCTTGTGAAAGATGAATGTGAAGAGCAGAGCTTATGCACTGCCTTTTATAAGATTTTCCTAAGCGGTGAATGGATGAGACCTCTCGTCCAATCACAGACGAGCTAGAGTTCCCGATGTGTTCACATACACATTTGTAACGCGTTATTGAAATCGTCCTATGCAAACATGATGTTTAGCAATAGACTCAACCATGGCACCTGAAGTCAATACATTGGAACATGATGATTGCAGGATTCGTTTTCATCAAGAGTGCTTCGGAGGCTTAATACAAGATTACATCCTTGAGTTTCAAAGGGAGGAGACAGAATTGGAAGCATGTCTAGACAACACACGAGAAATATTTACGGAGTTGATATCTTATTTCAAAGACAGTCTCATCAAGGCTCACTTAATTGTACATGTCAATTGCACTCATTTTCCATTAGGTGAAGTAGCGGAAAGTGTTGACTTTCAATTTCGTTCCTATGGACAAGAATATGTTACTGATGCTTCTGAGTTTTATACACGACATCTGTGGAACATTATTTCTCGGATGGACAACTTTCATGGTTACGGCGATCATTTGCTTCTGAATAAAATAAACCATACTGTCATTGCTATTAGTAAAGTGGGTTTCAATGATGTTAAATCAAAGACCAAATAAAGTATTTTTTCATGACACTTGTGTTGTGCTAAACTTTCTAGTGTTGTGGTGAACACTGTTTTCATATAACATTCCAAACTCTAAGTCTCACTGCAGGAGAAAACTGCTTTTTGTAAACCTGATGAAGCTAATTTAGCAGTCATGGAGTTTGAATTTTCTAATAAGAGAGCATTTGGCAACTGTCTCCAATAAAACTTTCTAACACTGTGAAAGTAAGTTACAAGACAATCTACACTGTGCAGTAAAACCTTTTCGATAAAACTTTCTAGTGCTGTGGTGAGTTCAGTCAGTCATAAAACTTCAATGATCAAACTTTATTTTCACAAACGTGTGTCGCAGTAAAAACTATTTGACCACACCAACGCTAACATTTTATGACATGTGTGTTTCATAAAACGCCATGATCAAACTTTTCTAACTATGCATCAACCTGTGTTGCAGTAAAACTTTTGTACGACATAATAAAGCTTCTGACTACACTGACAAGAGCTTGTTCACTAGCGAAGAGAGAAATCTGTAATGTGTTGTGTGTGGCGCATGAATGTCCTCCCGTTTCATCCCTTCATCATTTCGTCTCCGTGATAGAGACAGTTCTTAAAAGAACTGATGGTTCATTCTCGCATGGTTGGCCAACTGTCGGGAGACAAGTGCAATGGAGATTTTATGAGGCAACCTGTGGCAGATAGCTAAATGTCGCCCTGGCGGTCAGAGTACAACGTTGAGACGAAAGGCAACCACTTGGAAACATGACGCAGAGAGGTTTCACAAGGATTACCATTGCCCACGTCCCGTGCAGTACTCATCGCTATGGACTTCACTGCTGTCTAGAAAGAACGCCCACCCACAGGAAGTATGACACCGAAAATCTCCGTGACTTGCACCGTCCATGACTTCATCGACAGACATGAAAACCGGTGGAGTTGGTAAGAGGAAACATCCCAAGTCGTTGCCTTGATCAGCTTGATAGCAAGCCGTGATTCACCAGCGTTTTGCAATGGAGATGTTTAGATGCCACCCATGACAAGATATCTAAGACTCAACCGATTGGCGTTCAAAGTGCTACGTTGAGAACTGTGTCAAATGCCCAACATGGGTCGCCCCAGCGGTTTCGGCCTAAAATATGACACACTCCCTTGCCACACTTATCACTACGGCATCATCCGCCGTCCCGAAGGATCACCCTGTCAGTGGAATATTACAGCAAAACTCTCCGTGACTTGCTCGCTTTCATTGAAAAACTGCTTGGTTCATGAGAAGACTGGCTCGTACACACTTATCCATGCCTTCATTGACTTCAGCAGGGTCGAAAACCCCAGAAAACCTCCAAAACTAGTGAATTTAAATTTTTCAACTTTTTAGTACTACTTATGAAATTTTGTAAGTAGTCTATCACTTAGGGCAGGTCAATAGCGACCGAACCTTTTTTGAAACAAGTCAATCGGACTTGGAGAAGCAAAGTTACAAGCCTTTAAAGTTTTGGAGTCTTTTATGGCCTGGAGACGAAGGCCATCTCCTGGCGAACCTCTAAGTCTGACGCCTTAGCTGAGTTCAGCAATGAAATTTTCTAAGTCGGTTTCTTACCGAAACCCGGTTTTTCAGATTTCCAATGCTATCATCAGAGCTCCGGAGTTCACCTACCCCAACCCAGTCGGGAGGAGAACTGATTTCCACAAGCAGAGTTTCCACTTATATAGTTTGTGGCGATCAGCTGATGACGCAATATCCATCATCCAAAAACTTTAAACCCGTCTATCTCCGGTTCTAGTGCTCCGATGGACTTCAAATTTTGAGTGCCATGTTTTCTCGCTCTCCCGTTTCATTTAAGACATCCCTCGACCCTCTACGATGACCAGGAGCCGAGCTGAAAAAACTGTCGTTTTCCAAAAAGTAACAAAATCTTGGAAAATGCGCAAAAACTCGATTTTCAACAGGCTCTCATTTGGAAACGAAACCTTCCACGCATCTGAAAAGACAGGATCCTAGAGAACAAAGTACGATTTTGCCCCTAAAAGAAACCCGAGCTCTTCATTCACTTCCAATCCTCCGCTAGTCATCGCCAAAGGTGGCCACAATTTAACATTTTCAGGAAAAAATCTCATGTGGAGACCCAACTTTTTAACTTTTTCTCTCCGATTGACTTGAAACTCACCCTTTAGATGCAGAATGGCACGCTGATTCGAAATCTGGTCTCTGACTTCCCGTCCGAGGCTTGGTTCACCCGCTAGAGCGATTTTCGTAAAAATTCTAACTCTGTCGTTTTTTCGCCAATGTCCCAAATTTTCAATGACGTCTCACATCTATACGAAGTCAGATAGGAACAAGCCGTGTCTTTCACTGAATTTGTCTCATTCTTAGCTTTGAAACGAGCTATTGACCGACTTTCTAGGATCTCTAACACCAAAGTTGGAAGATCGTTGCCGAGGGGGGTCAGCACTTTTTCTCTCCGATTGAGCTGGAAAGAAGTTCCGAGACCCAACATTGGCCAAAGCGTCCGAATTTGCACTCCATTTTCCCATCCGAGACCTCCTTCATGCCGAAAAACGACTTTTCTCATCCCAAAACATCCAACACCTGACTTTTCCAACTCTGACGTTTTCCTGCCATTTTCCTCCCTAAACCCAGGAAAATAGGACCAAACTGAGCTTTCCACTGCATTTTTCTCACTCTTAGCTTTCAAATGAGCTATCACACGACTTTCTACGACCTCTAACACCAAAGTTGGAAGTCTGACAGGAGGGGGGGGACGTCCTCAAAACTTTTTCTCTCCGATGGAGCTGGAAAGAAGTTCCTAGACCCAAAATTTCACGTAGATTCCGAATCTGGCCTCCATTTTCCCATCCGAGCACTCCTTCATGACGAAATCCGACTTTTCTCATCCCAAAACCACCAAAACCCACCCTTTTCCAACTCTATCCTGCCCACATTCCTATCACCTTCCTTCCTTCCAGAGGGGGGGGGAGGGACCGGTTTCTTCCTCTCGGACCCATTCCTCCCAGCACATCCTTGGCCATCTCCCTCACCTTCCTTCCAGAGGGGGGGGCTGAGTCAGCATGATGACTCATCATTTCACATTTTGCACTTGAATTTGCAATGGGATTACTACTAACAGCACAGCATGAATGTGAGCAAATACGCAAATATCTTAAAACTTGACCTGCAGAAATTGTGCTACCCATATAGGAAGGATGAAGACTTTCAGGAAAGGTGAACAATGCAACTTCAAGAGGGAAGTCATCAACCTTGTGATACACTGATGAGTGGACTCCATCTTGAAAAGCACTGATATTGACATCTGAATAAGCTGCACATTGTTGTTATTCCCGTTTCTTTCCGCATTCAAATCATCCGGGTAGATTTTTCATTAATAAACTGTCAAAATGTTGATAATTAACGATGCATAAATCATCTGTATATCTCGTATTGAGTGACAATAACTTCACAAGGCCAAATTTCTTGCTTGATACCAACTTTTTCATAAACATAAATTCACAATGGAGAAGAAAAAGATCTGCCAACAAAGGGTTACAATTGCCACCCATTGGAACTCCTCGAATCTGCTTAAAAATAAGTCCACCAAAAACCACATAAACTTCAGATATTATGAAACGAACAGCGTCTTTAAATTTTGCAAGATCAAAACAATGGTAGCCATTATACATTCTCCTAGAGAAAAACTACGATTCCATCCGACACACTAATATTTTCGCGAAACAGAATCGAAAACCAAATCAAACAGTTGGAACAGGTTGCAAATAATATCATTTTGTCCAATATTAGTATACAGCGTCGAAAAATCGTAAACTTGAAACGAAAAAACCTTATTACTTGAATTAACAATTTCTAAAAATTCTAAAGAAGACTTAATTCTTCAAAAGTACCGGAGACCACTATTTTTCTGTTAAAACTTTCTCCAACAACAGTTAAACCCTTATTCAGTATTACTGAAAGATGACTTATCAATGTAAAATGAGATTGAAAGGCAGGATAATCGATTCAGGTTTCATACTTTTTAGATGGTCCGTTTTTAATTATCAACTCGCTTATGGAGAAAATTGGAAATTCGAGTATGAGCAGAACAACATTCTCAAAGTGTGGTTGATTTAAGAATGAACAAATCTTTATTCATCTTTCTTCACCGCAATCCTTTTCATGGTTCTCGTGATTGTGAAATTTCTATTTGAAGCATTTGATAAATTACCACACCATAAAGGGCGGTTTATACTTCTACGCGCGTAGCATACGCGCCGGCTTCCCCGCGCCAAGAGAGAGGAAAATACTCTGACGTCATCACATGAAGAGTGATTCACTCGGTCATTTGGACATGAAGAGAATCTACGCGCGTAGATTTCGGCAGTTGACTCGCATCTTACTTTTACGCGCTACGCAAGGCCCAGCAGACATGCAGGAAGTTGAGAGAGATGCCGATTTTGAGGATAAATTTTTTTAATATATTTTGAGGATAATTTTGAGGATTAATTTTTTGAGGATAAATTGATAGAGGTAGTGATGAAATATGAGCATTTATACAACACAGGGAGCAGAGATCACAAGGATCAAGAGATGACAGCCCAATCTTGGATAACTATCGCCGAATCAGTGGGAAGGAGTGTCAAAGATTGTAAAGATAAATGGAAGTATTTGAGGGACCAGTATGCACGAGCGCATTGAATTCTCCGGTCAGCTCCCTTGTAACATTCAGAGGCCTGATGTAGTGAGCTCTTCTTCTTCTCTTCTTGCACTTTTTATGTAGCAGATATAAATTCAAAATGTCGGTGGTTTCTTCTTCCATTTCAAATCGTAGTCACTTTCAAGCGGCAACGCGGACAACTGTAGACGACGCGTAAAGTATAAACGCTCGCCCGCGCGTATCCATAAACATTCCCAATATTTTGGCAGCATCAGATCACGTGATTGCTGACTCTTAGCGCAGCGCGTATGTACGCGCGTAGAAGTATAAACTGCCCTTAAGATGCTGCAGAGACTAGCCAGCTCGACATTCCCCAATGCATTTATGAATGTACAAGATCTTACAATGTACCTTTCTCAGAGACGTCAATTTACACTCGTTCCACTGTCACGGTGACTTCCAGGATACCACAAGGTTCCTTTCTTTGTTAATACCGTGGCATCTCTGTCTTCAGATTTTTTATGCATGCAAGTGCGCCATCATTAAATATGACAATGACACAACTCTATGCATTCCTTTGTATAAAAATGAAGTGACAAAAAGCGTCGAGGATGTGGCAAACAAACATTCCAAGATTGTTAAGCAGCTTGTTGTTATTTGCTCTAAGCAGCTTGGTCTTCCACTGAATTTGAGTAAATGTAAAATTCTCACTATAAAGAAAACACAATCCTGTTTTTCACCAATGATAAGTGCTGTCAGTGAAGTTGACAGGTTGAAAATTTTAGGAGTTGCCTTTAACTCAAGATAGACATGGAGCGACCACATCGTTGGCACAGTGTCTGTAGCTTCTCGCCGTTCATATGCACTCCGAATGAGAAAAACTTCCGTCTAAAGACCCTCTGATCTGCCCACACACTGGTATAGTGCGCTCTTTTATTGAATACTGTGCACCTATGTTTCTAAGTATGTCGATTGGTGACATTGCCCCACTTGAATTGCTTCAACGTCGTTTTCATAGAGTGATGTGTGGCAAGAACTGCACCGAAGATTGCTTGAGCTCATTGCTAGAGCGTCGGAGAATCCAGTCAATGCGGTTTCTGAAGAAAGTAATGCAAAGCGAGCACATAGGCTACTGCACGAGTATCTGCCAAGAATGTCAACATCCGGAAGATTCCTCTTATCGCACTATCGCACTTATCGGAGATGCAGCACTTTCTTTTTCATCGCAAGTAAACTATTCAACAGTGAAGTATTGCGCTAACTTGAACTACTTATGCTTTCTTCTGCATTTTTTGATGAATATTGTTTTCTTGTATTTTCACTACTGATGTTACTCGATTCTCATTCAAACAAACAAACAGCTATTATTATTTTATTTTTCTGTTATTATTATTATTATCATCATTATTTGTGATAAATAAAAGTGGTGACTCCATACATCTAGCATTCTTGCTGCCATCAACGAGGAATAAATGGCCTGAGTCATTAACTGATAGTTAACCACACATCAACCTTTGTAGGATGCAAATCTTGGATTAGAGAATGGATCTCGAATGTTGATTGTGAACATGGTTTATTGAACCAATCATTTGAATATTTGGTTCATGAGTTTGAAAATTCGTCAAATCCTATGGAATTTAGTTTATTATTTGATGAAGTGAGCATTCGAAAATCGTCTGATTACAATCGATTTCATTCATATTTCGATATATTCATTTATCATAACGATATATTCATTTATGTCTTATACGGTTGACCTCAAATGTATGTTACTTTGCGAAGTGGCTGAATTGTAAGGTTATACATTTCTATTTTTGTGAATAGAAATGTTTTTGTGTATGATGATGATGCTAGTTATACTGTTTTATTATATGCCGATACTTCAATTTGTCTAAACTTGCCATGGAAATGCTTTGTGTATGATGCCTATATGCTATAACTACTAGCGGCACGAGTTTAATTACTGATATTTTGATGTAATATATTTGTCATGTAAATGGCTATTGTATTCTGATTAAGATATGACTACTTAATTCATCATTGCTTGCACACGAAGTTCGAATTTTCATCATAAGCTATACACATGTTAGTTTTTCAATTTACACATTTCCCGCTCTTCTAATTAAGTTTGAATGAATTTTCTTTTGATTCAAAATATTACTTAGGACGAAAATAGCGCTATGTTTTTCTATCCAGGTTCGGCTTGCTGCTTAAACATTAAGTAAATCAATTGCAGACGCCATTGACTTTAAAATTTTACGCGAAAATGATGTTAAGGAGTTTGATGGGAGTAAAGCAACTACCGACTTTATCAGGATGATTGACGAATTATTCGATCGACTTGATAGTTGGAATCGAATAGAAGGAAAGAGATGCAATTTTATCCAGCTGTATTTACTAAAAGACTGAATGAACATTCGTATCAGAACCATACAGTATCTACTGCGTGATTACTTATATAAGTGGAAATGGTGTAAATGTTTACCTATTATCACATGAACTTCTAATTGTGATCGATTTTATCAAAGATAATTGACGCGATTTTAATAGTATCTGCCAACTTCTTGCACAAGTATTTTCGGACGAGAGACACTGATATGATTTATTTACCGGCTTCACGTGTTGATGAGAGCAGTCAGTCTTCCCTAATCCTAGGTCTGTGATTGAGTTCCGCACGAATCACGGGAATCAAAGGCGGCCTATCAAAGCTTGATATGCTTATCGATTGGCCATATATAACCAAAAAGATATTTTACAGGCCATTCTTAGCTGAAGGCAAAAATGACATTGAAATTCAGAGAATTTGTTTATTATATCACAGGCATATTCAGAAAAAGTCAGTATTGGAAGGTATACAGTCTGTTTCTAAAATTGTTGCACAACCCGAAAATCTCTTTATCTCTTGCTTATTCTCATCAAATTTAACCGTAAGCCTCTTAAGTTCATTTGATTGATTACTTAGCTGATTCACTTGGTCAACCGAGACACTTGCTTGGTGTAGGAAACAGTGTGGTGTGCCTAATTAAATGAAGTAATTAGTGATTAGTAGTTTGTTACTTCATCATCATATCATAGCTGATAATGTCATGTCATAATAACTGCCCCGTCTCCTATCATCATTGAATGAATTGCTGAAAGTCTTGTTGATTTACTTATTGGGCGCAGCAACTACGGCGTGTAGAGATTGCTATTTTTTGTGAACATGTGACGAGTCTGACGCCAATCCTTTTGTGCGCGCGCTGATTAGGGATTGCAATCCCGACCCTGATTTTCCAAATCCTGGTTATCGAAGATTTATCCCGGGATTCAACAAATTAATCACGAAAGCCACACTAAGTTTCGCAACTGTCGAGCGAGCTGGTCGTGTCCTGGTTCTGGTCTGATGTTCATATCAATTTATGCATACTGTGCAGGGGCGGCGCCAGCGGGGTGTCAGGGGTGTCGGCCGACACCCCGTCGGGGAAGCTCGACATCCCGTCGGGGAAATCGGACTAAAATGCTATCGGGAAATTTGAGAGAAAATGCATGGCACTCTAAGTTGCCTATAGCAGTTTCCCCGACAAGATCATCAATTTCCCCGACATACGACTTGATTTCAATTAGTTGTCAAGTCTAAAAATAATATATATTCTTAAATCTTTTATAGATTGTAATTGATCCATAAGCCACTTGTTTTGCATGAAATCAGTAGTATGATAAAATCTTTTTATAAGATAATGAGCCCAAAGATAGCATTGTACACTGTACGACCAAAAATTAAAAGATTGCAAAACACTTGATTCATTGTCGATCGATTTCGTATCGTTTATTGATACATCATCAGGGCATCAAGTCAAATCAGCAAAATGAGGTTTATATACAAATTAAAATGATCAAGTAAACACAGTTAAGAACAGCTAAAATGAAATTTACAATAGAATGGAATGGAGAGGTATTTGCGCATTTACAATTACCTCTCTGTAGTACAATTAAAAGATATGCAACGGAACAGAAGAATCGCATTCGTTCAATAAATTATCAGTTTCATGCATTTTAATCAATATAGATTCAGCTATGCGAGTGTGTTTAGTACGGCAGACAATAGAAAATTCATTGGCTGTCGCTTTATGAATGTGCTTTGTAATTTCAGAATCTTGCGGTCTGCCTTTGATATGCTCATCAATACGAGTAATCAGGTGCCTACGAGTCTCACCAAGGTAGCAACTGTCGCATTGCCCACATTTGAATTTGTAAACTAAATTAGAGGTGAGACTCGTAGGCACCGGATCTTTGTTGGGAAAGATACTGCGAGTTTTGAAAGTTTTAAAAACTACGGAAAGTTTGTGGTTTTCTGGTAGGACACGGTTAACGACATGAACAGTTTTCAATGTCTCCTTTTCTTTTTCTTTCACGTAAGGCAGCTTCCAAAAAGTGTAAGAAATATTCAAATTCGAATTTTGACCAGAGTTTTGCGAAATAGCATTGTCAACTTTTTGTTTGATCTTGTTAATGAAATTTTGATTGTAGCCATTTTGCATAAATATCGACAGAATTTTTTCGAACGATTTTTCATAAAAATGATTATTACTACAAAGATGCTTGGCACGATAAATCAAAGCCCTGATGGCAGCAGTCTTGTACCTGAACGGGGAGAAAGCCTCCTTCGGTGTATAGATACCTGTGTTAGTCGACTTAACCGCCCACTCAGTTCCAAAACCATCATCAAGCTTGTGCACAACAACATCTAAAAAGCTTAGTTTTTTATCACTCTCAGTGTCCATCGTGAACTGAATATTCTTGTGATGAGTATTTAGATATTTCAAAAAGTTAGAAGCTTCATCTTCATTTTTGAAGATGGCAAAAACATCATCAACGTAACGACGGTAGTACAAAGGAGCACGATCAAATTTGCTCTCTATCATATTCATGGCAAACATGGCAAGAGTAGGAGCCAATTTTGAGCCCATAGCGACTCCATCATGTTGAGTGTACAACTTTCCGTTAAATTGAAACAGAACATCTTTGCAGGCTAGATTCAATAATGTTTCCAAGGTGATGCGGCTGATAGGAAAATTGCCGAAGTCAATCAAACCACTAATATGGTCTATCGTGTCTCTCAAAGGGACGTTAGTGAATAGGCTTTGAACGTCATAAGACACCATGAAACTTTCAGATGTATTCAGATTTCTCACAGAGTCAACAAACTCAAAGCTATCTTTGAGATTGTAGTGTTTGGGAATGAACGGCTTTAAAAGTCGATCGAGCCAACTGCTAAGCTTAGAACAATAAGCATCTGTCATGCTTAAAATAGGGCGAAAAGGCGGATTCGTTTTGGATTTGTGAACCTTTGCAAGGCCATAGAGCCTAGCAGGTTGAGACCCGCAACTGCGAATCTGAGAATACTGATGGTCAGAAATAGAACCATCAGACTTCAACAGCAAGAGCTTGCGGTTGAATTTTTCCTCAGTAAGAATAAAGGGATCTTTAGAAGACCGATTACTGCAAATGAAAGGACTAAATTTGTCAGCATCTGAAAGAATCTTGTTCATAGACTCAACATAGTGAGATTTGTCAACAATGCAAATACCATTGCCTTTATCAAATTTGGAAACATAAAGACTTTTGTCCTTGGCGATACCACGAAGATTTTGCAAATGTCTTTTGCAGAGTTTAGACATTTTGTTTTTGTGTTTAATATAAGAAAAAACAGTAGTTTTCAATTTTGAACGAATGCGATCCCTCTGCTCAGTTGTAAGCGAAACAGAGTTGATGAGAGATTTAAAAGTAACCTCAGTCTCAGTTTTTATCTTCACGCTGTCTACTTTTGATGGTGTGCTCATCAGGACCTGTCGAGACTTTCCAAAGCTGTGAAGGATATCAAGCATCCTCTTCAAACTCCGTGGCACGTGGTGGAAGCAGTTCTTCGACACCATCATGGGTCCAGTTTACGAAAAACTGAAAGGAGGCATCGCAACAAAGTGATCAATTTGCGAGTGAGTAAGAAGCACTGCAGTGTTCAAAAACACATTAAAAGTAATGTGATCAATTTGTCAAAACGCAAATTGACTGATGAAGAACTCTCAGCCCTTGAGCTGGGTTTCTCGATGTCTTGGCCATCAAAAGTAGACAGCGTGAAGATAAAAACTGAGACTGAGGTTACTTTTAAATCTCTCATCAACTCTGTTTCGCTTACAACTGAGCAGAGGGATCGCATTCGTTCAAAATTGAAAACTACTGTTTTTTCTTATATTAAACACAAAAACAAAATGTCTAAACTCTGCAAAAGACATTTGCAAAATCTTCGTGGTATCGCCAAGGACAAAAGTCTTTATGTTTCCAAATTTGATAAAGGCAATGGTATTTGCATTGTTGACAAATCTCACTATGTTGAGTCTATGAACAAGATTCTTTCAGATGCTGACAAATTTAGTCCTTTCATTTGCAGTAATCGGTCTTCTAAAGATCCCTTTATTCTTACTGAGGAAAAATTCAACCGCAAGCTCTTGCTGTTGAAGTCTGATGGTTCTATTTCTGACCATCAGTATTCTCAGATTCGCAGTTGCGGGTCTCAACCTGCTAGGCTCTATGGCCTTGCAAAGGTTCACAAATCCAAAACGAATCCGCCTTTTCGCCCTATTTTAAGCATGACAGATGCTTATTGTTCTAAGCTTAGCAGTTGGCTCGATCGACTTTTAAAGCCGTTCATTCCCAAACACTACAATCTCAAAGATAGCTTTGAGTTTGTTGACTCTGTGAGAAATCTGAATACATCTGAAAGTTTCATGGTGTCTTATGACGTTCAAAGCCTATTCACTAACGTCCCTTTGAGAGACACGATAGACCATATTAGTGGTTTGATTGACTTCGGCAATTTTCCTATCAGCCGCATCACCTTGGAAACATTATTGAATCTAGCCTGCAAAGATGTTCTGTTTCAATTTAACGGAAAGTTGTACACTCAACATGATGGAGTCGCTATGGGCTCAAAATTGGCTCCTACTCTTGCCATGTTTGCCATGAATATGATAGAGAGCAAATTTGATCGTGCTCCTTTGTACTACCGTCGTTACGTTGATGATGTTTTTGCCATCTTCAAAAATGAAGATGAAGCTTCTAACTTTTTGAAATATCTAAATACTCATCACAAGAATATTCAGTTCACGATGGACACTGAGAGTGATAAAAAACTAAGCTTTTTAGATGTTGTTGTGCACAAGCTTGATGATGGTTTTGGAACTGAGTGGGCGGTTAAGTCGACTAACACAGGTGTCTATACACCGAAGGAGGCTTTCTCCCCGTTCAGGTACAAGACTGCTGCCATCAGGGCTTTGATTTATCGTGCCAAGCATCTTTGTAGTAATAATCATTTTTATGAAAAATCGTTCGAAAAAATTCTGTCGATATTTATGCAAAATGGCTACAATCAAAATTTCATTAACAAGATCAAACAAAAAGTTGACAATGCTATTTCGCAAAACTCTGGTCAAAATTCGAATTTGAATATTTCTTACACTTTTTGGAAGCTGCCTTACGTGAAAGAAAAAGAAAAGGAGACATTGAAAACTGTTCATGTCGTTAACCGTGTCCTACCAGAAAACCACAAACTTTCCGTAGTTTTTAAAACTTTCAAAACTCGCAGTATCTTTCCCAACAAAGATCCGGTGCCTACGAGTCTCACCTCTAATTTAGTTTACAAATTCAAATGTGGGCAATGCGACAGTTGCTACCTTGGTGAGACTCGTAGGCATCTGATTACTCGTATTGATGAGCATATCAAAGGCAGACCGCAAGATTCTGAAATTACAAAGCACATTCATAAAGCGACAGCCAATGAATTTTCTATTGTCTGCCGTACTAAACACACTCGCATAGCTGAATCTATATTGATTAAAATGCATGAAACTGATAATTTATTGAACGAATGCGATTCTTCTGTTCCGTTGCATATCTTTTAATTGTACTACAGAGAGGTAATTGTAAATGCGCAAATACCTCTCCATTCCATTCTATTGTAAATTTCATTTTAGCTGTTCTTAACTGTGTTTACTTGATCATTTTAATTTGTATATAAACCTCATTTTGCTGATTTGACTTGATGCCCTGATGATGTATCAATAAACGATACGAAATCGATCGACAATGAATCAAGTGTTTTGCAATCTTTTAATTTTTGGTCGTACAGTGTACAATGATAAAATCTTATATTAAGAAAATGTCCGGGATTTTCTTCTTATTTTACTGTTGAGATTTTAATCGGGAAATTCTGGACTGGAAATGTTCGAATGAAGCTTGTTGCTGCCAAGAAACTTGATTTAATTATTCTTTGCCAGTATCTGCTGTCATATGACCCATTTACCTAGTTCGGTCTCTCTGAACCGACCGCAAAATTTAGTATGCTTGTTTGCACACATCATTATATTTTATTGCATGTTTTTTATCGGATTTGGCTGAAAACGCCGGAAATATGACTCCAGACAAATGACTGATCTGTAGTCTATCGAAAGCTCAGGTGAGTAAATAACTTTCAGCAACGTCTAAAGGCTAAAATAAGTCTGTACGGTCGATACAGGCTTCATGTCTTTAGTTCTCCTCCTGACCTAGATTGATTGATTTGTCATACAGCGAAGTTTAGATTTAATCATGCATAAGCTTATTGCATGATTAGGTATAGTAGAAGTTGGCGATTTAACTGTCAAAATTGGCCTATCTGATATTTATCAGCATATTAACTCATTTAATCACAGTTTTCAGGTAGATACGAATAACATCTAATTAATAACCGTTCAAATAATTAGAACAAATAAAAAGATTATCTTAATTTTACTATGTTTCAGCTGATAATTTGATGTATAGCCTACAGTACTTCTGTTATGTATTACAAATACCGTTCGATAAGATCGTGGTAGCGAAAACTCAATGCTAATGAGTGTTCTTGCACCGTCAATCAAATCTAAAACTTTAATGCGTGGTAAAAGGTGTGCCTTGTGAGGAATTCGAACATAGATCGCTGGATCTACATGCAAGGAAAAACCTGATACCTATTTCATGTACCGTAAGTGTGTCGTCCACATTATTAATCAAAATACATAGATGTAATTGACTAATCATTTCAATTTCATACTTTATAAATTGCAAACAATCAAACAAACCTATACAACTTTGTAAAAAAATAATCGGTGATATGCGCATATTTCTATGTCATTCCAGCCAAAATCTAAGCAAGTGCTGTACCCGTTCATGCAGTTGCTTAGATTTTGTTTTAATAGTTGTTGTTTACCCGAGTATTGTTTTGACAATTTGACGAGTATTTTTTCATGCTGTTTGTCAATCAGAGAGACAGTTACATTAATTACTTCATGTCATGAATAATGATATGCAAATTGACTTATCTTACAACCGAATCAGGATACCTTATTAGACTTTATTTGTTGCAATTTTACATTGAAGGTAGAAATCCTTGTTTAACCTTTATCCAAACCATCCAATTTTATCCTTATGTGCATTTGTGCACATTTTTTGTTATAGTCAATTATTTCCATTTTCCACTAATAGATCATGTTGTTTTAAAATCATATTGTTTTATTTTAGTTTGATAAACATTTTCATACTGCTTGTTAGACTACTCGGTAAGTCAATCATTAAATGCATTCAAATAAAGCCCATTTGTTGATTTTGCCCGCTATGTAGGCCTGATTTCAACACATTTCTTGATATTCGTCGCATGATTAAGAGGCTCGGATAGTTAGGTCATTCGTTTAAAATTCATACTATCAATTTCGCATGTAAACCACCGTAGCCTACTATTTTCGTATTTTCTACGCATGTATAAGCTCACGTATAGCCAATATTCATATTTTTAAGGCCGCAGTAGGACTACAGACCCAATTCTATTGTATGAAAAATCAACAGTCATAAACGACCATGAATTTGACAACTAAATAAAATTGATTTGTACTACATAGGCATGTATTGGTTTTAAATTCGCATCTGCAAGTTATCACTCAAGCTCACTTGAAGGGTTAGGTATAAGATAGCTTGAAGTAGGCCTATAAGCGTAGTATAGGCCCTAGTCCTTTGGTAACACGTGGACACCTACAATCTTGGCATTGATATAGGCTAGGGATTGACCCTATCATCAGACTTAGGAAATTAAGATATCAGCGTGTTATGGGCTATATCATCTTATGCTCGATATTATGCCTGCGCGAACATGTCTTGTGAGGCATGAATAGCCTACTGCATAGCATATATACCAACTTAATAGGACTATTTAAGGAATTTTAAGTTTTACTGCTTTGTCGGGGAGGTCAGGTAGCTCGACACCCCGTCGGGGAAACACGACACCTCGTCGGGGAAAACCCTGGCGCCGCCCCTGATACTGTGGCAGCTTCTAGCTATTGGATTTTGATAATTTTGGTACCAATCTGACCGTTATCAGATAGTGAATACTTTGGTGCGGATATCGGGATTTGAGGATATCAGATTGGGTCAATATATCCTATGGTTTCCTGCTATTGTTGTGATTCTTGATCTGTATTCAGTCGAAACGTTATCGGTGCGACAAGCATTGGATTCTCCCTTTCGTCCCTCATTCAACTCGTGTCTATTTATAGATCAATTCGTCGCTTCGATTAGTGTATAGTGCTAGTGCATTCTGTATCGGTCTTCATCGATTACGTCAAGGCTGTTTGTAGCCTGTTCGGTGTAGCTGCTGGTATTGTCAGCTGAGAAATCACCTGTTATTGGCAATCCAGTCAAAGCTTCCTCGTCGAAAATTTGCAATTTATTGATTTTTCACATCACGTGATCCTCGACGTCAAAACCCGTCTTCTTACTTCTCCTAGCTGACATTGGTTACGTCATAATGACTGACACCAGCAAGATTCCATATTCGTTTGCAAGCGTTCGGCGAATGTCTGCGACACAGTTAGGTAGATTAACTAAAGAACAATTGAATACGGCCTTGAAGGATGCTATTGAGAGATTTGACGAGAATGAATCAAAATCAAAAGCGCAATCAGATAATGCTGTGACAGTTGAAATGCTTTCTTCTATACTCGAGAAATACATTCAACCATTATCTGCACAATTATCGTATATCACCGAAAGTAATAGACTATTGCAAATGAAATATGACGAAATTAAAAATGACTTTGATTTATTTTCCTCAACTCGAAATGTCGCTATTCCTGATGTAGTACATGAAGTAGAGCAGAGACTTATCAAGCGAAACAACATAATTATTTCTGGAATGGCTGAAACAAATGAAGGTCATGTCAGAGAAAGACAAATCTATGATAAGAAACAAGTTGAAAAGCTGTTCTCGGACTTAGATGAAAATCTCTATTTTGAAGAAACTGATTATACGGTTCAACGTATTGGAAAATTGAGGGAAACAGGCTCACGACTATTAAAAGTTTCTTTCAATAGTTTTTCTCTGAAAGAGAGAGAGAGAGAGAGAAATGTGTATATTTGAAAATGAATGAAAATCATAAATGACAAATTAAACATAGCAAAAATTATATAAATCACCAAAAATTAACATTACGTTCGTGCATGAAGTAAACTGACATAAACATCATAAAAGAATTGAGGCGTCGAGATGTTCGGCACAATGGAACAATCAGTCTACCAGAACGTTCACTAACACTTGGGAAGATTGAATGTAGCGGATGTAATGGGAAAGAGCACTTTCTGAAAAGTTCAGTCTTCTAACACTTAGAGGCTCCAAACAGCCACAAGAATATTCAAAACCACAGATGATTCTGTGTGCTCGGCGTTGAAGTTTTTCAATTTCATCAGACAAAAAAGTGGGCATAGCAATAGAGGTGTACAGTACTCCAAAATGGATCGTAGTAAACCATTATATATGCAGAACAATTCATCTTTGGACAGAAAATTTTTTAAAACTCGAAGACAATGTAGTCTTAGAACAAAGATCTTACGGACATAATCAAAATGGAGATTCCATCGCAGATCACAGCTCCAAATAACCCCAAGTATCTTATGTGAATCAACAAATTGAAAATCTATAAGAGAAAATGGAATACAATCAGGTGTCTTCTTAATAACGATTGATTTACATTTGCGAGTGTTTATTGTTAAATTCAACTTAGTCGCCCATTCAAAAACATTATGATTTTCCTCACAAACATGGTTATTCTCACAGTTTTTGAAAAGTGGTATACAAATAGTCACGTCATCAATATATTGGACAATTGTGTTTATAGGGTATACAGTCTCTAAATTACCCGTAACAAGATTGAAAAGAAGTGGGCCGAGGAAGGCCCCCTGAGATACTCCTGATGTTACAGAGACAACTTTACTCACTACAGAATGAATACGTACGCTTTGAGACCTGTTCGACAAATATGATGATATAAATTTAATAAAATGAGGTGGGAAATTACATTGGAAAAGACGTTCTAAAATAATACCATGATCTAAACGATCAAATGCCTTTAACAAATCATAGGCCAGAATTTGAACGCCTGATATAGTGTCAAGATCAAGGAGAGATGTCACTGTATCATGCAACATAATAGATGCAGTTGTTGTCGATGCCTCTCGTTTTGCACCATGCTGATAAACTCCAGCTGATTCTTCAAACCTTTCACGAAAAAGATTTCCGATGATCTTCTCAAAAATTCTACCTGGTACCGGAAGAAGAGAAATCGGGCGTAAGTCTGTTACTGTGGGTCGAGTTGTCTTCGGGATCGGCGCAATATGGGCATATTTCCATAAAGTTGGAAAATATTCATTTTGATAACAAACATTGAAAACGTGTGTTAGAGGAGTTGCAAGCTGGCTAGAGGCTGCTTTGTAGAGAATCGTTGGGATTATATCCGAACCAAAAGCTTTGTTAGGATTCAAATTCCTCAATTCTTTCACTACTTCATCCACACCAATATAATGTTTAACAGGAAAAACGTTATCAGTACAGATCTGGCCATGAGAACCGGGCGGAAGAAAACAGGAAGAGAAAACGTCATTAATGTGATCTATAGCACTTTGTACGGATGAGAAGCTGTTCAGGACATTTGTCAAAGAGTCATCTTTACGCCTGCCAGTTACGTTGTTCGTAACGCTCCACAATTGTTTGGCAGAACCTTTTGATCGATTTCCCCAGTTAAATTTTGCTTTTTGTATTTCTTGTTTCACACCTTGTCTCTCAGGTGGCAATACAAAGGGAAATTCTTGGTTCTAAATGCAGTCCATCTCTGATTTATTAAGTCTTTGATGGCAGAAGTCATCCATGGTTTTTCATGGGCAGAAAAAGGTACTGTTTTAGTTTTAATATTTTCAACGAGACACAAATTTACAACCTCATGAAAAATCTTGCATTTCTCTTCAGGGCTATAAAATGGTTTATAGATTTCATTCCAATTAACATTTTCAAGAGATGTAACAAACAACATAATATTACTCGATTTCAAGTCATATACAGTTTTGAAAGATTCCAGTTGATTATCATTAACATCAGACTTAACACGACAAAAAATCGTATTGTGATCAGAAGATCCAATCGGTGATCCAACTTCACACTGATACATCGGAACTAGGTAGTCACTCATCAAAACATAGTCCAAAATATTGTTCCTACGGGTTGGTGTAGACACAATCTGAGTTGAACCCAATTTAGAACTCATATCATGAATAGGTACATTATTAAAGTCACCACATACAATAGAATTGGGGCCGTATCCCAGACATAAGTATTTATCAAGGCTTGCAATGGTATAATTTTCTACATCAGATAATGATTGAACATTGAGATTTGGGGGAATATACATACAAAGCAAAATTAGTTCAAAGGTTGGGAAAAACAATAAAAGAGACTCAAAAAATGTAGGATAACTTTCAAGTTCTAGTCTTTGCACTTTAATTGAGTTGTTGACATAGATACAAACTCCTCCACCCACTCGATCACATCGGTCAGTCTATAATGCAGTAATCCAGATAAACAGTCTATAATGCAAAAATCCAGATTATTGAGAAATATGTCTAAATATGATCGCGTTTATATCAACAATGATCTTACACAGCAACAGCAACAAGAACAAAAACTACTAAGAGATGAATTGAAAGTACGTAAATCAAACGGCGAGGATGTCATTATCTTCAAAGGAAAAGTTGTATTAAAGAAAGATGTCTCACATTTTCAGTAGATATTTTACCAAAAAGAAATACTTACCCCTCTATCTATTTATCAAATATCCAGTCAATATGTTCAAAGTTTGATGAAATTTGTGCCTTTACTGCAGTAGTGAAACCACACATACTTGGGTTCACAGAATCGTGGCTAAATGACTGTATTGATAATTCTCAATTGATAATTCCATGCTATTCAAGTCCTTTTCGATTCGATCGAAAGGATAGACGTCGTAGAGGAGGGGTTTGTATTTATGCAAGGCGAGATGTGACAGCTTTCGAGATACAGTCAACTGCTCAGTGTCCTTCAACTAATGAGTGCTTTTGGCTGCACCTCCCAGAAACCAAAATAGTTTTGCTAGTGCTGTATATTCCACCAAATCTTTCTGCTGAAATGTATCATCTCATTCCAGATTATTTGTGTCGAAACATTGACAAAGTATTATATGACTTTCCTGAAAGCAAATTAATTGTTGTCGGAGATTTGAACACATTTCCAGATTCATTTCTCGAAAATTGCTATGACTTGCTTCAAACAGTTAAAGAGCCAACGAGAGGAACGGCCATTCTTGATAAATGCTTCATGCATCGCATGCTGATAGAAAACTATGAAAGACCAGAAATCGTACACAACTTTGGACATGGTGATCACAAAAATGTATACATTAAAGCTGTAAACGAAGCTGCAGCAATAAATCAGTGTAAGAGACTATTGGACCTCAGGGACAGCAGCGTAGCAGATTTTCGCCATACTTTGTCAAACTACAACTGGCATTCATTTTATCGACGGGATGTTGATGTTCAAGAAAAGTGCGACGTCTTCTATTCAGTTCTAAGAACAGCAATGAGTGACATTCCCGTTGTCCATGTTCAGCTATCACCAAGGGATAAGCCCTGGATATATGGTCCTATATATGGTCACTATATGGTCCTCTTCAATTCGGATTTCGTCCCAACTCGTCCGCTTGTCTTGCCAATATCAAATTACATGATCGTGCAACAGAACTCCTGGATAATGCTGACGTCTATGGGGTAATCATGATTTCCTTGGACTTTTCGCGGGCGTTCGACACTATTCCCCACTGGAAACTGATTGATGCTCTAACTAACGATGAAAGACTTCCATCAGATTTCGTGTTATGGATCGAAGACTATTTGAGGGATAGAGAGCAATTTGTGGTGATAAATGAAACACGGAGCGCTACATCGAGAGTCGTCTCTGGTGTGCCTCAAGGCAGCATTTTGGGGCCATACCTATTTGGTGCTTTTGTCGGTACCCTGAATCCGATATATGACACAACATGCATGGTCAAGTACGCCGATGACTTGGTTTTGCTAATGCCTTATGAAAGAAAATTACAGAATCCAGACATCATAGTAAGTGAAGAAATTGACAACGTCAAATAATGGACGAAAGAATATGGTCTGCAATTGAACACAAATAAATCTAAATACATGTTCATTGAAAAATCCAACGTCATTAGGCGACCATCAATTGCATTAGATCAATGCCATCAATTAGAAGTACTTGGACTTACATATGATTGCAATTTCAAATGGTCATCACATATCCATGAAGTCAGTAAGAAGGCAAGTCAGCGTATTTATCTACTCAGAAGCATGCGGAGATATCTGACGAAGAAAGAGCTTGTACTAGTGTATAACAACTTCATCCGATCTGTCCTGGAATATAACGCACCTGTATTTGTGGGTCTTAATCATGAAGACGCAGACATTTTAGAGCGATTGCAAAGACGATGCCATAGAATTATTTGTGAAACGGGCTGCAGCTGCTCACTTTTTGAGCCTCTTCATATACGACGAACTAATTGTGTCTTAAAACCGTTTCAAAAAATTCAAAGTAGTGACAATTTGCTGCATGAACATTTCCCTGTTTTTCTCCAAAATCATACCTCACAGTTAATGATGCCAATCGTGCGCACTGGACGACGAGCAAAGTCATTCTTTCCTTTTTGTATCAAGGAATATAACATAAGACAATGAATGGAGATTCTGAACCTGTTATCTGAACCAATTTATCTTTTTCTTGTATCTTCTTCTTACTTGTATTGATGATTTTCATTCAAAAATTATATGCAGTTATTATTAAGTACATGTAGACTAAATATATATGCTACATTATATGGCTGTTTGTTACTGATGATTATAGTTCTAATTTAATTTAGAGTAATCTTACTAAAGGCACTCAATCTAAGACCTGCAAGTGCATTTTTTCGATCATCACAGAATTTCACAGGAGCTGAATGGTAGATTGCATATGAGTTAACACATTGACAATTTTGATTTTGTCACTATACTTTCATGCTAAGTAATCTAGGGTTTACATGTAGCTAGGTCTATTTGCGATCTTCGTGCAGATAGATTTTTTTGCAGATCCGGATATTTTAACTATCCGGATATCCACCAATAGCTCTGAAGAATTCTGAAATTAGGCCAATAAAATCATAATTTCAGTTCCCGGGATCACGCACCCTCTAATCCCGGGATTTCAATCCCGTAAAATGTATCAAAATCCCGGGATTGCAATCCCTAGTGCTGATCAAGGATTCGAAATCTTTTGACCTCAACCGAGGGAAATGATGACTCACCGGATGGCTGAGTATGGGAACTATACAAATTTGAAGTTTGCCAGTGAACGGATGGGCCGATCCTGATAAAACGTACATATTCTTGGAGCTGATAACACCAGTATTCTTTTAAACCCAAACTCGAAAACGTCAGCGTTAATACAACAAAAGTTATTAAATTGTATGCAGTTGACCGTTAAAAACATTTTTAACGCGACAGCAGTGTAAAGTTAGGTAAACATGTAAATTTAATGAAACTGCAAAAAGTGTTGTCCGAATTCGAAAAAAATTATATCATCTGGAAGCCTAACACGAGCCTGATTCAATGGTGATAATCTAAATTTTCTGTTTTGTGTAGTTTAGTCTGTAGGCATCGGTGAATAAATTGACCAAAAATTCATACTTTTATGTCTGCTGACCACAACTGATCAGACACAACCTAATCGCTCTGCCAAATCAAAGTACTAAACACATAGTTTCATGTAGCATAATGTTTATTGAAATTGAGCATCTTCATCAATAAAAAAATCAAGTCAAATTTTTTACAGCATATTTTCGGCAAAACTTATTAATTAGTACGGCATCTGTTTTGTACATTCAGCGAATCTTAAAATCTTTACATCATGATGAAGCTGAGTGATAGCTCACACTGTCTGTCGGTTTTCACTAAAAAGTTCTGTCGTCTTCATGTCAAAATCCTGCATCAAGGAAAACGCTCAATCTTTTTCAGAAGACCTACTGACCACAACTGACCGCTTATGAAAGTGAAACGTATGCCAGAGCGTATGTATGAACCAAGACTTCAACACGAAAATTACCTTTGAAAACAGGTTAACTTTTTTGTGCAATTATTTCTGAAACGTTCTGTATGTATAAAGGACCTTTTAGGTGAGACTCAGCGTTTGCGACTACCACGGATATCCTGTGCTTGACTTGTTCAAGACTGATGACATGAAGCATCTGATCTATCGCACCAGTATTCATGACGGGTCGAGAGGTCCGAACTGAGCGGGCCTGAAATTCTCGATAAAACCTGCTTTTTGTGAACGGGCAGCAGGTCAGGGCTGGATAATCGAGGCCCATTTCCAGGTCTGGTCTCCCAAGAGACCGGAGGGATTTTCTGATCCATCCCAGTCCCATAAACCTGCGTATCTTAATCCAAGAAGATCTCTGGAATCCTTATCTTACCGTGTGAGAGTGCAGCAGAAGTAAATTTTCATGATTTGACATTACCTCAATTTCATACTAAAAGTCCAATCTTCGCCCTTGACGCTACAGTGCTCCCATCACTATTGCGGAAAATGACGAGGAGAGCGGCATGGCAACCGATTTTGTAGCGATATCATCAACTTGAGCAGTCAACCAGTCGTCGGCCACCTGCAAGTTCAGATGTACTGTAAGGTCATTGCTGAATTAAATGAGTTGCAGTAAATCATCAATTCAGTTTCCTGAATAAAAAGTAGCTAGCACAACAACGGTGAAGAATCCCTTGCCGAAAGTCACGTGACTCTTTTTACTGAAACAGGACAAAAGAATCCTTATTACAAATCGATTCCATTTAGTTGTCTCATTTTTCCCAAGATAATCAAGCAACAAAAATATATTATTATGTACAACATTGCATCATTAATGGTTTCCACTTGAGATTGCAGAAAAGTGTATGGGTTGAGCTGCAGTTGTAAAATGTCGACCAAGCTATTAGAAAGAACAAAGTGGGTTGATGCGAGTAATAATGCTAGCAACAACTTCATCCCAGTTTCTGTAATAGCAGCCGATTGACTATCTTGATTTCCTTTAATTTTTTGATTTTTTGTTCATTAGCTTCAGATTCATCCTATGTGAATTTGCATGTACTTTCATCATATTTTCATAATTATCCAACGAACGGAATAGATCAATGCCATTGTATCTCGGACTGATAAATTCTCTCTCTGACCTCATTCGCAATCTTTCTACGCAGTTTCGACTTTGGAAAGTATTTGATCTAATTTAACCTAATTTCAGTAAAAATTGACTTTTCCTCTGATTTCACGCTATCGCTACTTGCATGTACATGTAGGTGCCACGATAATGATGAAAATATTAAATTTCCGAAACATTTTTGATTGAAGACTCTGTAGATTTCCATTGATATATGCATGTGTGTAAGATATCTGACTTATGGCACATGCATTTGAATTGGTCATTAGGCGGGCAGAGCTTTATTGTCAAGCGTTGGATTAACGACTGACAAACTAGAGGGTGTCAAAAATTCAAGAATTTTCCGCTTGATTTGTTCAGACAGATGCCACGTTTCGCAGGCATATAGTGACTAAGAACGAAGCTGTCGAAAATTCTAAATATTGTTGTCAGTGATATCTTCTCTACTTTCCATAGAGTGCATAGGCTAATCGGTTCAAGGAAGACAGCGCAACCACATCTTTTCATTATTTCGTTCGTGTGATAACCATCGGGTTGAATTTCGCTGACCTAGGTATTTGAAGGATTTCGTCTCTTAAAAGCGGAATTCATTTCAAATTGTGATGTTAGCTGGTGGTTGTACTTCATTTCTTGAAGATATCATTGCTTCTGCTTTGTTCTTGGATGTATCCAGTTCATAATTTGCCTTTGTTCATAGTCAGTGCATCTGTAATATATAACTGCCTCGATTGTCAATTATAAGAACTGTCGTGATACCAGTCAAGTTATCAGTTAAAATTTTTAATCGATAGCTACATGTACGTCTATGATTATTCAGGAAAAAATAATTTACATCAGAAATGATTGCTTTCTATAGTAAAATACAAATCTGATCCCATCTCCGCTTTCAAAATTCAAATCAAAGCTCAACACCTGTTGAGTGAGAGAGATAGAAAAAAGATCTCTGATTTCACTTCGAGTGTTCTTAACGAGACCTTCTTGAAATGTAGCCATCGATTTATGATCAAGCATCCACTATCAAGAGGTCAGGAGGTGATCAAAGATTGGATTTCCAGTAAATCTTTGACTGATAACTTGATACTGACTGACAGAGATCGAAAGAGAATAGTTACATGTATGTCTCTCATTTCATCTCGAATGTCCATAATGACACATTCGTGAAATACCTGTATAACTATCGAATTGCGATCTAGTAGGGACTGTCTGGAGGTCAGGAGTTCAAAAAAGGGAACTTCATCATAATTCACAGTTGTTCATTTTGAGTGTCAACGAGACGGACAGAAATGAAGTAGTCACATCTGAAATTTAGCTTCGTATCTACTCTCTCTACTCACTGACTCCTTCGAGAAATACAACTATTGATCTACGAGTTTATGATCACTCTCCAGAGATAAGGTCATCAAATGTCAGAAAAAAGGAGCTTCATTAGAGGTCAGGAGGTCATCGAAAGTCAGAAAAAAGGAACTTCATTAGAGGTCAGGTTATTATTGAATGTTAGATGATATGGAGTTTCATAAAAATTCGTCATTTTTCAGTTTGATTACCGACTGAGTTGCGGCATATTTGCTATAATAATCGCTGCATCTCTGATTTCACTTTCAATCGTACCTCCTCACTGACTCTCTCCGGGCCAATTTCCGGACATTTCAAGGCAGGGCCGAACTGGCTCACCCAGGGCCCGTGCTCGCTTCCAATTCTGGTTATAAGCTTACATTATGCCGTTTCTGCGATAAGGGTACCACTAAATTACCAGGAGGACATAGTAGGTCTCATAGTAGGTCGTTTTAGTTCATAGAGCTTAACAATATTCCTTCCACCTGTTACGAATTTTGCTTTGATCAGTAAGATTTTCTCAGTTTGGATCGGTTATCTGTAAGTAAGTTGTGTTATTCGGCTACATGAGGTAAGTGATAATATGGCAAGTTTTTTTCGATTTACTTCGTTTAATATATTTTTAATTTCGTTACATTGCTCTCTAATCTATTTTTCTTCATCTTTTCTTAGTTGCCTTCACATTTCTCTATTCGGCTTGTTTCTTAATGCGTTTTTTTGCTTCGTATAGCTTCATGTCTCTTGATCGTGAGGTGAATTGTAGTGTCTGATATCCAAGGGTGCTTTCTGTATATCTTCCTCTCCCTGTTTGCTCTTCGATATTAATAATACTTTATTTACCCTCGAAAACACATTAAGCAAGCCTTTCTTCAATGTGATCGAGCAAGTAATAGAATACATAATGAAAGGAAATAAAACCAATGGTACAAATCACATATATGCTTCATACACGATTAATAAATTAAGAATTATAATAGTCGAAACACAGTTTCTTGGATGAAGATGATGAATCACAGTTACTGACATGCAAAAGTCGCTGAAGTTAGCACCAACATTTTTCAAACATTTTGCTCAAAGACGAAAACCAGCTCACTTATGTGAAAAATACGAAAAATTTGCCTCTGACACCAAAAACGCTGTTTGACAACCACAACATGACAAAAAGTATATTTTATGTCAAAAAATGCAAAAAAAGTTGGTGCTAACGTTGGTGCTTACTTCAGCGACTTGATATGCAGTGGTAAATCTTTAAAGAGAGCAGTGCCTTTAGACAAGAAACTATTATGAAAAAGAGCTGTTCGACCAAACGGAATTTGAAGATTCTTGTCATTCGATTAGCGAAGATTACGCTTAGGAATGTCCTTCATTTGCATTTATGTCCATCTAAGTCGCGCGGTTTCTCTAACATTTTATCCATAGCATTCTTGAAAGCTGCTTTATTCTTTCTGATGCTTTATGTACTAGGGGATTTTTTCACCTTTTTTAGACATGGCATGGCAGAACTTGATGCTCGCAATCACGACTCTGTGGTCGGAACCAATTTCGATACCTGGGTAAACTCTACTTCGGGTTACATAGCGACTCCAAAATCAGACCTGGATATCATCGCGTCTTCAATCTGGCTACATGTAAAACCATCAGGAGACTACCATGTGCTAAATATTGACCACTTATGCATGAATTTTTATTGCATGTGCATAGGTTTTTCTTCTCCATGACGTGTAGTAGACATTCACCTCTCTCTTCCCATCACTCTTGTGAACGCACTGCAAGAGTAGCTACCAATTTTTGCATTGAAGTCACCTTGCAGTACAATGATGTCTTCTAACTAATTTCATTGTCGCAATATCTTCGAGATTCTTGTACCAGATATCAGTGTCCCGACATTGCACGTCGCAATATTGAATTCTTTCCCCACTTTCACAACATTTTGATGATGATTAGAAGTAACACATTCATCAGCAGACCCCCGTGCAACTCTTCCGCGTCTGGTGGACCGCGCGGACACTGTGGCATTATTCGCTAAAGGCATTGGATAAACTATATTTCAAGCGGATGAAGCGTTTTGCTGATGTTATCCACATCCTCTATCATTAGAAAACATCGTATATGACAATATCGCAGAAAAATATCATATATGCGATTTTTTAAAGGAAGACGCTATTCCAAGAAGATCTACAGCAGATATCTGTACTAAGTATAGAAAAGATAATCTGTTCAAATCAGTGGAACAGTGGAAGAGTTTAGAAGGCTGGTTGCGAGATATCATCATCGATTGCGATGGAAACATGCCTATATAAAAAAAATTAAGTGCAAGATTTTACGGTGCTTTTTATTTGCGATGCTTTTGTTACAATATTTTTAATGTTGCGATGTTTTCATAAACGAGATTTTCCGCTTACGAAGTTTTCATTTACGATGTTTTCATGTAGATCCCTTCAACACTTGTTTGCTGCTGAATCAGTGTGCACATTTCTTCTGTCCAAATAGTCCGGCAGCCAGAACGAGTTTCTGCAGGAAAAAGGCCCGAAAATGAACTTTCACAAACTGGTGTTCGCTATATCCCTACTACGAATCTGCGTGTCTGCCGAGTTCTACCTGGTTCCTCTTCCTGTCAGAAAGGATCAACGTTAAACATATGTCAATCCAATGGGACACAGATCGGAGGTTCTAGTTGGAATGAAGTTTTCTGTATTCGTATGTTTTCTCTTTTTAGGTGGAAAATGCGAAGTCTAGAGTCGTGATTTTTGACATGGTATGTCATCAGGTCACTTCCTATCATGTTTATGTGCTTTTGTCTATGGCGTTAAACATCTTCAGATTTTGCAAGTCTCCTAGTGTTAGCAAGTACCAACATTTTTACCAATTTTTTTCCACATTTGAATAATCTCGCATACATCGCCGATCAAAGACATGAATAATATACACATAGCCTACATGATGGGAAATGACTTGAACACATACCATGTCAAAAATTATGACTCTAGACTTTACACTTTTCACTAAATAAGAGAAAACTTGCCACAACCGTCAATCTGTGTCCCATTAGTTTAACATGTGATTTTCATTGATCCTGTCTGACAAAAAGAGAAACGAACTAGAACTCGGCAGATGTGCACATTCCTTGAAATCATAGGGTGAACTTTAATCTGTAAAAGCTCCATTTTCGGTCTCGTTCTCTGCAGAAACTCATTCCGGCTGCCGTACTTAAAGGTTGACGTAGCGTGCGTGTTGATAAGAAGATCGCCCCTCATGAGTTTGAAAGGATTCAAGTTTCACTGGCACCTTTTAAAAGACCAGTTTGCCGTCCAAATTGATATTGGAAAAGAGACTCATCAGTTGTCATCTCCGTAAACTGAGTATTTTCGTAACTGGTCGTCTCAAATGTCTTGTATTACTTTTGATGGAATCAGAAGCGCAGCACTTGAGGAGAACAAAAAGACACTTCTCTAGGATTATGCATCTTCACCGCTGTTGAAAATCTTGGGATCTTTCGTGGTTTTAGCACTGCCTGCGCAGGCTGCTAGATTAAGAGAAGCCGATGTTCCCATATAGTCCGGAAGCCAGAGCGAGTTTCTGCAGGGAACGAGGCTGAAAGTGAGACTTTCACAGAATGATGTACACCCTATGCCTACTACGAATCTGCACGTCTGCCGAGTTCTAGTGAGTTCCTCTTCTTGTCAGACAGGATCAAAGAAAAACATATGTTAATCCAACGGGACGCAGATTGCAGCTTTTGCTTAAAATGAAATTTTGTATGTTTTCTCTTGTCAACTGAAAAGTGATAAGTCCAGAGTCACAATTTTTTACATGGAATGTCTTCAGGTCATTTCCTATGATGTGCATGTGCTGTTGTGATGCTTCTGATAGACAATGTATGTGGGAGTGTGGTTGAATGTGGATAAAGTTGCTCAAAATGTTTGTGTTTAACGACATTAAGAGGCTCACCGAATCTAAATGTGTCTAGCTTCATAGACAGGGCTCCATAAAGATGAAAGGAAATGACCTGAAGACATTCTATGCCAAAAATTATGACTTTGGTCCTCTTAGCACTTTTCGTTTAATCAGAGAAAACATAGAAAATTTCATTTTAGCCAAAAACTGCATTCTGCGATTCATTGGATTTACATGTTTTTCTTTGATCCTGTCTGACAAGAAGAGGAACTCAATAGAACTCGGCAGACGTGCCGATTCGAAGTAGACAGAAGATGTACATCATTCTGTGAAAGTCTCACTTTCGGCCTCGTTCGCTGCAGAAACTCGTTCTGGCTGCAGGACATTCTCATTCGCCGTCATCGTTGTTAAAGATATCGAAATCTGATGAATTCAATGAATTCAATCATAGTAAAGTGACATTAGACAGGCACAATCAATCAATACGGTATGTGAAAACCAATGAAACAGATTGGGTTAGTTACCAAATGACTTTCATTGAATATCTTTAATAAGTATCAAACACCGTCGTACTCTGCACTATACGATTTATTTTTGACTGTCTATCTTTGATCTTTAGAGCCTCAACAATGCTTATCTCACAATCTGTGTTACCTTTATGCAATATTTTAAATTATTGATCAATTTCTGAGTTACATCTATTACATTTATACAAATGTTCATTAATTGCTGTTAGACTATTCTTATGTTCATCAATTCGATGTTGAAGTCGACGTTTAGTTTTGCCGATGTATTGGCTACTTGAATCGCCCAAGGATAAAAACTCATAAACAACACACGACTTCATCAGCGGAATTGACTTGCTTTTAAGTGACAAATACGATTTTGCTTTGCTTATGCTAAAAACCACTTTTGCGTCTACGTTATATTTTTTACATATTCTTTTCAAATTCTGTTTTAATTTTTAAGATACTGCTCCCATGTACAGTGTGATAGTGTAGATTATTCCATTATCATTACCACTATTAGTACTCTCATCTTTGACTGCTTGCATGTTTAAATCTCGGCTTTGTTTTTTATCTAAGAAAGAATGTACAATACGTTCTATCATACAATTCGGATAGCCATTACTTTCAAATATGTCATAGATCTTATTGATTTCATTATGAAAAGCACTCCAACAACTGGACACTTTAAAAGCTCGATGCAACATGCCTGTTATGAGACCTTCTTTCCACTGTTTAGGACAGATGGATTTGTAGTTTGATAGGAGTCCCGCGTAGGTAGGTTTACGATATATGGAGGTTTCGAAACCAGGATCAGATTTTATGAAAACATCAAGGAATGCTATCTGGTTGCTACCAACCTCTGTTGTGAAAATTAGATTAGGGTGTTCCTTATTCAAAAGCTGTGAAATTCATTAATCTTATTTATTGAATCAAATACACACAGTCATCTGCGTATCGGGAATAGTATAGCAATAATATACATGCAAGCAGTCGAAGATGAAAGTGATAATAGTGGTAATGACAATGGAATAATCTACACTATCACACTGTACATGGGAGCAGTATCTTAAAAATTAAAACAGAATTTGAAAAGAATATGTAAAAAATATAACGTAGACGCAAAAGTGGTTTTTAGCATAAGCAAAGCAAAATCGTATTTGTCACTTAAAAGCAAGTCAATTCCGCTGATGAAGTCGTGTGTTGTTTATGAGTTTTTATCCTTGGGCGATTCAAGTAGCCAATACATCGGCAAAACTAAACGTCGACTTCAACATCGAATTGATGAACATAAGAATAGTCTAACAGCAATTAATGAACATTTGTATAAATGTAATAGATGTAACTCAGAAATTGATCAATAATTTAAAATATTGCATAAAGGTAACACAGATTGTGAGATAAGCATTGTTGAGGCTCTAAAGATCAAAGATAGACAGTCAAAAATAAATCGTATAGTGCAGAGTACGACGGTGTTTGATACTTATTAAAGATATTCAATGAAAGTCATTTGGTAACTAACCCAATCTGTTTCATTGGTTTTCACATACCGTATTGATTGATTGTGCCTGTCTAATGTCACCTTACTATGATTGAATTTATCTCATTGATGCGAACTATCAGTCAGCGATATCAAAATCTGCCATCGCCGTTGCCACTGTTGGGCTTGCGCTATACCCCGAAAAACTGGGTTCCTGTCTGAAATTGGCTACTACAGCTCTGGCCGTAGCACTCACCCCGGCGACGTGGACGCACCAAACAGGCTTTTCCACTGCTTGTTATAAAGGAGGGTCTTCTATCCATCATCAACTGCGTTGACCACCGATTATTAGCCAAGACTGATGCCAATTTTGATACAGCCAGAAAAGACTCCAATTTTCACTTCACTTTTGTTGTATAATCCACAAAGTCAATAGAGTGAGAATCACACATTGGTTACGAAACAAATTGTTGCACTAGAGTGCAGATAATTTTGTTACTTGACTGGTATTTATGTAGATTGCAGTTGTCATGATCAAACTTTTTAAAATTTTATAATTAGCTCATGCTTAAAAGTCTCACTTAACTTGTAACCAGAACTTCGTAGCTAAAGCATGCTAACTTTAGGTATTGATTGGAAATTCATGCGGCCATGAGATTATGACACACGCTTTCTTTAAAACATCATGTTTTCTTCGTGTTGGTTTCATTTTATTAGTCCGTTGCTGAGACTTAATCCTTCATTTTCATTGGTAGATATCACAATGATGTCGTCTTTAACAATAGGCTATCAATAGAATGAGTTGCTGCAGTTTTGAGCGATTATGGATCAACTAAGTTTCACTTAATCATTTCAAATGCATTTGATCAACGAAGTGCACATTTCTTGCTGAATCATTAGACATGATCACCACTATCATGCGAAGCTGTCGAAATGGGAGACAACGACCCCTTTTAATTATTCTTCTTTTCCTTGTTATCGTTTATGCCGTACTTGAACTGCCGAAAACGTCATTAACTTACAAATTTGGCTCATACAGCCAAATTTGGACATCACCTCATGTGGATATCTTCCCAATCGTAGACTTAAAGGATCACAACTATCGAGAAAACAAACTTCCGAATCCATATGGAAGAGAAATCAAAATTTACTATGATACAAATGGTGAAAGTTTGGGAGGAAAAGATATTGGACGTTTATGGGAATCTTCGGCTTATACTTCCTTACAGAATTATATGAGAAGAGATGCGAATCTACAATTTATTGATATTGGGACTGGTGATGGAGCTTATGCACTCTATGTAGCAATGTTGGGTCGAACTGTAATAGCTACAGACGCAAGTACTATAAATCTCCGTATACTGGCGCAATCAGTCAAGGCGAATGGTCTTTCCAATCATATAACTCTTGTTAACAATGCAATCGAAGCCAATCGAACTACACTAAGTTTAGCAGTTAAGAAGGGAGGAAGTGTCACTCAAGTTAAAGCTATATCGGCTGAGCATCTTCTGAAAATAATCACATTCAAACGCGCGGTTCTCAAAGTCAATATTCAAGGAAATATCTCGATTGTTCGCACATTCTCTAAATGTGTCAAACTATTTCAGCAGGTGGATATTCCTTTGGTCATTTTGAAGAAGCCTTCGAATGTCACTGAAAACAAGTATATTTACAACTTTATGAAAAAAAGAGGCTATACAGCATTTCCAGCTATTGACTCAGAGAGTCCGCTGCGATGTAATTATACATATATGCCACTGAATGTTGTATGGAAACGAGATACAGTGGCGAATCCAATCAAAATATCAGATCTCAGAAGAATTCCTGACAGCCGAATAATGAAGTTTGAAAGTCCGGTGGTTAGTGAAATATTCAATCAATTCACGTATGATACACCGGCTGGAAAACTAATAATAAACGGGCATGAGTCGTTTGATTTGATTACAGGCTCTGTAATGAGGAAAAGATGGTGGGAAAATCATCTGATGTCAGCTATTGCAGGTCTATTGAAACAAGACAAAACTCAAGGTTTTATCGATATTGGATCAAATATTGGAATTTACACCATTTTTGTGGCTAAATTAGGCCACAAAACAGTCGCTGTAGATGGAAATATTGGAAATATTGTTCGTGTGAGGAAGTCTTTGATACAAAACGGAGTAAAGGATCAGGTAAGAATGCGAACACTTGTTCCTTGACTATACGTTGATCTGTTCACATGCAAATCCAATAAAGACTACTTAAGCTATATGTTACAAGCTGATTATACAGAGCCTCGCATGCGTACAGAAACCCAACGTAAATTAAATGAAAGTATTGACTATCGAGTTGAAACTTATGTATATTAAAAATAGGTTGAGATGAAATTTTGCTGGCTTCCTGTTAACTTGATGGGTTTTACTTGGCTACCAAGTTTTTTAATAAATGTTACTTTCATTTAGGGATGTCCATGGGACCAGGGGCCGTATCAATAAAGCTAGCATTTGCTATAGCATTTCCTAGGGGTAGCGCTAGGAAAGTTGCTACTAGGGGTAGTAGCAAGTTAAGTTCCGTATTAATAAAGAAAGCCTAGCGTCAACTCCGGCGTCAGTTAATGCTAAGTCAAGTTTCATTGACGTGCCGATTCAGCGCGCAGCTGCATTCACCACCTGCCCTCACGCCCGGCAATCGAGTCGAGTCATAGAAATCTGGCAATTCGACGCACATTCCGAGTGAAAAAATGTTGAAGAGCGCGCGTTCAGTGTTAACAACACAAGTGTGAATGTCGCAGATCAAAGCAGTTTCCTTCATTCCCGCCGGTTGACACTTATCAATCAAAGACAAAACATCGAAATGTTAACTGGCTTGCTAAGGAACGATTGTCAAATAGTTTAATACATGAAATGGGGCTTATTTTAATCGACATCATCTCCCGATCTTCAATATGACATCAGAATGAACTAATTTTGCAAGTTAAGAAGAAAATAATACATTCTTCACAGTAAATGAATATGATGATGCCCTTAGCTTGAAGCGTCTTACACAATTGTAACGTAAACAACTGAATTGTTACGTGAATTTCAACAGTGAACTTTGCGGTTGAAAGGATTAATCAAAGAATTTTAGCCACTTCACATCTCTACACTTGCATTGAACTCCCAATTATGATTACCGCATTAGTGAATTTAAAGCGTTTATTAACTCAACGAAATTTAGAACAATCCCAACATCCCGGACAGTAGTGAAAATTCTAATTATAGAAATCTGACAATTAGACGCTCAGTTCGGGAGAAAATTTGTTCATGCGCGTGCGTTCGGCGTTAGCAATACAAGGCCGGTTGTCGCTTGTCGGACTTTCCCGCCCGGCTGTTGACACTTATCATTCAGAGATTAGGGGATCATTCCAGTCGGTATTAGGCCTATCTTCCGACCCTCAATGTAACATGATAATTAGCTGAATTTGAAAGTGTAGAAACAGTGTAGAATACATTTCTAATAATATGTTGCCAAGCAAGTGACACAATATGACGCCCATCCCACCGGACACGATGGAGCAATGGCAGTCCAACTCAATGTGTAGGCTAGTCTGAGTCTCATTATTTTTGGTAGGTATTGGAAAGTAATTCTTAACAATAAACATCTAAGCGTAGTGGGATCCTCTCATGCCGTGATTGCTCTCTAATTAAGAATGCAAAGCATGCGTTAAAATCTGAGAATGAGATATCAGAAAATATATCCCTCGAATCGTCTGACTTACTACATTGTGAACAAGTTGCTACATTTCAATAAAATATAATGTAGGCCTATTATTGTAATTCCTTTCTTGGACGTTTTTGATTAAATCATTGGTAGTGTCAGATGTATTGATTGGGAATTTTTTTCTTACTTTCTGAATTTCTTCTATTGCTATGAATTATTTCTGAATTACTTTCCAAAGCTTTCTAAAGAGAATAATGTTTGTCAATTTATCGTCAATACATCTTGATTCTTATCAGGCAACTGAGATAAAAAAATTACAATTCGATTATTTAGCTATCTGAAGCACACTATTTCATCACAATTTCATTATCATGCAAATTTATAAACGCTTATGAATGTTAAGCAGTTTGAAATGCGTTTGCATGGGTATTTAAAAATGCGTTTGAGATTCTAAAATAGCAAACCCACGATTCAGTAAATTTGAAAAATTATAAAAATCACGGAATATTAGCACCGTTGTATTACTTCATACGCAATCAATTAGTATGAATGATAATCTACTTTGTCGTCATTAAGTGAAATTCATAAATAGGAATATTGGTTTTCTAAATGTTGAAAATAACTATCCATTCCATTTATCAGGACGTCTAGTGCAAAAGTGTAATGCATAAATAGAATGTGACGCCCTAATTCCATTTTAGCGCAAAATTTATTTGGTTGTGGAATAACTTTTATAATTGCAGTTCATGATTGGATATGCATATTCAATTTGGAAAAATCATACACCATCTTGAAGCCAATGCGCTCAACATTACTATACTGTAAATATCACATCAGATATCCTTCAATATTGAGCTCAAATATTCAATCTAGCATCATCCCTAGCAAGGTCTCGACCTTGCTACGGAATTTGCCAGATTTTGGACATAGCGCTAGGCTAGCACTAGGATAGTTACTATCTTTATTAATGCGACAGCCTAGCGCTAGGTTTCATAGTGCTAGCCTATCGCTACCCTTTTGCTACCTTTATTAATACGGAAGTTGCTGCTAGGCTAGTACTAGGGTAGACCTATGGTAGTGCTAAGCTAGTGCTATCTTTATTAATGCGGCCCCAGAACTTTTTTATTACTACTTCCTAGGCCCAAGTAGTCCATGTGGATTACCTATTACCGACCCATAAGAGCCGCGCGTATCCAGAGATATAGAACCATCATTTTCAGCGACTTTTTGTGCCAGTCTGTATATGATTACTTCCATTTTAATATCATAAGTTAAAACTTTGAGAATATTAACTCAGCATGCAGATTATCCGTGTGCTAGTTGTTAATTTAATGAAAATTGAATGAAGCATTAACATCACTACTCCCCAGAAGATCGCTAGGCAAAGCACTGTGCTTGAATATCTAAGCTTGTCATGAGGATGAAGATTTTAGTATTCGGAACCTCGCTTCTGATGCTGAGTCTCTCTTCTATAACTTATACCTAGCTAAACTGTATAACCACAATATGGATTTTGCATTGTTGATAGCCTTATGCGGAAGGGTGTTTATGATGAGGATGAGAAAAAAATACGGCTTTAATAAAAGCGTTTAATAACGGCTTTAATAAAAGCTAGTTGCTAAAAATATTTACACGGCAAACGTTTCGCGACGCAGTCGCTGCCTCAGCGCACTAAAAAGAAGGTAAAAGCAGTCAGAGCGAGTGATTTATATATCAGGGTGATAATACCGTAGACAGAGTATCTCTCAGCCAACCAGCTCGTCTTTGCGATTCAACTGTTGTCTCCTATTTCTGATGTAGCGAGCTTCACCCAGACAATTTTCAAGAGGCGAACTATGCTTGATGTTGATTGTGAAATCGAAAATGTCACGGTTTGTTGTGGTCATTTATCGAATGTTCGGATAACATTCCTAATAACCCCCAAGAGAACAAACCTAATAAAACCACTAGCCAATACTTTTCTAAAAAATTTGCTAAAAAACATGTAAACTGTAATCTCTGCAATCTTCTCGACAACCCTTATCCCTGCGATGTGCCCTTTGTGGTATACGAATTTGCTTGTAAACATTGTAGCAAAACTTACATTGGGCAAGCTAATTGGCCTTTCAAAATTCGTTTCGAGGAGCATGAACGAAGTTTGCGCTTGCAGAACAATACTAGTGCCCCCTCCGAACATTCGGTAAATGACCACGACAGTAACCTTGACATTTTCGATTTCACAATCAATATCAAGCATAGTTCGCCTCTTGAAAATTGTCTGGGTGAAGCTCGCTACATCAGAAATAGGAGACAACAGTTGAATCGCAAAGACGAGCTGGTTGGCTGAGAGATACTCTGTCTACGGTATTATCATCCTGATATATAAATCACTCGCTCTGACTGCTTTTACCTTCTTTTTAGTGCACTGAGGCAGCGACTGCGTCGCGAAACGTTTGTCGTGTAAATATTTTTAGCAACTAGCTTTTAATAAAGCCGTTACTAAAGGGAGTGCCGTATTTTTTTTCTCATCCTCATCATGGACTTTGCATTCATAAGCTGAGAACGAATTAGCCACAGACTTACTAAAGATCGCCTGCCGCACAAATAATTACAGCATTTATAAATATTCTTATAAATTACCTACTAAGCCTGCAACTATTGCTTATCCTTGACAACATTTATTCAGTTGCTGTAAAGTATTTCATCGAAAATAACAACATTTTCACTGTCATGAGAAACAAAATGACAACCCAAAAAGGGGGCAACTGATTTTCTTGCATCACAATTTTCCGAGAATAGAGTTTGACTATTAGTATAGAACTTAATGCTATAGCTTTTGTATACTTTCGTTAGATGAGTATAACTCCTTCAGTTTCCTAAAAATGCAGACAAATTCAAAACGATGGCACATGCTACAGCTTAGTAAGTGTGCAAAAAAGCATTCTTAATACTTTACAGAGATAGGGGGAGAGTCGTGCTTCGCTTGCGTATTGTTAAGTTGTAAATTCCATCAAAGTGCTTCAATTGCCACAATTCACTCAGATTCGAAGAATGCAGATTATTGTGTACAGGTTTCTCGCTAATGATAGTTCTTCCGAGTATTATGAAAGAAGATATCAGGAACACGAAAATTGGTTTACCTGATGATTTCACCACCCTCTCCTCAGCATTCCTCACTGAATGTAAACTAGACAGTAATGTATGACCGAAATTATATTGCAGCACGCACGCCACTCACTGACTGCTGTCCAAAAGCCGGCTTATTGTTTGAGTGTGTACCAGTATGTGCCATTTCCAATGGTGTGGGATATACAACTCATCCCTTTCAGACACCGAAGATTGAACGAGCAGGAAGTCTAATTCTGTGAATGATGCAGCTTGCTCAAGAAACAAGAAAGCTAAATTTTCATATCCTTTTCTAACAACATGTTGTCTTCTAGTATCTCTTTAAGACAAAATTTAACACGAACACTAATATATGTTAATATCAGGTATAGAAGTCCAAAACAAAGCATCGTTAAGGCAAAATCAATAAAGTATGCCAGCTTGAGAACATTTGCATTAACGTTTCCCTTTTTAGTTTAGACTAGTTAAATTGGGGCTGTGTTTTGCAGTTAACATGTGAAAAATAGAACATCAAAGCAGATGGTTACCAGGAGCAAGTCAAAAAGACGCTCTGACTGGAAGTTTTCAAGTTTATTGGTCAAAAGTAAAATTGACTTTGGCATACTGATTGGCATCAAATTGCGGTCAGCATACTTAGTGTGAAGATTTAGGCCTATAAAGAAGTGAATGATATTAAGAATTGCGTTGTTTGTTGAATGTGAGGTGATCAAAGTGAGAGGGAGGACTGTAGCAAGGTAATTCATGTCATATACTGATTGTTGGCTTCAAGTGTGCTATAGCTCTTGGTTCCGTGAATGTTGTATCTCGAGTGCTCGTCAGCTTAGCCTGAGCTGAGTCATGGACTCCTAGATATACTCAGTGACAAAAAGAATGAAGCAAGTCCTGATATGAATACTTATGACTTAAACTTGGTTGTACTGTATGTTTGTTTGTTGTTTGTAAAAGGAGAACTCGAATGCTTTACTCAAAAACATTTAATTTGATACTCATGATTTTATCAACTTAAGTTAGAAACGGGTGTGACCACCGCGAGCATCCAAACAGGCATGGATGCGTGAGGGCATGGATGAGCACAGTCGCTGGATGAATGCCAGGTCTAAGAGGTTCCACTGCTCGATCAGTCTGTCGGCCAACATCTTCAAAGACACTGGTGGGTGGTTGTACCTCTCCCTCACTCTGCGACCAAGTTCATCCCAGCAGTGCTCGATGGGGGAGAGGTCGGGAGAACGTGAGGGCCATTCCAAGGTTGGGATTCCACTGCTTGCTATCCTGTTAGAGACCACTGAAGCGCGATGGGGCCTTGCGTTGTCATCCTGAAAAATCAATTGATTCGATGTCACTGCTGGAACCACGACCGGTGTCACGATCTCGTCGGCATATCTAATGTATGTCTAAAAAATGTACAATCTACCATAGATTTCATTGAAGCTTCCAGTCGAGACGGTTAACTAGTAATATATCTGGGAGTCCATGGCTGAGTAATCATTTAGTGGCATTTACTAAATATTTTTTGGCGGGCGAGAATTCATGTTGCGCCGGTTAATATACATTTGCTAGTATACACAATAGGCCCACACATTATATTTACAGATATATAGGGAATATGTTCTGCCACAACAATCATTATATCGGCCAATATTTGATTATTTTGTCGATAAAGTATTTGCTGTCGGTTATCGGCAAAGTTTCACAAACGAGGATCAATTTATGACAATATATGCTGCCCTAATACGAAGCCTAATGGAATATGCGTGTCAGGCATTTATTGGACTCACCTCAGAAGACTCAAGGAGATTACAGCGCATTCAAGATCGATGTCTCAGGATCAAAGGGAACATTTCTGCAGTTGATTTGGAATCAAGACGAAAGTCAATGGCAGTGAATGTCTTCGTCAATCTTTGGAGACAAGATACTTTCATTTCAAAGTTAAGTCCTTTCTTCCTTCCGTCTAGTCGCATTTCTGTCCCTTTTTATAGGACAAGTTTGCGTCGCAGTGCTTTCGTACCATCTATGTGCATCCTAGAATCAAGCACTTTCTCCAACTAGCTAGTTACATTTAATGCATAGTCTGTTTTTAGTGACATTTCTCATTCAACATGACTTTATTTGTCTTAATCAAATGTAAACTTTGAATTTTGTAGCATGAATGCTATTCAGATTCCCATTTATGGTTTGAATAAACGCATCTCTCTCTCTCTCTCTCATATCAGCACAATGTACTTACATTTATTGCAAAATACTTTCATTTCCAAGCTGAGAACGAATTAACCTAGGTTATCGAAAGATCAAATGACGTGCAAATAATAACAGTAATTATAAATGCTCGAATCATTTCACAGCTCAGATTGTCCCATAAGCAGTGCAGGTTTCAAATGTATAGTATGTATTTATAATATAAGATGCAAATGTGCATTGTAGTTGCCGATAATTGATGTATAGGCCTATTATCTGCAGCTGTTTTCAGGCCTTCTGAATTTTCATAGACGGTTGCTGCACAAATAGTAATAGCAATGACAAATATGATGATGTCATTTTCAATACATTGGAATAAATACAAAACTGGAGAATTATTCCTGCGATATTTATTTTCAAAGACTTCGTTGTTAGATGCAACGCTCAATGTGTTCATCACCGTTTTCAGGAACATCTTGCAGAAAAATAAATTTAGACCGGTAGTCTCAGTTTAAATTAAGGCAACACCATTCCGCTATTCTGATCTTTCGATCGTCCGGTGTTGCTGGTGGATTGTAGTGAAAAGCTCTCGCTTTTACTGCTTCCAAAACTAAAAATCCAACGGATTTAAATCGTGCAAGAGAGGCAGCCATGCCATGTTACATCCTGGAAAAATTATAAAGCGAGGAGTGACTTTAAATTCACTCGTGAATCCAAACCAAACTCACGATCTAGCGATTTCGTAAGGAAATGAATGGATTTGGATGAAACCCAGATGCGTTAGGGGTATCAGCTGACATCTCCATCAAGATGAAGAAATGCCTCGTCTGACCACATGACGTTCGGTAGCAGGTCAGAGTTCTCTAAAGCACTTTAGAAAACTCAAGACGAGCTAAATGGTTCTCGGGTTTCGGATCTTGTAATATTCGGAGTTTTCGTGGAATCAAAGGCAACTGGCAGCACAGGATTCGCTGAACACAAGTTTTCGGGGTCTGTTAAGGCCTACTTCCAAGAATTGTCAGAAACAATTTACCTTCTGGCTAAAATTTCAGCAGAAACCTAAGTTTTACGTGATGCTATAAAAAATGAAACGAACCACAGAAATGATAATGAAGGAAATGGCACCGGAAGCTAGTAGAAAAAAATGCGAGGATCGATGGAGTCGATTTAGCGAATATTGTCAGACATCTGACAGAAAACCAAAATAATGTTGATAATTGTGTAAAATAATAATTATATTTTTGATTCTACATTAGGTCGATATGATTGAATTTAGCACATTGTATTGTTCTATGTTTCAAATGCTAGATGCATGCACTTGTCAAGGATATTCAGCGTAATTACGATGAAAATGATAGACCTACATATAGAAAATAAAATCCTGACTCAAATATACTTGGCAGCATGAAAGTTAACCATGAACTACAAAGTGCTGAATGCAAGAACTGTACAGTTGACCACGGACTGTGAAGTGCTGACCAGGGAGTGTAAAGTAATGCTCATTGTGCTACTGAGGGCTATGGCAATGTCAACTTTTCAACAAATGCACAGAATAGCTATTTTCTTGAGAGAAGAATTATCAACTTTTCCTCTCGCAGCTATGTTGTAAAGCCCGAGCGCAGCGAGGGATGGACAGATAGTTGAGGGGGGAAGCGTTTATTTCTTCTCGAAAGAATGTAACTTTTCATTTTGTAATTCATAGATGTCTATTGCTAATTATGAAATTGATGGTTGTACCGCGAAATCTATGAATGAGCAAATCAAGGGACTGCATCGATATCTTGGTAGTTTCTGGCTTATCAGCTTGTTTATAGATTTCTATGATTTTTCCTGTATGGGAGTTTTCATAGGAAAAGTTAGCTGTGGGAGGGAAAATTAAATTTTTGATCCCATGGGACCGAAAATTTGATTTTTCCTCCCGGAAATTTACATAGGACAGATATCTTTTCACTCCCAAACAAAATAAAAATAAGTTGATATCCCTCAAACATAGAATTTTCCATTATTCAGATATCTATGATGTTTTTTCAGTTAACTCCTCTGTTTTCTATTTTTTCATTTTGTGTCAGGTTTCGCTAATAAATAATGCTGTCTACAACAAATATACAACAGTTGGGATGGTGGTTCCTCAAGAACATGTCGGCTTAGGAACAGTCGTTGATGACACTGATAAAAGGTATAAACAACGAAACGTCCGTGGTATCGACACAATAACACTTGATGATCTCCTCAAGGTAAGTAACGACTGAGTTTTAATTACAATGATGTCTAACTGGCCGATTATCTATCATTATTTAATCCATGTCTTACATAGATGCATTCTACTTTATGTCCTGATAATTAAGGTCTCTCTCTTTTGCAGACCAATACAAAATAATATTCATTAAAATGTTTCGACATTACATATTTGTGAATCTATCTGATACTGATAACGCGTTTGTGCTCAAGCTTCAACAAACTGCTTCTGTGAGTTCAGACCATGTCGATAAATGCTTTTATCCATCCTAAATGGATTTGTTCGGTAAAAGGCCAATGTAAGCAGCCTTTTGATGGCAGTCAGTATGACTGTGCATGGTGTATTGGTGCGTTGATTATTCCACTTGCACCTGTTCTCGGGCCGGTATCACGACAGAATTACATAGCTTGTTTATCTCCTTCGGTTTACTAGAAGTTTGATTAATACGAAATCGACAGCACATCGAGGAACTTAGTAAGTGGGCAAAAAGGAATTCCTAATACCTTACAGAGATAGGAAAAAAAGTTGTGCGTCGTTTGCGGATTAATGTGAGTAAAGCTCCAGCAAAGTGTTTCGATTGACAAAGAATTCTAATCATTGCGCACAAGTTTTATCCATGATGTTGGCCCTTCCGATCAATATTAAAAAAAGTAGCAGGCGTACGGAAATCATTTCACTTGATGTTTTCACATTCTCTCCTCGGCATTTCTCACTGTATAGTGCATACACTAAATCGAATGTTAGCCAAGACAGGGATGTGTGTTTTGGTGTGTGCGAAGTGATATCACAGCACGCACGCCTCTCTCACCGGCCCTGGTTCCTCTGCTGAAAGCTTATTGTTTGCCATTTCCAATAGCAAGCGATACACGAATTATCCATTCGAGAAGGAGCAAGTTATCTAATTCTGTGATGTGTCATTTCGATATTAAGGTTAGATATGATTCTTCCTTTCTAGGAAACCGAAGACACGCGCAGATGAATCTAATTCTATGAGTGTCACTCTTCCTACTTTCCCCTGCTATCAGTTTCCGAGCGGAAAGTGTAGCGTAACTTAGACTTTCATGTGGGAGAAAGACAGATGCAACATTGGAAGTTGACTCTTAGTTTCCGTGTCATTCACTTCCTCCTCTTTGAGCTGAAGTTACAATGCGGTACTGAGATATCGAGGCTTGTGGCTTCTACGAGACGTTATTAGGTTTGCACTTGCCTCTCTTTTTCCGCGGGGGAAATTTGGTTATAGCGGTTTTCTGATACACTTTTTCCGGTGAGCAATTAAGATTAGGGGGGAGAGGAGAATATCATAATACCGGTGCACCAAAATGAGCAGATTTCGGTCAAATTGATACCTTGCTGCACAGCTTTAATTAAAATTGATTCATTGATTCGTTCTTCCAGCCGCAGCAAAGATTGATGAAAAGATATTCTAAGCATACAACAAAGTTATTCCAACTTGAAAAGCATCATCCAATTTTGTGTCAATTCAATTCAAACTCTTATTTCCTATATCATAAAATGAAATTTTTTGAATATCACGGCTATATCTCAAAATGACCGATGCATTTTCTGATGTTGACAAAAAAGTGACGATAATTAGAGATTAAGTTCACGAAATATTATTTTACGCCACGGAATCTCATTTCCCGTGACATCAGAATTTCGGAATCTCGAATTTCGACTTTAGAACGAGGCTGCCCCCTTGCTGATATACATTTTAGCTTTCCAAGAGCTAACGCTTCTTTCGAGAGATTTTTTCGGCATCTGATGTTATTGCATCATCACAGAGGGACTGCTGGAAGCTGAGTAATGTCGAGATGGTAGCCTTCTTACACAGTAGTTTGTTGACTGCGGCGACATCGGATCTTCTGTACCTTTCCTGATGTTCTCAGGGATTGTACTTTTTCATGATTCTGAAATATTTCGACTATTTTACCACTTTTTGCTTAAATTTTTCATAACTTCTGCTTTCATCTGGTTTTCAAGAATTCCATTAGAACTGTTATAGAGACGCACGAATAAAGTACGATAGCATGATAAGAGTCACTTGCAAGTATTTGCGAAAGTAAAAGAGTCTTTTGTATGTAAATCTATTTCAAATTCCAAAGCAAAGCTTCCTAGTATTTGTAGAATTCGCATTGAATTCTGGAAAATATGAACAATTGATCTCATCATGAAAGATTGAGACCCTAAATCCAAGATTTTTGAAGTCTTAATTATTTATCACAAGATAATCCAGAGCGCGAAGCAAATTGTATTACTGCTATCAGCTACATATTACATAGCGTTAATGTGCTTCTGCAGGTACTTTTGCTTTTGCACCACGAGAAATCATGCATTTACGCCAAATTTCTCTTCTCTTAAACATCATAAGAATGGTCATTTGTTATGACAATGTCTAATTAACTTGTGACAGCTGCAGATGACAACGATGCCCGATGAGTGAGACAGGTATCGTGTCGATTATTGGCAGATTGACATGATATCAATTTAGAAAGAGAGAAATTCAGATTATGTCTTCATTTAAAATCATGTTGAAGCTTTTCATACATGTATTTGATACTAGTATTTGAATACAATAAAGATGAAATCTAATATGAACAAAAGTTGGAAACTTTTGGTAGGTAATTCGACAAACATTCAAGAAATATAAGTACTTACAGGGTGAGTAAAAAAAAACGTTATTTGAAGTTTGTGAAAAATCTATCTGAATTGTCATTCTGATTTCTTTCTCAAGTTGACTGATTGAATTTCTATGGTTTTATTTTCCATATCCAAGCACCAAATCAATGTTCTAAGTTCAAAAAATTCGAATTCATATCATCGAACGAATGGCTTCTGTACATAGTTTATACAAGTGTATGTACAAGTATTCATTTAGTGCTTCATTCATGCCAAACTATGATGGAAAGGAAGGCAAGGCTTGTTGCATGGGCGGTTACATTCAACAATGTGTCCGAAGCAAGGAGAAAATACATGGATGAATTTCATGAGGAAGCCCCGCCTCCACCGACAGTCCATCGTTGGATGAAGAAATTCCTTACGTATGGGGATATGAATAAGCGTGAAAATGGAAGTGGTCGTCCAGTGACGGCTACAGGTGACGATATCTTTACCTCCATCAAGCCGATAATTGAAGATGACCCGAACGTTTCTACGCGTCGCATAAGCAACACGCTTGGAGTCTCGCAAAGTAGCGTCGTTCGCTGTCTTCATAAGAAAAAGTATCATCCCTATAAGCCAACCTTCGTCCAGGAACTCTCAGATGACGATCACGACCGACGTCTCGAATTCTGTCAATAGATTCTCAATTCCTCACTTCAGCATCCTCAATTCCATCTCCGAATAGTTTTTTCCGACGAAGCTGTCTTTCATGTGAATGGAACTGTAAATAAGCACAATCTGCACTACTGGAGCACTGAGAACCCTAAAGCTTTCGTCGAAAAGCTTCATGACCGGAGATCTGTCACTGTATGGGCCATGATAGACCATACTGGAGTGCTGAGTTACGACATCAGTGAACTAACGATGAACAGCGATCGGTACTGCAATGTTCTGAAACAGCATGTTATTCCCTTCTTGCGACGAAACGAAAACCAGAGCAGATTCTATCAACAGGATGGAGCCCCTCCCCACTACAGCAACGCAAGTCGAAGAATCCTCGACGAAAATCTGACGGGTCGGTGGATTGGTCGAAGAGGACCAGTTGAGTGGCCACCCCGTTCTCCAGACCTTACTGTTTGCGACTTCTTCCTGTGGGGAGCGTTAAGAGACCGAGTGTATGCGCGACTGTTAAGAAATACGAGAGAACTGACAGCCTGCATTCGAGAGGAAATTACTTCGTTCACATCTAACGCCTGCATGAAGGCCTATGACTCATTTGTTCAACGATGCTCTCTTTGCATTCAGCAGGAAGGTGCTCAGTTTGAGTCGCTGTTGTAACCACAGCTTGTGAGGAGCAGCTTTTTCAATGTTCATAACCGCCTGTTGTTGCATTTTATTGTAACTTATAATAGATATCCCACAAAAGGTAAATAACGTTTTTTTTGACTCACCCTGTAGATCTAAGTTTCGTTCTGATGCGTTTGAATTTCGTGGTCATGACATGTCGGTTTTAAGGATCGCAGTCATGTTCATGTTCTTGCTTCAGATAAAAATTTCGTGTTATAGAATAGCCATTTTGAAACATGCTAGAACCAACTGAGATACTGTAATCTACAAGTTTCAATGACAACGTTTCAGCATCAGTTGGATTAGTGCATGATTATATAACCTTTTGCTGAATTGGATTCATTAGATGAACTACTTGCACACATACAGTGTATAGATATTTGAATGGTTAACGAGCATCTGACAGACCATTCAAGAATTAAGTAATCGCCTGAGGGGGTGAGTTGTCACAGTGATTACGAACGATTGCGAAGAGGGAGGGAGAGGTTGATGCATAGATTGCTCAATCATTGGAGAAAAAAAAAGATTATTTATTCGTTGTTGATTTTCTCTTAACAACAGTTAAGCAGATTAGCATCCTGATCCCTACTTTTGTACGTTAACCAGACATTTCATTAAGAGAGACATTTTAGAAACAACTGATCATGTTTAAATTTGATTACATGAAGACTACAAAACTGAATATCGCAATCTAATTAGTCAATGCAATCAGGTATTTTCCCTTTCCTGATGAATTACCTTTGTTTTAAATCATACTTCAAACTATTTTATTGCATATTTTTAATAATCCAATACTTTGGTTATCAACAGTAACCATTCTCGGAGAAATCTAAACAGCATGTGTCCTTTTAATGTTGGATTGAGATACACAGTGCAATTGCATGAAATTCAACAAATCGCACTCTATATCTGAATGTGAATAGTGAAAAAGTTATTCGGCTCTAAACATCTACTTTGACCTTCAATTTCAATAACTAATTACAACGTTCGAATGGTGGTTCATAATCACATGATATTTTATCTCCGCTACTTATAGCTCGAGGTATTATTTTCTGTACACTAGCCTATGCACGAACAAATGGCAATTGACGGCTAGCAACCTAAAAGGAACAACAATTTGCAGCGTTCGTTCAAGGAATATAAAGCCAGAATTGATGTTGCAGAGCTTATAATAAAAAAACTACACTAAAATGTTTCGAATATCAAGATGTTGCCACAGTTTAAAAGCAACTTCTTAGTTGCTGCAACCATCAATTTGGCAGCAAATTTCAATTTTACGCATCCCGATCGGTCATAGAAGGCCTCCAAACATCATCGACGTGATGGGCTCATCATCCTTGTCAAAGAATTGACCTATTCCAATTCAGAGCATCATCTGAGTTTACCATGACTTCAGCGACACTTGATATGACAAATTAAGGAATTTATAGGTCATCAGGATCAGCCATCGAGTTCCGAGGCATCGTCATGATGTTAGATTTGTCATAATAAGAGAAGATCTGTGCCGGAATGTAAGCAGATCGAGCAACGTGTGCATCGAATGTAAGTTCCCACGTTGCACGAGCACATCGATGACGCGGTGAGTAGAATGAATAGGATATTTAGCAGGATGATGTTTTCCGTCATATCCCGAGACACTTTCATCTTTAACTATGAATATGATCTATCAGAAGTATGAAAAAATACTTCTTTTGTAGAAATCATTTGTTTCTTTATCAATGGTCGTTTTCACCATAGGTTGGCCTTTAAAGTTGTTTTTGACGTCGACTCGTTAAGGGTTATGCACGCACTGCAGATACAAAAAGATGATTGATTGGAAAAATAGTTAGTTAAAAAAATAAAAGTGCGTCACTCAATTTATTTACGCTTATTTGACCAACAATATACATCGAATGTCAGTGACATTGGGCAGTAAATTATTTTATCCACTATCCCATGAAATTCATTGACAAATCAATTGAAAAGTTATTGAATAAATACAAAAAGAAGAGAGCAAAAGCATAGAATCATCAGAAAAAGAAGGCAATGACATCATCTATTATTCCAAAAACCAATTATCTTCAAACTCAAAATTCGAGTAGAAATGGCTGAAGAAAATAATAACAGACAATGTAACCACCAAGAACAAAGACAAAAATATTCAATTATTTGTCTGCTACAAACAGAAAACAATTGGTTTGTCTGCTACAAACAGAAAACAATTGGTTTGTCTGCTACAAACAGAAAGCAATTGGAGATGTTTTGGGAAGAAAAACAAATGAAACAAACGATTGCGTGGTACATAAATTAAAATGTCCAGAAAACATTTGCAACAATACTTCCTACATCGATTGGTTAAACCACAACCCCACTGTCAACACGTTGTTAACAACACGAACATAATTGCGCAATCAAAGAATTTTCCTACAAGTACACGCATAGTGGCAAACCATCCAACATAATCAACAATGCGAAAACAATAGCAAGGGTATCAAACGTAGATGACCTACGAGTGGCTGAAACTATTCTAATCAAAGACTATAAACCCAGTTTAGATGTTCATGACAAGAGAATGACAAGAAATATTTATGTCCTATGGCTGATGCAATTTCACTGAATTTTACTGACGTCAAGTCTTATTGCATTTCTTGATATTCCTTCGATTATAAATGTTAAGTTGCCAAGGACTTTTATATTTATCATTTCACTACCAGATCTATGTAAGAGTATTTAACCAGCATGAAACTTTCAATAATTTTTGCCAGGAGATTGCAATTTCTTAATGATAAAGCGTAATCCTTCATTGCTTTAAAAACTTCGCAGAATAACACAAAATAACAATTTCGAAAAACAGAAAAGTCGTATAAAATGTCTCAAATTACAAAATGACGAAATCGTTCTGCTGGTGCACCAATTCTTTTGTCTGCAACGGGTCTCGGGCCGGTGCACCGAAATGTGCGAATTTCGATCAAACTGACGTTTCACTGTTTACTCCCAATTATAGTTAATTCAATTTATCTGCTATTCAGTCAGCAAATTGGACAGAAAGGTATTCTAAGAATGCAGTATATAAAATCCAACTAGGAGTACATCATTCAATTCTATTTAGCAATTCAATTTTAACTTTAAACAGCTGATGCATGCCTTTCATGAAGTTGAAAAAATGTGAAAGGTGATGAAAATGAGATGATTCGTGCTCATGATCAGTCATTTCAGGTCACGAAATGTCAACTCCCGTGACCTCAGATTTCGGAATCTCATAGTGAATACCACGTGCCCTGTTGTTGCTCCGCTTGCCAAGATATAGGCTATCTTAGTATTCCAGCAGCCAGCGATCAGTCCGAAACATTTATTTATGCGTTCAGTAGCATTATAGCATCACAGAGATACTGCATGAAGCCGAATAATGTCGATATGTTGACTTCATTTCATTGTAATTTGTAGGTAACGGTGACAGACATTGCATCGAATCCTTCTGCATTTCCTGATGTGTTCGTGCACTTTTGAAAAATGATCAAAAAATCTATTCCTCATTTGTCATTTATACTTCAAAAGAATCAACTAAAAAACGACGCTTCGTCCACCACCAACTCAGTGATAGCAGGTTTGGAACAATTACAGTAATTGCAATTGTAATTGTGCAATTAATTACAATTTTTGAAGTAATTGTAACTGTAATAGAAGATTTTGATTTTTAAGTAATTGTAGTTATAATTGCAATTGCGAAAGTTCAGCTGTAATTGTAATAATAATTGCAATTGAAGAAAAATGTCGGTTAATTACACGTCAGTTACTTTTGTCTTAATGGTTAGACGAAACACAAGATCCAAGGATTGCTATATTGAAGATTGACGTATTCAATTTTCACATTTTTTGTTCACACAGGCTTAGACTACTGTTGAGTGTTGATATATGCCTATAAATACACATATAGCCTACAATCCCTACATGCACAATTATAGCCTCCACATATAGGTCTGGTTCTGTATTGCGCTTTTACCGATTTTTTTGAATATACCTCTGCAACAGAGAATGCAAAATTACAAATGTCATAATATGGGCATTTTCGAATTTATACATTAATATTTCCTCTAATAATTTACACCAATCTCTAATAAACACCGCCCTCTAAAACGCCGAAGATAGGTCAGCACATCAATAAACGTGAGGCTTAGCTTTGATATAAAAGAATGTGCATGTAGGAGAATGACTTTGCAGGGGCATGGGGCGATCATTACAGGAGGAGATGGCACAACCTATTTTTGGGCGTTAACACCGCTTTTAGAAATGGGCCTACCTAACGAAGCGTAATAGGTGCCTGCTGTTAATGATGACTCAAACTGCTCATCCTGTTTCTGGTGGTTGCTGTAACTGTATCATCGATATGAGACTCATATCATGGCTCATCAGGATTAAGTTTTTGGTGTGCTCCACCTTAAAGTGATTATTGGAAGGTTGAACCGTTGCAATTGTAATAGACAATAGACCCTACTTCTTTCTCTATCTTGTACTCAAAATCAAATTTGCCAAGACGAAATCGTTTTGGACAACTATAACTCATATTGACCAACATTGTTCGGAAAATCGATGTAATTGTAATTGTAATTGAATGAAAGTCGTGTAATTTTAATTGTAATTGAGGATTTTGATTTCAAAGTAATTGTACTTACATTTGTAATTGAAAAAATTGTGTTATTGCTCCAACCCTGAGTGATAGTCATTGTAATTTTTTATTATTTGTTGTTGCACGACTTATGATTCCTCTTTTCATCAAGTTACAAAGAATTCCAATATAACTACCATACAGGCTCGGGTTAAGTGTGATGACAGTCACTTGCAAGTATTGGCAAAACTAAATTAAAAGAGGCCTTTCAAATTCTGTGGCACCATTAGAATTTTCCCACTACTCTATAAAAGTTGCGTTGAATTCTAAAACGTATGAACATTTGCTATGAAAGATAGAGTTCCTGCCTCCAAGATTCTGAAGTTCTAATTGACTATCGCACGACCATCTAGAATGTGAAGCAAATGATATTTTGCCTATACTTCAACAAGTACATGAGGGCAATACGCATTTCAAGATTTTTGGTGCACCGTTGCGGGCAGAAGCGGCTAGCACCGCAGCCCTAATAATGATGTTCTCTCGCTTTTCTTTTTGTTTGAGACATGGATTTATCGTAGATAATCCATGTCTGAGACTATAATAAAAATCTTTCAGTAAAGTTACATTAATCGGGTATTCGAGATTACTTTGCAATTAGCGCTATGGTAATTACAGCCTTCTCACCTGAGTAGAGCACTTGATATATTATGAAGCCTGTAAGTGAGAATGTTATTCCATTCAGAAGCCTTTTCCGTATGCCCATGGCGTATGGCTGAAATAATTTTGATTAGATCTTGTCTTGGTTAATAATTTTAAAAGACTAGATATTAACCGCCGTCAACATTTTTAGTGACTTACTTACTGGTGTGAAACCGACCTGCTTCCGGTCTGATTGTTGACGGTGACTGACCGGCCCGAAAATCTCGGCTGGTTTCCATCTCCGGGATGCACGGTCCCACGCGTCCCTGCGTGAACAGTTCCATAGGATTGTCAAGGTTCATAATATTCTGGACGAGTGAGGACGTGCCATTCCGCATCGTATCCAGTCCAGTGTGAATGGGCCTTAGGACTTCATCTTAGAACTGCATCATAGAACTGTGCCAACAAATAAGAAGCATCAGGTGTTATCAATGAACAGATTATTGCATCTAATTTGAAACATTTACGGATGAACGAAGTTAACAGTGATTTCATGTACGCAAACAACATGAGATCTTTAATGGCTAGACAGTGACTCAGTGTTGTCTTACAGAATGATGCAAGTTTCCAGGTTGCTTGCAGCTGTACCGACCAAATGTACAGGACGAAGTCGCTATGGTAATAATGATGCCTCGTGAGCGATCTTGGTACTGATGGGTTATCTCCCCCCCCCCACGTTTTCAAATTTGTCCAAAATCCGTAGAAATCAATCAATCATCACAAAACTTCAGAGACACGTATTTGAGCATGTTTCTACACACATGCAGAATTTTATGCGAATCGGACAAGTACTTTTTGAATTAGGAGCGATAATTTGAAGTGCAGCGATGCCGGCAGCTTGATCTGACTTCTTATGACCTCACCGTCGGAGCAGAAAGCAATTGGGGTCAACAAAGTCATTTCCCGACAACTCGTGAGGCGATGATGACCAGACCACATCCCTTATATCAATATGCTTGGCTTAATAAAGGTGTGGCAAGGTAGTGGTCGTGGGAAGATTTCAAATAACAGTGGATGAGACGGAGAGGGAGATAGAACAATGCACTCACGAGTAACAATAATGCGTTGAACAGACGAAGTCAGATCAAGCTGCAGACTTCGCTACACTTCACGTCATCGTCTCTCATACAAAAAGTACTTGTCTGATCTGCATAAAATCTTGTATGTGGGTAGAAAATATACGTAAATACATTTACCTGAAGTTTGGTGACGATTGATCGATTTTTGCAGATTTAAGACAAATTTGAAAGCGTGAGGGAGGGGAGATAACCCATAAGTACCGCGATCTTTTAATAGTAGACTAATGTCTTTTGATTGACCAGCATTGCATAACACGTTGTTTGAAAGCAAATTTCGCTGTCTCTACGATTGTGAAGGTGATGCGCAACAATGATTTTGGGAAAGCACACGACTTTGTTTGAAATAAATAATTTTGAATTTAAATTGCCTCTCACTTCCATAAGAAGATGAGAATTCTTGACAGTTCACTATCTCGGCTTTCTTTTCGACGGTTTACAAGAGAGTGAATGCAAATAGGATTATGGAGAAACATAATAGCCATTAGCCAATAGACAATGAACTGAAAGTAACATGACATACAAGCAACTTGAAAAATGAGGAATTACATTAGCGCGCTTTCATGTTGGTTGCCTGTCGTCAGAAGTAGCTATTCAAGCTTTTTATCAATTATCCTGACGTTGCAGTTATACCTCAATTTGTATCTCAAAAGTGTTTGATTATTTCAATCAACCAATTATACTTAATGTGAGGCTAGGCTACCGCTGCGCTGGTACAGTACATGAATGATATTCTTTAAATCTCAAATTGTGAACTGCACGATAACCAAAGAATGAGTTGAATGAGATGCAAAAATATACTCATGCAGGGTCAATTAAGAAGAATTATAAATATCGTAGATTTTATTATCAAAACATTCAGCGAAGGGTGGCAATCTAAGTGCTCGTAAAAATGAAAGCAACACTGCAATCCTCACAAAGTTCAATAGAGTGTAGGCTATAGGGTCTCCATATTTAAATTGCTCCAAGTACTTTCTTTGCTCGTTTTGCGTTTTCCAATTATCTCAAAGTTATGCACGTTCACCTTGACGAATGCGTAACACATAACAAGAACAGACGGTATATAAAAAGATGTTGGATGTCTTACGAATTGATCTGTTTTTACATTGATGATTTGATCGCTCTTTTCTTCGGCCGATATGTTTCTTGAGGAAATTTGACATAGCTTTATGAATGACCGGTTCGTTGCGACATTTTTTCTTTTGTAATTGCAATGTCAATTGACCAGCATTCAACTTTGTAGTTCGTATCTTCCTTTGGTATTGTCTCCACTGATGAGTATTCAAATTGATGTATTCCTTTATTACTCTTATGTATTATTGATACATTTTCTGACCAAACTAAATATCTGCAGCTTTATTGACTCATAGAATTGTCTTGAGATATTTAGGTAGCAGCAATTGGCATCTTCCCTGAGAAAGGCAGGGACATTCAGGAAATAACTGTCAGTAGCAGGTATTCAAAGATATATTCTATTTATGACATATGTAAAAAATACTTAACATTACTGAATAAACGATTTTATTCTAATCTACATCAAAAATAGATTAGCTATAAATTTCACTGAGAATAGGGTTAGTTATCATACAATTTAACATCACCTGAATGATATGCTACCAATACTATCAGATAGAATTATAATTTGGCTTGGGCATAGGACTCGGATATTCACAACATTACAGCAGGAGAAGAATGTTCTCAAATGACGTATCTCCGACTGCGGCATTTGGTTGGACTCCGATTGAGGAGGAAGGTTTAGTAATAATTAGCAAAATGTGAAGTTCAAGAACATGGGCCTACTCCATGCGTAAAGAGCCAGTCTCCATTGACTTCGAATTAAACAGGTCAAATCATGTCAATCTTCACAATGAATAACAGTAATTATGACCATGCAAATGTACAAAGTGCCCAAAAATACAGATGCACCTATAGATGTACAGTACATGTACCTTGTACTAGCGATTTTGTCTTGAATGTTCTTATTGAGTAGGCTTTAATGCTTAATTTGAGCTTTTTTGATACATGATGATTATGTGTATTTATTATAAATGTCAATCACAACTTCCATTAAACGAATCATGAATAATATAATGTTCACAGCATGGTGACAGATGGCATGGATGATGTGATAGAGGTTGATCGAAATGAATGTCTGTACAGAATTATTTACAGGTCATACAATTAAACCTTGATTCTACAAATATCATTTTATTATCAAATGTGTATTCAATTCAGATTAAACCCAGTCTGTAGTGCATGCTCATGAGAAATTTGTAATTCATCTTACAATGGATTTTTAATATTAAAATTGTGTTCCATACAGATGAAATACACTATGAAATACATGTTGAAATAATTTGAAAAGATGAATGCAATATTACATATAACATTATTCAGTAACCATAATTAGATAAGTATACGCCTTAGAAATACTTTGATTCCCCTTTGGAACAAAGAGATGAGTGGCTCATGAAGATCCCCGTCAGTAGAAGGTCGATGACTGATGATAAAACATGCCTTCCAAGTAGGTCTTCCAGGTGACATCATCAGTTGCTATCGATGTTCTATTCTATGTATATTCTGTGTTCCATTCTTAGTATACTTCTTATACAAGAACAATACATGATTTCATTGTTACTCTCGTATATACAAGGGCTAACTCTGTGTAAAATTCATTTCCTTCATGCAAGTTTATACTACTAGTATACAAAGATGTCCATCATTGATGACATAGGCACCGATAATCACAGGCGGCCGGCCTGCCTTGAGAGACAGAATCACAGAAGGAAAAGACAATCACTTTTTCACTTCTAGTCCAATGGCCGTAATCACCTTTGCACTGTTGGCTGCACAAAGTTATATAAAGTTAAGACAAATAATTTGCGTGTTACGTGTTGCGGGTTTGGTTATAGGCTGGAGTCGCATCACTTTTGATCCTCGGCCAAAAAGATCGGACTCCGGTACGACAACTCCTCATCGCTGAATATTTTATGTCATATTCTTGTTCTTTGATATTGTGCTCCATAGCTTGTGTATCTAGAAAATATATTTCCGATATATTCTGTCAATGCACCAGTAAAACCCCTGACATCGAACCAGACTTATAACTACATGATTTTTTGTAGTTATATATTTATTTTTTGCTGAAGATACTGCTGTGTAATTATTCTGCTATTGTATTCTGTAGAAGCACTCAATCCTGAAGCAAATTCTCGTCCATCCCTTTCATCATTTACATCATCATTTGCTTCCAACACGTGTCTACCTGGTGCCCTCTATGTCTTTGATTCGGAATTAACTTTTTAATTTTCATCAACAGAAATAATTTTACCTGTTGTTTTGCTATTTCAAAACAGTCTATATAACGTCTATAAGGAACGGAGATCCATCCTGTCAAGGCGAACTCTACCAAAATTCATATTTTTATATATATTCATACCAAAGTATTTTTCATCATATTCAGTTGAATGGAATATAAATCAGCACTCAAATACGAGTATATAATGGCTGTAATACCTTTTGTGGAAAAGTATTAAATTGCATGACTTATATAGCAGCTATATGAACGATAGACAGTCGAAAAGATATATAATTGTGCATCAATAAGGATTCCTCTGCTATGAGCGACATGCAAAACTAATATTTTTCAAAAATTTTACACTTGTTGTATTCATAGAATTATAATTTCCTTTCCGTCTGATTTGACAAAGAGTTAATCGAAATATATCAGTAACAACAACTTTAGTAGCATTGTTATCTTCAACTTTTTCAAAATAATTGCTATTAATCATTGTTCAAATGTTAAAAATTATCACTATTAATTATATGTACGTGTGTGTACAATCCGAGTGCATTGATTTATTCATGATTTGCTCTACTATTGGAAAAACTTACCAACTCATCATAATGATTACAACTATATTTTGGATTTTGCTTTATAAAGAGAAAGTGAATTGAGAAAGTGAACAGCCAATTGAACTCAAGTGATCAATATTATCTGAGAAGAATTGTTTCGATGACAAGAGTTGCTTTTATTTTAGTCCTAGCAGGTGCCCGAAGCTCCTCATCAATCATTTTCCTAACTCGCTCGCGCAATCCATTCATCAATCCAAGCATTTTTCATTGCTCGCTCACTCATCAGCTCACAGGCCTAATTTTAAGTCACCGTATTTGCCGACTGTGAAAGACATTTTGATGTTTCGTTTAAAATTTGCAACTTTTGTATTTTCCATCCATGACTTGGTTTCACCTCATCACTTAGCAGAAAGTCTCGTCTATGCTCTATCGATCATATTAGCAATTATGTATGTAGCCTACACCATGTAATGCAGTGTAAACAAGTGACGCAGAATGACCAATATTTTTATAGCGCTTGATCAATGCATATACAGCATAATATATGCAGAGAAGGCTGAAGTCTTGCAGATATAGCTCTGATGTATTTCTTTCTTTCTATTACAATAAATCAACTCTTTGATGCCCTATCCTTCAAGCATTTCTCCTTGATTATGCGACCTCTTTCTTACTTCAAAATCTATTTATTGTTTATTCCAACGTTGTTGTCAACAAAGTGTTAGGTGAAGTATAGTAGTAGTCAATGGGTCTTTGCATTGTACAGCATGATGTCATATTTTCAGACCTGATAAAAATTGGGGACCACTGGTCTTTACCGATGGCCACAATTACTGTAAAATGCAAGCTACATTATGTACATGTGCTAGCATTATCGATAGACTATGGAAGAGAATTTCCGGCAAGTGGGTTTCAGCTGAGTGGGTTTCCAAAACAGTTTTGACGCTGTCAATTCATTTAGCAATTTTTATATTGGTATTGCTTCGCATATTATGTCAGAGTTTGCAATGTTAAATGAATCCGGTGGTGACGTTGACATTGATTTAGCAAATTGCCTCGAGAGGAAACGATATAAAATGTTGGGATAATGGGACTTTAAAAGAATATGCTTTAAAACCCGAACTTATTTAAATCTGCTCATGTACTACTCGTAGAGACCAACAAAAATAAATTTGTAAAAATCCGCAAAATTACAAAAAGAGCTGTTTATTGTTTTGAATCATCCGGAAAGAAGCGTTTCAATCCTAGCAGGTTATTTTGTCATATTCTCTCTCGCATATTTTAAAGTGAGACATAATAAAAGTTGTCTTTAAAAAATTGCTGCAGAGCAGGACGAAATGAAATGGCACATTTCAAAACCATCCCGAAATACAACCTTTGTTTTGATATTCATAATCAGCATCTATTGTATTTGTGAAATCTCCAAGCTGTTATTCTTCAATGATGTTTATTCTTGCTTTTCTGCATCTGATGATAGATTAAGCCACGGATGAGATACTGGCAAAATAAAGGCAATTCACAATCTTTTCCTCGAAGTATTCTGATAATCACTATTTTTCTTTCAGGTTACTACATTTAAAAAGGCCATACTGAAAATTGACATTGAAGGAAAGGAATACCATGCCTTCTGCAACTCATCCAAACTTCTCAAAGAAATTGATGTCACTCACGTGTTTATGGAATGGGGCTATTACTCAAAATATGTAGAAAAAAAGCGCGAAGGAGAGTTCATGCTAAAACATTTTGGAGAACTCGGATACGTGCCACTTGCAAATGCTCATGCTAAGACAATACTCGCACCAAACTTCAGACAATGGCCATGGGATGTAGTGTGGGTCAAGAAGTATGTATTTGATAAAACAATGAAGCCAAAGACTGTAACCAGTGGTTCATTTACGACAACCAAACGTCCGCACACGACAACCAAACGCCAATAATTTTCGGGAAATAACTGATAATTGATATTGCTAATCGAGACTACAGATTCTGAACATGGGTCTACCGAGACCTGCATAATAATTTTGCGTGGAACATTTTTTTCTGAAGGCACTGCTAGAATGACTGTATTTATTCAAAAAAAATTGTCTAGAACTGTCATGAACTTTTTCTCTATGATCATTCTATTTGGTCCTTGATTAAAAGTCTTGACTGACAGTAGGTAAGTTCATGTTCGGTGTTAATGTACGTGTTTAGTCCGCATACCCGAGCTTGCAACACTCCGAAGTTTGCATCAGAGTTAACTCCGCAGTTAAACCAACACTGGTGTCAACTCCAGGGTAAAACCGGATCGTTTTTAATGAAAGACAATGGCAGTGCTTTCACAAAATCGAAATGTCAATTGCATGGTGATGGAATGAAGAATTGGCTATTTTTATTCAATTTTCCTAAGGAAGACTGAATTCAGAAAAATTTCATTAGATAACAAACGACAAATGATATGTGCACAGATTTTATTATTCACTTTATGAATCTGGAGCTGAGCTGACGGTCTGCGGGAGGATGCAAGCAAGAATTATCGTCCCTATGCACCGACGGAAAGACTTGTAATTTCCTAAGTGGAGGAACTACTGAACTGCCACATATGTGAATGAATTTTTTTAAATTTTACTGTTAGATGTTAATTTCGCAAAACCTGCAGCGATGCAGTTGCTGCTATCAACAATTGTGCGATCCATCCAGGAGAAATCGCAGAAAGGGCTGCTAGCTAGAAGAAGAGGAAGTGTTCTGAATCAGGGTATTCCAATATGTGCCATCTCCTTCGAGAGCCATGGTGGAGACTGAAGAAACGAAGGAAAGTCTATATATGACCTGTCGCGCTCTAAGACTCTTTGTCATCATCCGCAGCAATGCCAACTCCTTTATGACCGCCGTTCTTCTGTAACTGCATCTTGTTGCTTCTTATACCATTTTCCTTCAAATTTCATTGTGATTTTGATCTGTATTGAGCGATATTTTTTCCGATAAATGCAGTTGATTGACACGCTATTTTATAAGTCTGATCACTATTTGCTTCAACATCAGGTATCAAAGGAAAATTCTGCAGAAATTCAGAAGGTACATCCAAAATTATGCAGCACGATCCTGTGATAGTCAGTAGTATTTCAACGTTAAAATGTAGAAGTTTATCATTTCGGCTTGGTGCAGATCAAGATAATAATCTAATTACGTGTTGCAATAATTCCATTTTGAATGTTGCAAGCACGTTCAAGTCATAAGAGATGGCAATAATGCGTCAGGATTATATTCTCGTTGGAGGTAAGCCTCCACTAAAGCTAAAGGTATATAGTGCATGATTGGTCGAATTTGATGAAGGTCACAGCTTAAAGCGGAGCAAGGTTATTTATGTCATATTGTTAGTTTAAAAGTTTAGCAAAGTCTGATTCACATTAAGCGTCTTTTGAATCCTTTTGGTCGCTGTATGTATTTTGTGTTTGCATTTTATGCATCCATGCACATTACACTTTTTATTGTTAGAAGTAAAGCCTAACAAAAATAAACCTAAAATGATCTCCTATTATTCATTTATAAACATGCAAAATGTGAGCCATTTCTAGCAGTTCCGAAACAAGAAGTGTATGTGCGAATGAAAACATTCTTTCGGATTAGCCGCATTACGCGAATGTCGGATCGGATTCGGAATTAGTTTTCGAGTCGTCGAATCCGATGCACACCTCTAGTTTTCATGTATACTTTTGTACAGCCCAGCAGGAATTGCTTCGTTGAAGCCAGATAAATATGCAGAACACACCACTACACCAGATATGAACTCGGCAACTTGTTATCCTCAAAAGGCTAGATTTTGCATGGTAAGAGCTATACCATCGATGTCCCAAAAACGTGCCGGAAACTAAACACTTATAACTTGACCATTTCCCAATCGATTCAGCTGACTTTTTGTTTGCAGATGCAAAATGCCCATAAGTTTTTGTCTGCATAGTTTTTAACTCAATACTGAGTACGCTTAGAGAAATGCTAGTATAGGTTCAATTCCTGTGTATTTCCAATGGTAAAACTCAAGATATCGAACAGACAGATCGTGTGTAGTTTAGCTATGGTATATTGTGGCAGCAATATATTTCGGAATGATGATATCTGCATTATAGCATGCGGAAGACAATGTAAATAGAATCATCATGTATTGAGTTGCATCCTCGGTTGAAAAATGGAAACAGGTTTGAATAGTTTCCATTTCATTCAAAATCAGGAATCATCAGCAGGCCTAGTTCACATCTGTCAACCTCGGCACAACTCCCTACTTACAGTTGCAGCCATGCCCACGGTGTCACGGATGGTGCGGTTTCATTTTTGAAGTTTCCTAGAAGACTTTTCTTCACATTCCTATGTAATTTGATCTCTAGATTTCGAATATGATGGTTAAAAACTCATCCATTGAGGGATTTTCGAGAGAAAGTCAAATATTCAAAATGGCGAACCTTGAAACCGAAACTGCACTGTGCCTACTTCTATAAAAAATTTCTAGAAGACTTTTCTTCACATTCCTATGTAATTTGTATTCCTATGTGACTTCTATAAAAAATTCCTAGAAAACTTTTCTTCATATTCCTATGTAATCCTTTGTATTCAATCTCTAGATTGAGAATATGATGGTTAAAAAATCATTCATCAAAGACATTTAGCACACTGGAAAACGTGTCTCCGGAAATTGCGTTTAATTGCCTGAAGGAATGTCTCATAAAAAAGGAACAACATCACGGAGGAATGTTTGATGGCAATAGTGCGCCCAACCTCCTTAAATATGAAGACAAATTGCGCTCGATTGCAAGAATCGAAATTTTGCCTTTCGCATCGGTTTTCTAAAGTTTAGGATCATGTAGTTACCGAATGTTTTGGTAAAGATTTGGACGAGAAGTTCTGCGAATATATTGACAAGTTTCGCAATGACATTTTAGCTCTAAATTTTTCAATTACACCCAAACTCCATTGCCTATTTCATCTTGCGACCAAATTATGTATGTCCAGGCACAAGGACTGGGGATTTACAGTGAACAGGTGAGCGGAACACTGCATTCAAATTTCGATTCCATTTTGTCAAAATGACAAAGTGAGAGACACTGCTAAGCCGAACTTTACCAGAAAACTTCTGGCTGCTGTACGAGCCTACAGCGGAAGACATATGTAGAATATGTTGGAAGCTTTGTTTTTGATAAGTATGATGATTATAATACTTTTCTTTTTTCAATATAGCCTGGTATTTAACCTAATCCAGAAGAAAAAGCAGAAATATTTTCAAAATTATTTATGAGCATTTTATGAAAAAGACGAACATTAATATTGTAATTTAAGATAATCGAAGATACCGTAGTTAATGTCATTGGGTAAGGTTTTGTCCGTTTCAAACGGTCCTTTCATGTTTCATGAATTCAAAAGCAACATAGTTTTATCATTTCTGCAAGTACATACTATATTAACACTTAGAGCCAATCTAAATAACACATGAAAGTCATTGTTTCGAAAACTGTTAATTATTAATATAATACTTAATAATTTATTTTTAAATGACTTCTGCATTCAAATTTATGACTTTATCTCGAAAAGCCCTCAATGGATGATTTTTAACCATCATATTCGAAATCTAGAGATCAAATTACATAGGAATGTGAAGAAAAGTCTTCTAGGAAACTTCAAAAATGAAACCGTACTCTCCGTGACACCGTGTGCCCAACTTTGGATGGACACGGAGGATAACTTAGACAGAAATAATGGATGATACTTGGAGAAACAATGGAAAAAGCGCAGTTGGCGTATATCTACATTGGTTACCTTAGCGAAGAGTCGACATCATCGCAGTCAAGATGAACCCACATCTGATCCGTCCGCCGCTGGATCGTCCACTTCAGGGTCCCTCTGCTGATAGTCTCCATCAATAGCTGATTCTGTCGCCATCGTGCTGGTCCAGATAGATCGCTCTTACTTCCACCACCGCATTAAATGCTTTTCACCACCAGTCTTCGCAGAGTGAAGGAGTCCAACTTCGATCATTCTCGCTCAAGTCATCATGCACGAGAAACATGAGAGTAGCTAGATCAAGTGTCAGGCTGTCATGAATCGTAAATGTGCCCGCAAGCTTATCTGCCTTTTCATTGCCAGTGATACCACAATGGCCAGGAGAAAATATCCAAGTCATCTTTTTGAGTCGTCTCTTTTCAAGGGAACTTCTCCAGTCATTGCAAATCAGACCACCCCTGATCTTTTCCAATGTGGACATGGAGTCAGCGACGACAGCAGCATGTCTGCAAGAAGTCAACTCGAGCCAGTGCAAAGCCTCTGTCACAGCACTCACTTCCATGCACTTCCTGGTGGTCGTAATACTGAACGCGCCGCAATTTTCATGCACCAGCTTGCCGCAGACGAACGCCGCAAAAGCACAACCAGATCTATATCTACATTATATATTGTGCATTCATAACATTGCTGCCCGCTTTATGCCTACATTCCTATTCAGCTCCTTTCAATTACGAACAATATTGTCGACATAGATTTTTTTCGGGCAACAATGAAGGATATTTTCAGGCGCTTGCGCGCTCCCAATAATTGGGTCAGGAAAACGAACTTGTCCCAAGTTTTAAGCATCATTTTCGGCTAATTTTTACTAAGTTCTAATATGCGATCAACCATTTGAAGAAAAAGTAAATAATATATTTTGAATTCATAACGTCAACGAAACTTCTGTCTGATAATACGCGACTGGTTTTTACATACAAGCTCGAACAAAAGCAATTAATTATTGTATGACCAATAAAATCGACAACAGTCGATAATTGACTATGCCATCTTCGCCCATTTTTAATTCATAAACGCGTCATTTTGTAGTGCATTAAAGATAAATAATTGCATCCGCTATTCACTTGCCACTGAACAGTGAACACAGTTTAGAAAGGTTTTGACATTTCATAGGCCTTATAGGTAGGTGCCTGTAGGTAAATCAATGCTTGAACATAATGAACATAACGTACGACATAATACAAATCTCAACAAAGTATGGCAAGTTTGAAGATACAAGTTGTTCAAAATCTTTTGTACATCAATTGCAGAAATTAAGGACAAACATGTGGGTTCAATTTTTCACATGGCATTGGGTTATGAGTAAACATAATTTGATGGCACCAAATGTAACACGACACGCATGATAGCATGTCGCATTGATTTCGGAGCAGCAGTGTAAAAGTTCGGAGCTGGAGCCGATAGAAAATACCACGGCTCCGTCTTGAAGTTTTATATGTATTTGACTTCAGTCACTTAGCGAGAAAAATTGATTTTCGACAATGCATCTTTAGCGAATGCAAGTGTGTCTTCGTTGTAGGCAATTGTTGTAGACCTCCCGAAACCTGCTGGACCTCATCTCATCTTACTGCATAACCTACTGCGAATCGTTTGTCAGGATTTAAAAAGAGATTGTGGACTTCCTCAAGATTATGTTTCAGCCGAAAACGCAACTTTCGGGCGAAAAGCTCTTGGCGAATAGTAAAACACACATAAATTTTCGCCTCAAATTTAGTGTACTTATTATTCAAGAACACGTTCTAAACAATACTTCCCTTAACGATACATGGTTATTATATAAGTGCCTCATTTTCAATAAAATACTTACAAGAAGTAGTAAAAATACTTCTGAAGATGGGCCTTTCATATAAAAAGAATTTTGATTCAATTTTGAAATATCCAATTGCTTCACTTGATTGATGAATGTAAGAGGATTGACCGCTAAGTGGCTGAATCATCGTGTCCGACCGGCAGCACGAGTTTCTGTAGGGCACGGGGCTGGAAGTTGGACTTTCGGTGAATGCAGCGCACCCTATCCATGGCTGCTACAAATCTGTGCGTCTGCCTAGTTCTACTCGGTTCCTGTTCTTGTTAGACAGGATAAAAATACACATGTAAATCCAAGTGAATGTGGATTGAAGTTTTTGAAAACCCTTTCACTGTGGCCGATGTGTCTGACCAAAATGCTTCTTTTTAATTTACAATGCTTCACTCTGGAAGAATGCAATATTTGTACTCACATCTGATTAAACGCAAAGAGCGGTCGCGAGAGGGACTAAATCAGATAATCTAATCAGTCCGCATGAGTAGAGGCTCCAAGTCACTGGTCAGAAATTGTAGCATAGAATCTAGGTCATTCTCTATCCTGCATGTGTTTTGCACCTCCGATCAGTGATGTGGTTGATGACAAAAATATAGCAATTTGAAACATCTTAATGTGTCTAGCTTCTTAAACAGTATGAACTGTATGACCTACAGATGGTTCTACACTCACTGTAGTGCTGGCACTTCTCACTTAATCACAGACAACACAGACAAATGTCCTTTTGTCGAAAACCTCAGTCTGCTTCCCACTGGATTCATATGTGCTTTCTTTGATCTTGTCTGACAAGAAGAGGTACAGGGTAGACCTCGAAGATTGTGCAGCTTCGCAGTAGTCACACGGTGTGCATCAGTCTGTGAAAGTTTCATCAGCGGCGGCCCGACTATGTGTCGAAGGATCTTGGGTCATTGGCTGGACCATGGCTCCGAAACCCTGGTCGGCAGTATCTAATGCCCTATTTAAAATGACCAAAAATTACAAGTACTTAAACCGCGTGATCTAGACTTCTGTGACCTAAAGAGACAGCGGATTTTCAAACTATTTCTCAAAATTCAATGCTTATAGCCCAATTGAAGGAAATATTCACAAAATATTTTGAAAGTGCTTTTTCGACGCGTTTTGCAAATATTTTAGCTCTCAGCGAATGCGCATCCATTTTCACTTTTAGTCACTATGATGGTGCTTTAATTACAGATTGTTTCATAAAAAATGGATCACCCTTAAACATCGCCTTAACTTCAACTTTGTCTAACTCCGCCAAACTTGAACGAATTTCTCTGAAATTTGGAAGATATGTCAGTTGTGCTTACTAATATCATTGTTGGAAATTTCAAGCATGAATATTGAGTTGTTTTCCTGTTATAGATAAAAAAGTAGTAGATAATTTGATCTTCATTTAGCAATGTTACACAAAATCATACCTCACTCTTCTAAAATTACATTTGTTTCCTTTGTTATGTAATATGTTGTTCTACAAGCCAAAAGCTATCAAGAAAAACAAAAATAAAGAAAATCGGTCAATCAGAGCCAGTATAGCACCATTATTCATCAACAATAATGCAACTGCTACATGTGATTAACTGGACTTCATGTTCCATAGCTTCCTGACTTCGTTGCGGTGGTGTTGGCAGCACTCCTGATTGCTCTCAGCTAGAAATCTATCTCTTACCGGTTGAAAACAATACAAAGCACAAATGAACAATAACGAGATCGCATTCACAAAAGGCGAAGTGTCAGACTTGCTAGAACGAACTAGGGTTTTCTTTGCGAGCTACAAGCAAGCGACTAAATGTCCCTCACACAAATGTGCATCGATGGCATAATGATGATTTTCGACTCTGTCTTAAAGAGGGCTCTGGCCGTCCACGCAAAACATCCAAACGTAGAGACCGCCTAATTTTGAGATTTGTTAAAGTTGATCCAAGTCTATCGTTAACTGAGATGGTTGCACTAGACTCGTCTATTTCTAAGTCCACTATTCGTAGAAGACTTATTGAGTCGAATTTCAAGAGCTGCAAGAGGCCCTCTCAGATCGAATTATCAGATCAGCATACAAAAAGACGTCTCAGATGGGCAATGAGTCATTGTCACTGGCGAAATCAATGGGATCGGGTTGTCTGGTCTGATGAGGCATCAGTCCGTCTGAAGGATAGTGATGGTCGATTGAGATTATGGACAAAATCTGATCAGGAAATTCCTAGACATTTACATCGTGCCCGGGTACAAGGTGGTGCGACTCTACTGATTTGGGCTGGTATTTGGACCAATGGCCGCTCTGAACTTCACATACAGCAAGGAACCATGAATTCTGAACGCTATGTGAATGTTTCACGAATGAACATTGGCCAAATGACAGATCAACTTGGTGATCCATCGACTTGGTTATTTATGGATGATAATGCTACGTGTCACAGGAGTAGTAGAGTCAACTTATGCAAGTCTCAATTAGGGCTTAGGACATTATCTTGGCCAGCTCGTTCTCGTGATCTGAATCCCATAGAAAATGTATGGAGTATTCTAAAACGTAACGTTCGTCGTCAACTGCTACCTACAGATGGCGTATCACAACTTACGTCACGGTTAAAAAGAGAGCGGAGAAAGTTAGATCAGTAAAAAATCAACGATATCATCGAATCAATGCCTAGACGAATTGGTAATGTCATTGACAATAAGGGTAGGGCCACAAAATATTAGCTTCTTAAGAACCGTTGCTGTATCATAGCTTATCAGATTATATAAGGACATTTAAATATATTAGGGACATGAAATAACATGAAAAATGCTTTCTGTATCATACTTATGTTTTATTTAGTCAAATTTTAGGATGATCTACTTTTTATGAAACGGACTGTAGCTTTTATCATTTAGCGGAAGCAGCTATGACTAAATTTTTCATTTACTTCTGATGTAGATGCGATCATCAAGACTAGTCTTAGTGATAACTATGCAAGTGATGATCTTCACGTAGTGCATCAATTTACTTGTGGGCTCTGACAACAAAAGAACATCGGTCAAACTCACAGAATTAGATTGGTTGTCTCTTCTTGTGTTTGACTAGAAAGGAAGCATTGGAACATTTAATGCTTACGAAAGGGCACAACCTGCTGACATAATACCATAGAAATCGAACAATAAACAGCCAGTTCAGCATTAAGTACGCCAAACTGTGCGACGTTTCAGTGACTGTTACCAACCGGACCACACAGCAAAGAGAATTGACCCTATTCAACAAACAGAAATGTTACATGGAATTAAAAATGTAATTCAATGGAGTGACCCTATTCACTCCAAAGCATGGGGTGATTAGGGTCACTATTAAAATGCGATTTAATAATTGAATATAAAAGCCAGTTGCTGATTCATTTCATAGGCGAATGGCCACCATATGTGGTCATCTACCTGGCCTGATTACAAAATCACAGCACTACATTAGAGAACATGGATCCATGAAAACCTTATAAATTGACCCTATTCACCCCAACTTACGGTAACACATGAAATTTATATTGACTATGATATTTGATTTTTTTATAGTTTCCTATCCAGAACACTATTATTTAGAAGCTCATGATATAGCTGAAATCTATGTGGAAGAATTCCTCTTCGAGGAGAAGCCTGCAACTTACGAAACCAATGCATCATAAAAAGACCCCGAGAATCTTGCAAACAACAGCTGCAGTGATACGATCATTCAGATGTTGACAATATGCTCATGCCAAATGAGTACCGACCGGGCCACTGGTGTCGTGCAATATCCACTTGACCAGTGAATGTGGTGTGTTATTGGGTCATCATACTCGATGGACTATTTCTATCGTTTCTCTTCAATCTCGTGCTCCACGATTTGTCTATCTTTTCAGTCAGACTATAAACTTTCATGTGGCTCATTCATCAGTCGTTTTAACAATAAAGAATTTTGGCATTTAATCTTGGTTTTGAATCGGATCGCGAAATTTGGATTAATATCTTATGTTGGAATCGAACATGATCCTAGCATAGTTTTGCTTTTGAGAGCGCCTACTAGAAAGTTTCCATTGTGCATTATGTGCTCATTGTACAATTCTAGATGTTCATGGTTAAGTTGTCACTCTGCATTTAATCATAGAACGCAATCCGACTAAAAGTATTAAGCTTTACTTTCAGGCGCCATGGTTCACTTGAAGCATTAAATAATACTTATACAGCCTTTAAGGGCTGGTCAGTAGGTCTACTGGTTGGAATGGCTCAAACTGACTAATAAAATCTGCAGGTCAATAAGCTGAAGGAAATGCACAATATGATGCTCTGGTTACTTATATGCTTTTGTTACCTACTTGCCGTGGCAAAAAGGTAAACACAGAACAAGCTGGTTGTGAAGTCTGTCAACTTAATAAATGTTTTAAACTAGTTCCGGTGAAGGCAAAGATGAGTTTTGTGCGTCGCTCGAGAGACCACTCATTCAGTGCTGCTGCTGAGCGCACCTAGAACTCATAACCCACGTCCATTACCACTTGAACCTGACCACAAGTTCTCAAGCACTTCCTAAAATCTCATCTCCTTTCTTCTTGCTTCCCTAACATTTAGACTTTTGTAAATCCTTAACTGTTGTACAGTGGCATTGAAGTCTGCTGACTGAACAAATGACTGTAAAATGTTGACGTCACAATTTGATGATTCATGACATCACAGTTAAATAAAGTCTGTTGGTAGCAAAAATGCAGCGTAAATTTTACGGATATTTTCTGTTCAGGTTGCAAAGGACATTGGAATTAATTTTAGCAGTTTGCAGCGGACAGTCACTGTACACAATTTGAGCCATTCCGAACCGTATTCATGAACCTTGATTGGAAAGCGCAATGTCAAGGAATTTACTCCTTAAATCGTTCGTTTCTGAGGACTTCATTTGATTTCATGTTCAGGCGAACTGGCACTGAAAAATTTTATTTTACATGTATACTTTTTAGGCAACATATAATCGTGCAAATTCCTATACCCGGCACATTTCAAGTACCTACTAAATTCGATAAGTATGTCATTGAGTGATTATTCTAAATTTGCTAGGCGTCATCGTCATCATACAATTATTAATTATCATTGAACTCATGGTAATTAGTGAACTTCATTTGACCAAGAAAATCATTGTTTTTTGCGAGCCGTAAAATTATTCGAGGTATCTCTGATAGTCATGATAATCAAGACCTCGCTACCTTCTTTGAGGAGACCGGGATGAGCATCCACTTCTCTGTCGGATTAAATCTAGCAAATTTTGAAATAAATGTGGTATGATGAACTGTAAGCAGCGATGCATTCGCGACTAACTTTAGCACGTACTGACAACTGTCCTATAAGCTGAAGCGTTAGGACTTAAGACACATTCGTAAAATTGCCTATAATCCTTTATTACATCATCGTGCACCAAAGCCGGATGACCGTGATATATGAAGAAAGGCGCTTATTGAAGTTTATTACCTCTACAATGATTTCGAGTCTGACTTATCTCAATGTCACGCTGCATTTCTAGGAAGCATGATTAGACCTACAGAATACGCGCCACGCGGCCATCATTTAAGTGAATTGTACATCATGTGTAATTTGATATCTGTGCATAAGTGGGTATACTTGAATAAATTGTAATAATAATGATAATAAAAAATAGGAATTCTTAAATGGTCAATGCGACAAGCGGTGTATGACAGAGCAAATTAGAGCAAATAGACATAACAATTTACATGACGTGCACCTTGAAAATTTTGTAAATGAGTCGTTGTACAAACAAAATCTTCTTTTCTTCGATACTAAAACACGCTGATGTCTAGCGTTTGTACAACTCTCATGCCGAAATATGAAGAATTGAGAAAGGGGATGATGGCATTTATCTCTTGCAATTTTTTATCAGTTTTATAGAAATTGTATTCAACATATTGCCTAAAGAGGGCTTGTTGAAGTCCGGGGTCTACCGCCTAACAATGCCGTCTAACTTTTCATGCTTCTTTTAAAAAGGTCAAGCGCATGCCATATGACAGAAAACAAGACCCATATGCGCATGCCAGATGATGGAGGAATGTTTTCTATTGCATTTGAGACACTTGACAAGGGATAACGAGTGGTAGCATTTGTTCTACATATCCGGGAAGTGGACATCCCAATTCAAATCATGAGAAAACATCACTCCAAAAATTTTCAAATGTTTAACTTCTTTCAATAGGAGTGCTGTTGACGATGGCAGTCGGACTGAGACCAATGTGAGAGTTCCCGATGACAATCATGCATTTCGGTTTTTGGTCATTGATGGTTATTTTTCTATCTTCAGCCCAAAATAGACTTGTCAACAAGATCCTGAGTATTGATTAAATCATCGTCTTTCATGATGTTATCATCAGCGCAGTCGAAAATCTCAGCATTTCAAAAGACAAGCAAATCATTAATCAATAGAACAAAAAGAGGGGCCTGAGAAAAGAGTGCCCCCTTGTGGGACACCACTAATCATACAGTCGATGACAGAAACAGGTTGAATACGATCAAATAAGTAGCTTATAATCAGCTGAACGATTGGATGTGGACAACAATCAAAATTCTGGATTTGAGATGAGATTGTGGCTTAGACAATCGAACAATCGAAGGGCTTGCGAAATCGAAGGCCAGAATTCGGGGACAGTCAGCGGAGTCGAGTGAAACATGTTGAAGGATGGAGAGGCGAATGGAGAGAAATGCATTTGTGCAGTCACCAAAGCCAGAGGAAGTATAGCTAAATTGATTAAGGTTCCGGTTGTGGCTAACATCATTTATATAGCATCAGTTACACATCGACTAATGATCTGTGGATGCCGACAGGATTGATGGTAGAGACTAAAATAATTCATAATTATATTATTACTTATTAAGTGATATAATATAGCAATTATAATGATTTTTTTATAATGATATATAATAACATTATTACAATATATATCATGATTGATGATAGTAGCCACCGAGTTTAATCGATAATGAAATCAAAATTGCGGAACTCGAATAAGCCTTTATTAGATGTATCGTACAAATTTTTGACCGAAGCCTTCATCAGGTGCATAAATTCTGAATAAACGCCTGGCATGTCAGAAGATCGTAGAACATTAGTCATACAGAGAGTGTCACGGTGTGGAATCGATATGGAATAGATATAATAATGATAATATGGCTTTATTACACTTCAAAACAAGATTCGGAAGTGGCATGTACAACATTACAGAAGATATTGATACCGGCATTGTCACTGTCTGAAATACACATGAAGACACTGGCATTGTCACAGTGTTTTACAATGTTTTATTCAGTTCTTGCCTGTCAGCATTTTAGCATTCTGTTTTATCTTTCACACTGTGACAATGCCAGTGTCTTCATGTGTATTTCAGACAGTGACAATGCCAGTATCAATATCTATTCCATATCGATTCCACACCGTGACACTCTCTGTATAATGTTCTACGATCTTCTGACATGCCAGCCGTTTATTCAGAATTTGTGCACCTGATGAAGGCTTTGGCCGAAAGTTTGTGCGATACATCTAATAAAGGTTTATTCGAGTTCCGCAATTTTGATTACAATATATATAATATTTCTATGATATGATGTATATTTTGTAAATTTGATATCTGTTTACCTTCAATAAGCGCATTACTTACTTACTTACTATAGATGCACTGATCCGACTAAATTTCAATGAGATAGTCAATAATTAATTGATTGCTGCTATCAAAAATTGCAATTAATTGATGAATGTGATGGAATAATTGCAATTAATGTATATTGATTGATTTGTAATGCGAAGGTATTTCAGTGACGGCTTCACTTACAATGCCATCATCACTCACCATCATAGGACAAACATTCCGCCTTCAGTGATTTATTTAGAAAGCTTGCTTGTCTGATATCTTATTCACAAACTGATAACTTTCATGATTCTGATCATGAACTAATTGGTGCATGAACTATCTCTATTTTACAATGCTTTTACGGTCACTTTTAAACACAACTTTACATTATGTTATCTAGCAACGCATGATTGTTCATTATCACCATAATAATCATACATGAACGACTGTAATAAATCTTATAAATATTTACATTCAATAACAAATATAGCTGCATGTATTTCAAACCTCGTTTATAGTCACCTCCAGCCTGCGCCAAAGCAACCTGCGTCGGCGAAGCTGACGTCAACGCAGGTTATTACGTCATCGCAGGCATAGATATAGAATTTCACGAGTGACGCACCGGATGAATCCCATGACTAAACTTCTAATAAATAAAAAGTGGGAAGCATACGGAGAGCGGAATTGGACAAAATATGAAAAGCTCAAATTAGAGGATAAAGACGAAATAATTAAGGCAAAGCAAATATGGGCAAATAAAATGAAAACCTCGTCAAAGGGCATATGGAAACTGACTGACACGTTGACCGGGAAAACTGAATCGAAGAAAATTGTGAACAAACTTGTTGCAAAGTATGGCAATGTTGAAAGACTTCTTGAGGATATCAGGAAATCATTCAAAAGCATCCATACTCCTCCTGATGACTTCGATGAAACAGTTAAGACAATAAATGCCATGAATGATACACGTTGGGATTTTGAAGTATCGGAGGATAACATTGAAAAACAACTGCTAAAGCTGAAGCCCGGAGTCTCCAAAGCAAAAGACAATATTCCAAATACAGTCTTCATTGCATTGGCCGATAAACTATCAAAGTATATTGCAGAAATTGCTAGGAATTCACTTAGTCATGGAAGATTTCCGACTATTCTAAAAACTGGGATAACCATTCCTATTCCCAAAGACAGATCGTTGAACATCAAATCTCTACGGGCAATAACAATGCTACCTTTGATATCGTCTATTATAGAGGATGCTTCTCTGAACAGTATTAGATATCGACTGGTCATGGATTATGGGACATCCCGACACAGACTTCGTGCTTCTTCATCAACAATAACGGCCATAATTGATGTACACGATTCTGCAACGAGAACGTTTGATGACCTTTCCACAAATGGTGTACTAATAGCCAGTGTCGATATCAGTAAAGCTTTTGATACAATAAACCATAAGATCCTATTACAAAAGCTTGTCGATCGTGAATATCCAAAAGGGTTCGTCACTTGGTTGCTTAGTTTTCTATCGAATCGAAGAAATGTAGTACGGATAAATGGCATATTTAGTGCTCCATATAATGTGAATTCTGGAGTTATGCAAGGATCTAAGCTTGGGCCATTTCTATTCAACTCTTTTATCGGTGACTTAGTGTCCTCTTCTTCACTTTCACACATGGTAAAATATGCGGATGACGTATTCCTAATTGTTCCCATCCTGAAATCTGAAAGTCCATTGCAATTGATGCATGAAGAAATGAAGAGCATTGAGAACTGGAGCTATGGAAACAAACTCACAATCAATAAAAGCAAGACAAAAATTATGGCTACGCAACGACGATCATGTCAAGCTAACCTGACATTTCCTGGTGAAATCGAAGCATCAGATTGCATTAAAATCCTCGGAGTGACCATCGATAGAAATCTTGGTTTTCGAACGCATATCACAGAGATAAAAAAGAAGGCAGCGTCTCGTTTTCATGTACTCCGTAGACTGAAGCCCTTCGTAGACTCAAGAGAATTGCATACAGTATATACGTGTACCTCCTTTAAAAGATCGATTGTGGAATATGCCTGTCCGTGTTTCGTTGGCATAAGCAACCCACTGGCAGGTGTTTTGACTTCAATAGACAAGAGAGCCCACAGAATAATGAACATCGAAGAAGGCAGCTGTTTATGCTCAAGTGACGTCATAACGCGTCGCCGTAACATATTGAGCGCTCGTCTTTTTGATCACATAGTTAGTGACCGGAGCCATATCCTGCATTACCTCATCCCCGAGAAACTTCCTCGTACTTCTCAGTATTACGCTGACTTTTCAAGAACTTCGGTGCGTTACAACTCCTTCGTGCCTTTTATGATACGTTACAAGAACGCTAACTGACTTTATATTTTTTGCACATGTTCTTCATCATGACGAAAATACTGTATCCATGAAATGTTTGATTTATATTCACAAAAATGAAACAAACACTACTGCTACTACCGCAGGATCGATTTGTTGAAGTTGACTGCCACTTAACTTCATAGCTTAGCGTAGGTTGAAATTCGGCATTTCATCTTCAATTTTCCAATGGATATGACATCGAAGGAGTCAAACTTTGAAGAACTTTTAATCAATTGTGTTGAGCAGCATCCACATTTATGGAATATATCTTCGACGAAACATAAAGACATTGAAAAAGAGTGAGAATTCATGGCTAGAAATCGCTGCGACTTTAAGTACCTCTGTCAGTAAGTGCAAGACTCGATGGAGAAGTTTACGGGATGGATACCGTAAACGATTAAGAGAAGAAAATCAGAAAAGATGCAGTGGCGCAGCTGGTTCAAAGAAAAAGAATGTATGGAGATGGATGAGCCGATTGTCATTTCTCAATAAGTCCTCTCATGTTGGTACAAGATGCACTAATTTGCCAAATCATGACGATTCTGATGATGACTTGGAAAATCATCCTATAGAAAATGATGGCACGAGTATCGTAACAGAACAGATGACAGCACAACCGAGAAAAAAACAAAAAGAAAATTTGGAAAAGCAAATGAACCGCGCACTTGAAAAATGGAACTTAAGAAATCATTCGGATGATGAGGATGAGTACTTTGGACAGGCTATCGCTTTACAATTACGCCGATTATCATTGAAGTCTAAATCATATGCAAAGTTCCGAATACAAGAGGTGAGTGTTATTAAGATGTTACTCATCAAACAAATGTTAACAAAACGCATTTATGGTTTCGATGATGTCCAATAAGTTTCAATTATTTTTTTCATTTTAAACTCAATTTTTGAATAGCATATTTATCAAAGTTAGACTATCATTGTTTCATTAGAGAGTTCAAATCAATAGTTTTAAATTGATGTAAAAATCCAATATTTCAAATGAAGGGAACTTATTTAAATATGATAAAAGATGAAGTGATACTGAAAAGTAGAATTTCGAAACATTAAATGATTTTTTACTTGAAATTGATATTTTTTCAAACCAAATATTATCTTCTGTCTATTTTTTAAATCAAAAGACAGCTGTTGTTTCTATTTATTGCATGATCTAAAATACAATTACAAATTCGATTATCTTTCCATTTAGGTCATTTTTGAAGCTGAACAGAAAGAGATAGCTCTCTCGGAAGCCGGCGAACAAGGAAAGGAAACACCGTGGAAAATGAAAGCAGATCTAAATTCATCGACTGCAAGGAATTTGATCACTAGCAGCTACGAAATGTTGTAACTAAACTTGTAAGCTTAACATATGTATATTGGTTGTTTGCTTGTCGTTTTGAATTCATTGAAAAAATAGTGCTTTTTTCCAAAACTTTTATAGTTATACTGATATTATGATATGCAGCTATTCCTAATATGAATATATAGGCTGTATTTATAATTACACTAGCTGAAGTACCCGCGCGTTGCTGCGGCTGAAAAAGAAAAGTTTGTATTATTACGCCTTTAACGTTAAGCAAGTTATAAATCCGTATCCATTACCGTTTTCCCGTTGCTATGGCAAAGTTCGATTTAATAGGGGTAAGAGCAAGTTAGAAATCAGTTCGAGACAAACTATTTTTATATTCTTTGATTCTGGCTGCTTGAATAGCTATGTTTACAAATTCTATTATCATTGCATTTATATAGTTAAGAATAATTTGATATATAGTTAAGAATATACACGTACAATGAAAAATGATAATACGCAGTGCGATTAGTTATAATTATCAAAATTATAATTACAAAAAAAATGATCCAAAAATTTGTTGTGATGTGGATTACATCACAGAAATTTGATCAAATAAAACACAATTAAATCAGCAATTGGCTCACTATATCATTCTTATTAGTATTCTATGACTATTCTATGTAGCTATACATAAGGAAATGAAAATAATAAATATTTTGTTAGAGACGTCCTCTGTTCACTACATTGTCCTGCCATGATAATGACCCAGAGTCCGAGTTAAAATATTCCACAAAATTATCACGAATAACTGCTGCCTCAGTCGAGTTGTTGCAACCATCTTGACGGCGCATGTTCCGTAGTCCAGAAAATTCATTGGTGCGCTCACTTCATATGCCCACAGAGCCATCGTCGCACTCTCGATTTATGACATTGTGCATGTATCGATCATCTGATGTATTTGTGCTTTTGGTCTTGACAAGATAACTATGAAGTAAAACAATCGCCTTGACACATTTCACAGCATTGTCAGGTGAAATTTCCATAGGTTTTCTCAAAATAGGTTTTCTCTTACAGCTATTATCCCAAAACTATTTTCGACAATACGTCGTGCACGGCTCAGTCTGTAATTATACACTCTCTGTTCGTAAGTTAAATTCAAACCACTCCGTGTGAACGACTTCATGATATTGCGTTTGAGTGGGAACGCTTCATCCGCAACGAAAACGTAGGGCAACACATTGTTTGTGTGAGGGATGACACATTCATTGGGTATTTGTAAAGTTTCGTTTAAAATAGCATTACCAAGCCTTGATCTTGAAAAAATTCCACTATCACTTTCACTGCCACAAGAACCGATATCCACCAGTGTAAATGCGTATTTGGCGTCGACACAAGCTAAAAGCACAATTGAATGATAATGTTTGTAATTATAGAAGCTGCTTCCACTATTGTCTGGTGCTTTAATAGGAATATGTTTGCCGTCAATTGCAAAAATGATGAAAAAAAATCTTCGCCTATCTTTTCTCAATCTTCAGAGGAAGGAATACCGACATAAACTTCACTCATCTTTCTCCAGAGGGCTTGACATGTGTCATATACAATTTGGCTTATGTCGTCTTGTGACTTATGAAACAATGAGCAAGGGAAGTAGATGAATCACCAGTTGCAAGAAAACGAAGGGAGTAGTGAAAACTGTGCCCTACTTGCGAGGGATAGGTACATGGATAGGTACATGTAAAATTTAGTGTTATCAATAGGTACATGGATAGGTACATGGATAGGTACATGTATAATTTAGTTATCGATAGGTACATGGATAGGTACATGTATAATTCAGTGTTATGAATAGGAACTTGTATGAGATCTGTTTTACTGGATAGGTACATGTGTTTGGTACACTCAGTTGAGTACACTGTGTTTCGGAACGTCTATGATCGAACTTGTGTGGTTTGGTTCTGAGCACTTGGGTACGTACCGATAGACGTCCGTTGTTTGATTTTGAATGGGTTTGCTCAATTGCGACTATTGTGACTATTGAAACCATTGTAATCAAGATGACACATTGATTTTCCTTTTACGTAGACAAACTAAGCTATAAATATGAGATAGTTGTTTGATGACATACATAATGATGACTAGTATTCCAACGTCGTGGGTTGTCGCAAGAGACCTTGGATATTCGTTCAAAGCTATAGAAACTGTAACAAATCTCAGTGAAAATATCAACGCTGGTGATTTAGTTGATCGACTAATGGATCTAGATGAGCATGCTATGAATCACAATTTGGATCGTAGGTGGATAGAGGATTTCTCCATGCTACACTGCAATGATAGTGAAATTAGGAGGATCAAATTGGAACGATATGGAAAGAAGGAGACATCTAACAGTGTTTTAATAAAAAGTTCTCCCAATAAAAGTGACTTCAGAAGGAAATTAGAAGAAGAGACATTTAAATTATTATGTGAACGGAACTGCGTTAAATGTTTTAAACAGGAACGATCCCTTCTCTTTTTGCCATGTTCTCATAGCGTTATGTGTTCTACATGTTATGTACCCTTTGAAACTTCATCTTGTCCCCTTTGCGATGAAGAAATATTTTCAACAGTACTGTATATCGTGCATGATGAGTCATCATGCAGGTCTGTGATTGGTCACTATTGTGTCTTTGTTTGACTTTTCTATATAAGGAGGACATTGTACCGTTCTATTTCAAGCATAATTTGAGGTTAATACAATGTCAATCAGCATGTCGTTCACTACCAACATTCCCATTTCAATAATTTACCGAAGTCAACTCTTCACCGGCAATATATTTTATTCTGCCGTGAATATAACTGGCTATAAAGCGGATTTGGTGGATCTGATGGAGGAAATAGTGAAGTATTTCCGCTGCAGAGAGGACGTTGTGGTGCAGAGAATGTTGATGAGAGTCGTGAACAACGCTCTTACACGAGTTGCAAGATTTTGGCTCGATGAAGTATTTCGCCCACTAGCTCAAACGGAGATTGTACCGGAATGCTCTCGCTGTTGGTGCAGCAGTATCCAACGGAAACTCAACACATGTCTCCATGACATTATCACCTCCAGCTACTATGACGAGAAGGGTGAGAAATGCAAACTGGACTTGTTCAGTGGACCGCCATCAGTAAGCATCAATGTGGCTGCTCAAAGACATTCTGAGGTAATCAGTTTGCGGGCATACTATGCCAATATTTTAAAGACTTTCCATTCAAAGCCCTGCTGTATGTGCTGCCCAATTTCAAAACATCTAATGAAAGACATTGAGCAGCTCATAACTGCTACAAATCAGACTCTAGCCGATGTGAGTGTATATCAGTTTCCCTCTACAACTTGTTAAGTGTTTTATGTAATTTTATAAGTACCAGCAACAAACTCTGTGTGAATGCTTGTAAACTTTTGTATATAATGTTGTAAGCACTAAGCAAAAATTGTAATTGTATTATCTATTTCCATATTAGAATAAAAATGTCTGTAAAACGGAAGGCATCTTCTCGTCAATCGAAACGGTCCTTCAAACCTTCAAGTCAGTTTAAAAAGGCGTTGCGAAAGTTAAACAGGATACATGATAATAAGAAGAAGTGTAAATTGATTCAAAATTCAAGTGATGATTTCATTCGTGATTTAGCTTTTGCAATACACAAATGTCTACCTATTTACAAGCCTCTGTTGAATGCTGGCTCTTTGAATAGCATAAAAAAGTTTTCAAATCCAAGGAGTAGTGATAAGAAAAGGGGAAACTTAATTCAGCGCGGTGGTGGTGGGTTTTTCAGTATGTTAAATGATATTGGAAAACAGTATTAATGGTGTAATCAATAGTCCGCTTGAAAGGATTGCAGCAACTGCTGCAATGTTCATATAAGGTTAGCGAATCATAAAGTGAACGTCATCACTTTGATTAATGAGTCATATATAGGTGTATATAAGGAAGACGCTTTAATGATATTTTACCACTTTCAAGTGACAATTCATTTGCGATGGTTGAAAGCTCCGAATTAGTACTTGTTGAAACATGACTCAGAAAATGTATACAATCAGAGAGGAAGGTGACGCTTTTGAGCAAGATCTCTTGAAGCTTCGTCCGACACGAAAGGTGCAAGGGATTGGAAATACATTCTACTTTCAAACCTTGAATTATGGTGATGATGGCTTTTATCTTCAAGTTCCATTCTTCCACAGTAATGGTATGTCTACATCAGGGTATAGCAATATGAGACAAATGGGAGTGACTTTTCCAAAATGGCAACAGGTGATTCTTAAAACTATTGACTCTTTCGCGAAAGAATGTGTTGAGCTGCCTGAAAGTGCTCCCACTCATTGGAGAAAGGCATTAGAGGAGGGAGTTGGTTATAAGGAATTGCCGGAATTCGATACACTGTTTTAAAAACTATCGGATCATTTTCAAGCATTCGATCTCTTTACAAACGCGATGGAATGTGAGGATCTCAAACGGGGTCGCTATATGGCCTTAGTGCACGTTACCGGACTTTATATTGGCTCACATGGTTCGACTGGTAAAGTCGCATCTTTACAAATGAAGGTTCTTCAACTAGTCTATGAACCACTACCAATTGATAAATGTTTAATTAACATTGATAAGACTGCTTCAAGTGATGGGAAGGAAGAGAGCAAAAAGCGAGGGCGGAAATCTAAAGATGGGAATCCTAAATTGAAGTTGAAGCGCCAAGATGCTGACTTGAAAACTTTCTATAATCCTAATTGTGATGAGGAAACACAAATGTTTTAATTTGTAAATGTTTTAATTTGTAAATGTTTTAATTTGTAAATGTAACTTGAAAGTTTCTATTCTGAATGTAAATAAACGTGATCTGGAACATGTGTCTGTTTTGTTGTTCTAAGCAAAATTAGCGGGATGATGAGTTTAATGTTAATGGAATTATAAGATGACAGATTTTCGTCTATTCACTGATCGCACAATGTGTGTCGCTGGACCAAGTCAGTCCGGTAAAACTACATTTGTAACTGAATTGCTACAATATAGAAATGAAATGTTTAACAAGGAAATTAAGAGAGTCAAATGGTATTATGGAATATTTCAACCACAACTACATTCTGCACTTCGCCAGAAAGGTTATGAGGTGAAGCAAGGGTTGCCATCAACTGAGGATATCAAAGCAGGTGACTTACTAGTATTAGATGATCTATTACGAGAAAGCAAATCTTCAAAGGATGTAACTGAAATGTTCATTTAAACTGCACATCATAGGGAAGCTTTTATTATCTACATCACCCAAAACATCTTCGATGGAGGGAAAGAGCAAAGAACTAGAAGTTTGAATACACATTATTTGGCAATATTTAAAAATCCAAGAGATAGCAGTCAGATACATCATCTCAGTAGACAGATATTACCTCAACAACCTAAAGTACTTTCAAAAATATATGAAGATGTAACAAAGAAACCACATGGTTATCTATTTATTGATCTAACCCAGGAATGTCCGGAACGACTTCGATTTCGAACAAATATCATACCTAATTCCGCTGAAACAATGACAGTTTTCTCGGTTCACAGTTAGTTTTAAGCAATGTACTTTGTTGCCTTATTATTTTCAAACATGTCCTATTCAAAGATGGTAGTCATTCCTCAAGAGGAGTATGTACAATTGACTACATTACAAAGTGCACAGGAAGTCAAAAATATAGATCAGCCTATTACGAATCAACTTAAGGAACTAACACAAAAAGATATGGAAATTCAGAAGATTAAGGATCCCTATCGACGAATGCAGTTAGCAGCTGAAAACATTGACGAGAGGCGACAGATTCGTGACAAGTTGCGACGATTTATAACCTTGTCAACACCTCGACCATATCGTGTGCGTGCTGAGCGATTATTTGACTTCATTGATCCACATGTGAAGTTCAATGACAGAGGGGAGATAATAGATGAAACAACTGGTGATGTTATTAGAAATAGTCACATAGATGATCTTCTACAATATGCTGTCAGAGATGTAAGGCGAAAACTAGGTGCACCACAAGGGTGGACATATTTTCAGAAAATTTTATCTGATCAAAATGTACCTCACAATATTATTGGAGGACCGACTGTGAATGAATTGGATAAGGGTCACTTACAAGATGGATCAAAGAGTAAAACACCCACGATGGCGGTCAAGCGAGAGCTTCATGATCCCGATGATCTGCAACCAAAAAGAGCTACTAGGCGCTCAATGCGTGTTTCGAAGGAGTATAGTAAATATTAAGCAAATATGAATTAAGCCTTGCCTCTCTCATATCATGTCGTTACAAAAATTTTGCTGTTGTTTGAAATCTGCGCTCGAAGGTAAAGCAGAAGAGGGCATAGAGGTTGATATCAATTGTGTTAGCAGTTGCTGTGCGAGTAATACGCGTGTAAATCAGAACAAAGACGATGAGTACAGCAGTGAAACTCAGAAAGATTTATTACGACTTAAATCATCCCGCAAGTTTCAGTCGTCCGGAGGTTCTAGCTCGTGCAGCAGGTGTGGGAATAGAGAAAGTCAAGAAGTGGTTGAGGAGTCAAGCGACTTACACTCTTCACAAAAATGCGAGAAAGCGGTTTCCAACAAGAAAATATGTTGTTAACAATATAGATAGTCAATGGCAAGCGGACTTGGCTGACATGTAACAGATATCACAGTACAATGATGGCTATAAATACATCTCAACCGTAATAGATATTTTATCTCGCTATGCTTGGGCACGTGCGCTGAAATCTAAACGAGGACCAGAAGTTGAAGCGGCTTTTCAGAGCATTTTCGATGAGGGGCGTGTTCCGCAAAGAATACAGACCGATCAAGGGAAGGAATTCGAAAACTCTCATGTTCGAAGTCTCCTTAAAAGTCATAATGTGGAATTGTTTAGTGTCAAAAGTGCTTATAAAGCTGCCATGGTTGAGAGGTTCAATCGCACGCTGAAGACAAAAATATGGCGCTATTTCACTGCAAAAAATACACATGTTTGGGTAGGTGAGCTGCAGAAATTTGTTAAGAATTACAATGAAAGCTACCATCGAATCATTAAAATGAAACCAGTTAAAATGTATGGCTTCGATTGTATGATAGGAAAGCGAAAAACATTTTCAATGAAAAGAAAATTAATGTTGGTGATAGAGTTCGGATTTCAAAGGTTAAGTCTACATTTGAGAAGGGGTATCTACCTAATTGGACTGAAGAAGAGTTTTTTGTGGATGAAGTAAATACAAAATTTAGACCCACCATGTATAAATTAATAGATTACCATGGCAATCCAATTGAAGGAAAATTTTACTCTTATGAATTGCAAGTAGTAGACAGAAGTGAAGAGGTGTATATGATTGATAAAATAATTAGGAGGAAGGTCATGGCAATCAAAGGAAATATCTAGTTAAATGGAAAGGATATCCTGATTCATTCAATAGCTGGATAACGCACCAGGATCTACAAAATGTGGAGATGGGAGACACTCGTAACTTTTAAGCTAATATAGCATGTGACTTCTTCCATATATGAGTTTAACATGTCTACTAACTTCAATATCATTCTTCCAAGCAATAGCAACCCCAAGATATTCCCAAGTAACAAACCATCTCTCTACTCTGTTGAATTCGCTAATCCAATTACTCTGCATGGACCCCATGAAGTTGCTCTAACTGAAATTACTTATTACAACGATATCAGTTTGCTAAAGAACAACTATTTTGAATTACATAAAGAAGTGCGAGAGAAGGATGATTGCTTTCGCATATTTCAAAATAGTCTACATGGTACATGGGCTTTTCATCATCTAACTTTACATCCTTTTTCAACATCTTTACCATCTGTCCAAAACATGATTAAAATTCAAAAGGCATTTGCAACGTCAACTTTTGATTCTAAGGTTCCCACAATGAGCTTGCAAGATACAGAAAACGAAATCGGTAGAATGTTTGAACGAATAAATGATCTCTTCAAGCTGACTTTGAATAAATTCTACAAACCAGTCATAAAGGGGTCAACAAAATTGATGAAGGAAGGGAAGCATGTTCTTCTTGTATTAGGTAAGGATTTGAGTCATACTTTTGGGTATTCCAGAACAACTTTCTCATCAAGGTATTGGTACAATGGACGTGGGTGGAATTCGGAGAGGAAAGTCACTGATTTTCAATGTAGAATTGTGCCATTGTATGCATTACAAAAAAGGAGCATCCGAGTAAAAAATCAATTTGAGGTCATTAGAAGTGTTGAAGACTTTGCACGAAAGTTTCAAGGATCAGTGCCAGAAACGTTAATGACTTGTGAATATAAGAAAGAGAAAGTAACTTTACTTACTGTTGAAACGGAGGCAGAATTTATTGTTTTTACTAAAAAGACACCATTGGAAAAGTCTGAGTCCGCTGTTATTGAATTCGGATCTGAAATGATTGGGATGTTTAAGGGCCTTGAAAGCGCACCTTGGTTGACAGAATTAAATGATACATTCAAGGTTCAATTGTCTTCTTCTAAACTCAAAGCATCAACAAATGCTTCATGGGATATCCACGTATACAGCGAAGACATATTGGGTGATGAATTGTCTACTTCAAGTGAACTTGTAAAAAGAGTTAATTTGAACATTGAAAGCTTGAAAACGCCATTTGAATTGTGTACAAAGTTAAATGAGTTTGGTGTAGATTACCTTGATGCAGATGAATATCACTTTTCTTATGACCCACATAAGAAACGCATGATTCTAAAGGTAGGGAAGAACTCTCTTATCAAGCTGGATAGCGTGTTAACGACCACATTGGGATTCTCAAAATCAACTATTTATGAAGGCACATCAATAGGCGATACAGCCCCATCACTAGAGCGTGATATAAGTAACTTATACGTCTATTGTAACATTATTGAATATACAAGGGTTGGCGACATTGAGGCCCCACTTCTGCGCACATTTCCTCTCTCATCCGTAAGGAAGCAACTAATCAATCGAGAATTTTTTAACACAATGTATCTACCAATCAGCCGAAATTTCATCAATAGAATTGACATATCAATTCATAATGACGCAGGAGAAGTAGTACCGTTCTGTGGTGGTGTTACTGTTTTGACCCTACATATTAGGTCACGAGAATAAGGCTTTACGCTATTGTGACTTCCATAGTTATTGAATAGTCATAATGACAGGCATTTACAGTAGACCATCATATCAGAGCGGTTATCCCGTGTTTGTTGGAGGTAGACGACAAGTTGGAGGAGGCATATTTGGTGCACTAAGACGTATGGTTCTTCCAACACTCAAAAAGTATGGCGTACCAATCATGAAGCGTGTTGGAAGCAGGACTTTAGATTTTGGTGCAAATGTTGCAGCTGATGCGCTTCAAGGTGAGGATATCGGTGAATCTATGAAAATGCGCGCGCAGCAATCTGCCATAGACGCATTAGATGATTTAACAAAGATGAGACGTACAGTTCGGAAGAAGCGTAGGAAGTCAAGACAAGTTGGATCCGGTCGAGTTACTAAGCAAAGACGCAGGAAAAGTAAAAAGCCGACTAGAGCAGCACGTTCTAAATCTAGACGTCGTGTGAAAGCAAGAAAGCGCAAACGAAATTCCACTGCGACTGGAAACAAGTCAAAACGATGGAAGACAACATATTTGTAGAGCTAATACGATGCAGAGTATCAATTCGGCTTTGTCTTTCTTCGATTCTCCCCCTCATCAGACAGACATCATCTCCTCAACAATTGTAGACATAGTCCCCACAACAAATATCGATGGTAACCAGCAGCCTATTCAGTTTGATATACCTGCCAATCCTCAAGATTATATTGACTGTCAATCCATTGATTTAGAGTTGTGTATACAAATTAATAAGACTGATGGTACAAATATCGATTCATCCAAGGATAAAGTGGGATTAGCAAATCTTCCTATTGCCAGTCTGTTCTCAGATGTGTATCTAATATTGAATGACAAACAGATTGAAGGAGGGGATCGAGCATATCCATATGGAGCATATATACATACAATGACTCAATTTCAAAAGCAAGCTAAACAGTCACACTTGCAAGTTTCTGGGTGGTATGATGATCAGCAAGGGAAATTTGATGATGTCTCAAATACAGGGTTGAAAAGACGAATGGATTTAACAGCGGATTCAAAGGAATTATACTTGAAAGGACCCGTCTATCTTGATTTCCTTCGTCAATCTAGATATCTGCTATCACAGGTTAAAATGCAAATAAAATTTATTCGTGCAAATCCTGAGTTCGCGTTAATGGCTTTTGGAGCTACAAACTATCAAGTCAACATAAGTAATGCCGTGCTCAATGTAAGGCGAGTAACAATGAACCCGTCAGTCATCAACGAGCATGCGACAGGATTGAGGAAAAACAATGCAATATATCCAGTTAATCACAGTGTGTTGACAAACTTCACAATTGGTGCGGGATGATCCTCACATGCCTACCCAAATCTTTTTCCCACTGCAATGCCAAAGGCGGTGTATATCACATTTGTGGAAAATGAGGCATTCATTGGTGCTTTTGAAAAGAATCCATTCAATTTCCAACACTTTAATGTTAGCAAACTAGCACTCTATCAGGATGGGAAATTTGTATCTTGCAAAGCATATGAGCCTAATTTCAAAGATGGCAAATTCGCACGTGAATATGGTCCTATTTTCACCGCCCTCAACATGTTTAATACAGACGATTCAAATGGAATTACAATGGATATGTACAAGAATGGCTACTTCTTCATTATGTACAGCCTCACAGCAGATGCAGATCTAAGTGGTGAAAGCGTAGGAGTTACAAAGCCTGGAAATCTACGACTGGAGGTATCATTTGAGTCACCTTTGAAGAAAACAATTACTTGTCTCATTTATGCTATCTATGATAGCAAAGTTGAGATAACAAGAATGAGAGACGTGACTGTCAGCTATCAGAGATGAGTAACTTAAGCAACATAGAAATCTTGAGGAAAATGAGGAAAGCTCATCCCTACTCCAAGACAATATTTCTCAATGTCTTTTCTAGAGATAATTTACCTGATTCAATTCCTTTCTATCCTTGTTCACTTATCATCAATACGGATACCAACAATCTTCCCGGAAAACATTGGATTGCTGTATACATCAATCGTTATAAAGTTGCCGAATATTTTGACTCTCTTAATCAACCTCGTTTACATGATATCGCATTATGGATGAACAGGTTCTCCTGGACTGTTAGGAAAGTGACATCGTTCCCACTTCAAAGTAATACATCTCTAATGTGCGGTGGCTATGTACTCTATTTTGTCAACGAGAGACCATTGAAAAATAACTGTAAAAGTGCTTTAGAACTATTTTCAAAAAACTGTGACAAAAATGATGTAATTCTTACTGAATATGTTGAAACAGTTTTGAAATAAAGTTTTATGTTGTATCATTAACTTGCTCTCTTTTTTCCAAAACAAGGGTTTATAAGGAAAACAAAAACATGCTCATATTTCATTATCTATTCACATATATACAAAAACAAGTTCATATTTCATTATCTATCCACATATATACAAAATCTACAATTTGGATTTCATGAAACATTTTTTCAAATCACATATGATGGGAGGCACATCACTTATGTCTTTAATGCCGGTTATCACAATCTTTCCATTATGGAACACATGAACATGATATGGATGCCAGTTAGTCAATTGAGCTGCTGGAAATAACTCCACTTCATAAGTTAGATTATGTGATGATGTAACTTTACGGAAATCATAGTGATAGTGTAATTCACATAACACGGTCATTGTCTTCACTTTCCAATCAGATAATGAATCACCAAGTAAATGTTCCAAAGTTAAGTGTAGATATGAGAGATCACCCTCCATGACCCTTCCAATACATTGGATTGTTCCATTTGGAAAGAATAGGATAGTGAGAGATCCATCCTTCCTCTGAATCCTCCATGTTAACATTGAGGGTCTTCCAAGATGTAAGCTCGTTGTCGGCTTCAATTTGCGTTTTATCAGTAACCATTGTTTTCGGTTGGGTATATTCCTCTCGATCTCTTGTAGATTGAGTTTTGACTTTGCTTTTGTAGTTAACATCCGATTTACAACTTCCAACCGTTTGATGTCCTCCATCTTTAATGAATGACGTTATATGTGGTAGTATCTCCCTTGTAAAGGTTTCCCATGTGACGTCACTGAAACGAAAAAATCGATATTCAACATCTTCACGTTTTGGTGAACAGACGTATAGTTTGACTGATGAATCACACATTATCCATACCTTGTCATCGAGAGGAATCTTGATCCGAGTCTTATGGTTGTCAATGAGATCCGCAAAGTCTTTCAGTGAAGGCAATGAGTCAATAGTAATGCAAACGCCACGATGTTTTCGAACACTATTTGCTATTGAATGACGAAATGCTATTCTTTTAGAATTTGTTATGTGAACGTTTTGAACGTCACTAAGTTTTCATGTTCTAATGTAATGAGGCATGTTCCGAAAACTATGTTTCAAATTTAGGTTTAATGTTTGCCTAAAGTATGTTATTTTATTAGCTCAACATATCGGAATGATGTTGAGTACAAATTCTTCACATATTCATTCACATTAGGACTACCTATTTATTAGTAATCATTTCTACATATCGGAAAGATGTAGAAATCTCAATTTTAGTAAGACTACTTATGTATTAGTAAGTGTTGCTACATGTCGGAAGATGCAGCAATCGCAAGATCTATTACAAGTGGAATATTATATTGTTTTTATTTAGACTTATTCTACATCACCTGTGACAGGAAGGCGTCTCCTTCTCTTCGACGGTGGGGGAAGACCTAGGCTGTAGTGTCCATATGGTAATGATAAATTTTTATCCAGCCAACAGCGCTTATCCTCCCAAAGTGAAAGACCTCGCTTCCTAAATGATTTTGTGCTAACTATGTGATTTTTTGAATTTATAATTGTCATATCTTCAGTTGTATCATTCTCACTATAATAGACACTCCTATAGTCATCATGTTTCAATTTTTTAACTGCTGCTCTCTGAATTCCTTTTGCACGTTTGATGCTATGATCCGTAGAGTCTAGATATTTCATTGAATACATTTTCGGTTTTAGTAGGATCATTTCCTCAAGCAATAAGCCCTTTCCAGCACACTCATCCTTAAAACAACCTAATCTAGCTTTGTTTGTAGTTGAGTATAGTCGGTGATGACTATCACAGATTGAAGAGTCAAACTTTTCACCGAAGTATAGAAGTATATCTTCCAGACGGACAGATGGTGATGTGTATAAACATAGGAAGAAACTGTCGGTATCACCTCCACAAAGCCGCGTTCTATTTATCAGTGGACACCCTTTTAGATCATTGTAATATAATTGATACATTTCCAACTTACTATAGTCAAGTACTGCTTGACCAACATATATCAATTTATTTAAAACTATTGAAGGTTTGTACATTTCCATACCAACCAGATCTTCATCAAATATTTTGTGTTGAACATAGAGAGGATGATTTGACAATTTCAGTAGTTGTTTCTCATTGTTGACTAGTTTAAATTTTTTCCTTCTCCTTACATTTTCCATTGTTTTACCATATAAAGAATTATTTTTCAATTTGTAGAATGACTTTTCGAAGTCAGTGTTTGATTGAGCCCTCTTTTGAGAGTTCATATCAATGTATGTTTTTAACCAAGGCTTTTGTGTGAATTTTATGCCACTATGAATCTTCTTGATTCTCATGCCCATGGTCAAGTAAAATTTTAAAATTGAATAGTGGACTACATAATTTTCCCTATCAAATTGATGGAGCAGAAGTTTCTTGATAGAAGAAAAATGTGTATTTGGTCTTACTTTTTCATATAGATTTTTCATATAGTGTGACAACATTCTCTTTTCAATCATCTGCATTTCTGGAGCTAATGGGAAATCGGCAGTGTCATCATAAATGGCTGCAGGATACTCTAAATCTAAATCAAAAATGCAGCCGGTTTCACCATCATCATCTATATTTTGAACATTTTCTTCATTTAAAAAATTATCTAATTCACTTTCATTCAACCATTTGAAATTTGAGTGGGGTAGATTCCTACTGAGTGAAGAACCGTAAAGGTTATTAACATCTAAGTAGGTCAAATGTCGACTTTCATGTGTATTATTTCCTAATTCTTCAATGCGTGCACGCGCTCGGTGAATGTTGGTGAAAGTCATACCCCCTCTAATTCCTCGTTCAAATAGATTGTACATATTTTCATCTTGTATGTAGTGTGGGGGATCATTGGAAGAGAAATTTAGTGCTGAGGTAAAGCTAAGATGTGGGAGACTGACAAAATGTACAGGGTCGACTTCATCCTCACGTTGACTCAATGCTCTAAACACTTCAAATATGTCTGCCAACAATAAAACATCTAACTTCAGATATGCCAGCATGTAATCACCAAATGTGCTACAATTAAATTCAATCCACGCCTTGTTAGCGTGTTCATATTCACTATCGGAACAGTGCTCACGAGTAAGATCATTATAGAATTCAAATTGTGGTGGTAGACAGTCTTCCGTCAACGTGTTTAAGTTTTTGAAGTATGAATATGGAAACACTCCCTTCTGATATAAAACATTATCACTTAATTGTGGAAATTCTACCCTTAATGTCTCTACATGCTCATACGTTTGCAAGCCCTTGGCTAATTCACTCAAGAATGCACTTAGAAATTGATATGAGTCTAAGAATTTTAGTTTAAAGTATACTGTCTTCCCTTTGTATTCATTTACAGGGACACTGGCGGATAAAGTTACATATTTTTCAGCAGTTGCTGCTACAACATCTAATTTCCAAGACTTCATTCTTCCAATCGCTTTATAGAAAACGATGTGACTATCATAATTTTTAAAATTGTGGAAAAATATGGGGAGCTCCCGTCTGTTAAGTCTTAACCGGAGATTGCATTTCCTACATAATGTTTGCCTATATCGTCCGGTGATATGATCATGATCACGAACTTTTATGACTTCATCGCTGAATTTCGATTTACATTTGTTGCAACATTCTGCATTCTCATGGCGTGCTTTTTCATCCGCTGACAGTGACATTGGCTGCCTAGTTGTTGCACATTGGTTGTCATATAAGTCTTGGGCTACAGTTTCTAAGTGGTGCAAGAAACCAATAATGCAATTTTCTCCCTCAAAGAGGTAATACTTGTTTTCAAATTTTGATTGAAGGGCATTATGCCAGACATGATAAGCTCCAATGGCCGCAGGTTTATGCATTTTATTATCAATGTAGCACTCTATATCTGCATAAATTACTAAAGGAGGACTTAGTTGATATTCCATGCTACTTGTTAGTACTTTTAGATCCGATGGCATTTTTTCTATTTGTGCTTTTCCTCGAATACAAAACTGGAAGTGTCGCTCTAGTGTTGTTTTATATGTGAATGACTGAGTGCATCTTTCGCAGAAGTATTTATGTCTTTTTAAAGTTCTCCTATACAATCTTGACAGCTTTGGAATTCCACAATAGTGTGCTGCTCCATTGTTTAGAATTAGCAAAATATTAACCGTTTGCCTGCCAGTAAAGTTACTATTGTAACGAACACCTTTGAGTCCATTTTCATAAAAGTGAATGTTAATTTTAATATCATTATTTTTCTCAAATTTTGGAATATCTTTGATTGATACTGGTGTGGAAATGCCTTCCATATTGAGCTCCGATGTCCACTCACTATATGATTATACTTCATTCCTTGAATAAGGTACTTCATTATAATGCAATATTGATAAAACTGCATATAGGAAGCAATCATTTGCATTTGAATTAACATTAATGACAGCTTTAGAGTTTTTTAACTTCTTTGGTAGATGAAATGATTGTCCACCTGACAGTATTGGACTTTTTATTACATTGAACTCTATATTTTGTAAATCATCTATAATCCAATTGCTACCCTTTTTTTGTGAAGGCTTCAATATGATTTATTAGACTATTTAGATGATCCTGAAACCAAGCATCATAGTCATAAATATAGTTTGAGGATGATGAGGTAAAGTGTACGAGAAAAGTTTCTTCTTCTTGAGGATTAGAATGGACATAACGAATTTGTGCAATCAGACGACTGCGCAATTGATAGCTCCTTAGTAAGTCAGACACTAAATTCCCTATCATGGAACGCATGCTTTCTAAGAATGATGTTATGTCCACAGTAGGTGTTGTTGGCGTGATATCATACACACGTGCATGGCCATTGAGTGCGCTTTCGCTGAGACTAACAGTTCCATAGTTATTATGCATATTCGTCTCACTATTTGTGTTATGTACATTCATATGCTGTCGAAATCTACTTATAGAGTTATACGTTTTGCCACACCGAGAGCAGTATTGCATAAAGTTCTGTATGTTAGTTGAAGCGCTGGTTGTTGGCTTAGAAGTAGATCTATTTTGATTATTTGAATTTGACTCTGTTATGCTATCATTCGGTTTATTATTGCATACAAGTTTATGCCTCTTAAGATTATCCATCCTATTCGTCTTATATGGACACTTGCTACATTGATATGTTTTTCCTAACTTACAAAATTTTTCATGTCGTTGCAAATTGCCTATGAGAGTGAACACTTTTCCACACTTGGTACAGACAACCATGATTATTGATGAGGATTGAAATTAGCAAGCCCTTATATACATCTACCATCTAATGACGTCAACGTCATCACCAGCCAATACCATATGTTCCGATCTGTTGTAAAGACAAAACACATACAATTTCAACAATTATTTTTTTTTCAAAAAAGAAGAAAATAAAAGTTAAAGTAATAAAGTTACAGTTTGACACATTTAACAATACCACTATGGTAGAGTTTTAGGTGACTGCAGCTGTCACTACAGCCACCCAAATCGTCCATCCTCGTAAAGCGCACTCTTCTGATGCCATTTTGGGAGCATTCGAGGTGCACAAGCGTTTCTTTGTTATGCTGTTGGCTGGTGGTTACTTGAGAGGCCAACAGGAGGTTTGATTGAGTAATATATCTTAGAGACTCAATCAAACCTCTATTGTCCTCCTTCAACTTAGCCTCGCGGGCCTCAACCTCCTTTAGGCGCTCTTGGCAACGACGGAGTTGCACCTCAACGTCTTGTACCTCTTCTGCTGTCGCGTCGAGATCCACATTATACTGCCGAACAGGGAGAGCAGCTGGAGGTGCGGGCGCAGCAGCGTGAGGGGAAGGATCTGCGGCTGGGATCGGAGAGGAAGGAGCTGCGGCTGGGATCGGAGAGGAAGGAGCTGCGGCTGGGATCGAAGAGGAAGGAGCCAGTGTCATCATCGGTGATAATGGAAGGCGCACACTCCAGCTCGGAGAAGCCCGGATGTGGCTGAACGAGACTTCCTCCTGAGATGCACACATCGCGGAGTCCTGTAATCGAAAGAAACAATTGTTTATCATCTATTTAGCATTTTACCATTGATGAGATACAAAAGTGAATTTCTCTTACCTCCGGCTGGATTGTGACCTTCTGATCGGTTCCAACCTCTGTCTCGCGGGGCAACGAGTCATTCTAAAAGATAAATCAATCTATTACAAACAAAAAACATATTTTAATAGAAAATTCTGTACTCTTGCAGTTGACCAACTTTGATACTTACATTTGTAACAGGATCATCATCCTCATCGGAAGAAGATGTCGGGGAAGAAGTCGCTGACGACGTTTCCTCATCAGATGAAGTCGCTGACGAGGTTTCATCGTCCTCTGATGAAGACTCCCGAATCGAATAGGGCTTTTCTTCATTGTCTTCCACCGATGTACTTGTCGCTGGCGTCGAAAGGAAACTTCGATGCTTCCTGAGGGACAGCGATCGCACAACCTGCAGAGAAAAATATTATAACATGCTCACAACTCATTGAGAAGCATACATGTTCTTGGAAATACTTCATGCATTGAGAAATATTATTGACAAATAACTAAACAATGACACTTACGGGACTAGGAAGACACTTCTTCTCCGGTGTAGGCAAACGGGGTATACTGTTCACACCTGTAAACAGCTGAAGAAAAGAACATATTCAATTTCACATAAAGAGCTAATGAATAACTTTAACACTTACATTTCTCAAGCATTCAGCCGCTTTCTCCTCTTCAAAACTGACACAAGTCTGTTGAGGCAACTCACTCTGAAATGTTGTGACAATGTTGAAATACTTTTTACGTGGTAGAATAATTAATGGAGTAAATGTATTCTCACATTTTTAGTGATGATCTTTTTTTGAATTAAGACCTTGGTCTTCTTAGGAGGAGGCATCTCATCATTATCCTGAAATATTTAAACGATATATGTTTTTATGCATAATGGACCAATAATTAATTTATTCGGTTTTAAGAAGCTATCCTTTGAAGGTATTATGTATGATTGGCAGAACTCACCTCAATATCACTTAAGGTGTCATCGATGAACTGTCGTGACTTGGGGGCTTTCTTTCGGACTCGGGACTTGACGGGTTTCTTTATTGTGGTAGGCTCCTCCACCTGTGAAAGGACACCTTCCATCGGCCTCTCCTTGTTGAATAATCGCTCCAACCTCCTCTTTTCAACCTTTGAGGTGAGGTTGATGCCCTTCCTCCCATTTTGCTGAGCACATGGCGTGTGCTTTTCAATGAATGCCTTAGAGGCTTCGGTATTTACCTTTTCATTGCTCCGTTTGTATGACTTGCAAGTTAGGCAATAAAGATATGTGCATTCACTTTTGAAGATACAGTTCTTGTGACCGCTCTTATTGGCATGTCGAACGGGTAATTGGCATGTTTCACAGAAGTGAAAAATTAGGCGCTGTCGTGCAAGACTCTCCTGTCGGACCATCTCTATGGAAGAAAAAAAATTTGATTATAATTTTATCTCTTATGAAGTACTACCTTGATATTGAATAAATCTTAGAAAGAATTGAAATCTGAAGTTGAAATTGAAACCGAAAGTCGAAAGTTTAATTTTCATTCGAAAACGGTTTGCTCATAGAAAGAGTTGAAATTTACAAGTAGCTGTCTTGAAATTATTTAATTTCGAAATTAATTTAATGAAATGAAAATGAAATTTCGAAAATTTCAACCAATCCTCAATTTGTTTAATTAAACAAGCTTGAATTTTATACATCTGTTAGCAGATGACAGACTGAATATTTAAAATGGATGAAGGCTTTATTTAGGTATCTTTTATTTATAAACAAACTGTGAAAATCTTGTTGATTCAAATACACTTACATTTAAACTGATATATTCATGTCTCCCGCTCAATGACTTAATTTAGGATGAAAAATTAAAAATAACATGGTTAATAATATAACATAAAGTGTTCCTATCCTAAAAACCCAAGCTTCTATATTTAAAGCTATTTGGTTATAAAAACTTAATAATGTTCCTACTCCCGAATATCCTATAAAGTAGCACAACATGACAATGAAACTCACTTCAGAATTGTAATAAGAACCGGAGAACGGAGAACCGAAGAACGACGTCTGCTATGGACACTGAATAATTTGAAAATAAGTGAAAATTCGTTGTTTGCAACTTCTTTATATATGAAATTGACAAAGCAACTATGAACAAAGACCTTATGACATCACATCCTGGAATTGGTGCGGTTAAACAAAATTGATAACTCAAACAAGAATTTGAGCAGCTGGTTTATTTTTAACCTTAGAAATGGAAGTGCCATCATATGTGTTGAAAGATTTCTACATGTAAACAGTAGAGTGAATTCAAAGTAATATGAACTGATGGACTGATGTATTATTTGATATACATGTTATTATTAATAGTCATATAATGATTCATATTTGAAGATATAAAACGTGTGATTTGAATAGAACATTAAATTTGAGTTAAGCGCTAAATTTCGAAAATTCAAATTTCGCGCCAAAATGTGAAAAATCAAGTTTAAAGACTTTTTTAGAAAATTTGAATTTCGCGCCAAAATGTGAAAAATCAAGTTTAAAGACTTTTTTCGAAAATTTGAATTTCGCGCCAAAATTCAAATAATCAAATTAAAATAGTAGGGTTAGGGTTAGGGTTAAGGTTAGGGTTAGGGTTAGGGTTAAGGTTAGGGTTAAGGTTAGGGTTAAGGTTAGGGTTAGGGAAGCAAGAAGAGTATCTATGGCACCCGGAACCCATGGGTAAATAAATTTTCGAGTGCGCGAAGCGCACGAGAAAATTTATTTACCCTATAATCCGAAAAATTTCGAGGGCGCGAAGCGCCCGATAAATTTTGAGGCCCCCCCGCCGTGTATGAAGTGTATGAAGTGTATGAAAGTCAAAGGTCAAGGTCACGTCTAAGGTCAAGGTCAAGTGTAGAGGATTGTATATTATGGTCATTTTTAGTTGTAAAACTTTAACTTTGAAAATTTGTAAACTTAGTCATTTTTGTAAAAAAACTTGGAATTTTTTCAAGTTGCATACAGATGCATACAACTAGGATTTTTTCATCAAATGGGTACATACAATATATCATTCGAATGCTCTTTTCATGCTGATTCTAATGGTGTATTGTATGACACATGTATGACATATAACTAGAGAGCTACATGTCTTTAAAGAATGGGCTAAAAACTAAATGAATTTAAAAATCTAACATTTGTCTGCTTGCATACAGTTGCATACAACTAGGATTTTCCCATCGAATAGGTACATACCTTATATCATTCTAAAGGTCTTTTCATTCTCATTCTTATGGTGTCGTGTATGACACATGTATGATATCATCCTGGACTGCTACAAGCATTTTAAAATTAACAACATAACTGTTTCTTTAAAAGTTATATGTTCCTATTTATTTCAAGTTGAAGTCTTCATATTTGATTTTTTGTTTCAATTCAGTTATTGAACATCATTAATTGTAGATAGTTGTTCCCCTTTCCCATTCAGACCTTAATTGAAGACCGATTTGTGAAATGATAAAACAAGTTTGTTCATATATACAAATGAATATTAAATGAAGAGATTAAGAAAAAAACACACTAAATATCATCAAGGTAAGGAAAGGGTACAAGTTTTTTCAAGTCCACTTGCACATGGATCCTGGTCTTTTTGGGCGCACAGGGACAGCGACGTGGTGTGTCAAGGTCTATGACCGAAAATTCGAGAGCGGTTGTGAGGTTCCGCTCGTTCGGCTCCATTCGCATGAAGACCCGTTTCGTGTGGTACTTTCTCGGGGCGTTCTTGACTTTGACCGTGACCCTTCCATAGAGTGGCGTTCGCATGGACTTCTTATTCATGTGACGAATCGTCTCGATTGATACGTCACTATCTTCATCACTCGAGTAGTCGGGCGATGCAGGGGCTTGGGTGAACACCACCGGCTCGTTTGGTGTTGTCGATCGCTCCATCGGAGATTGGGGAGGTGTATTGGTAAGTTCCACTGGCGAAGTGGTACGATCAGCAGTACCGTTCTCAACTGCGGCTTTTTGTTTGCGATCCATTATGACTTGTAGATTTAAAATAATTGTAACTTGTAAACGTGAGGATTAGAGCCTTTGATAAGAATTGGTACAAACCTCGGACTTATATACTTTTAAACAAAGGTAATCCTAACAGCCAATCAGAGAGGTACCGAACTTCCCTAAAGAATATATATAACTATATAAAGGATGTCATTGTTCCAAACTGTTAAGTACTTATCCTCAACGTTCCATAACAAGAAGCATGTCCTCAAAACCACTATTTTATTTTCAAAATGACAGCCAAGTCATTATGGGAGGTCAGTTGGATATGACCATGCATCTCTCTTGCGGCTGCAAAGTGGCCCTATGGAAAACCTTGACTGTGTCAGCACTTCAAAGGCGGAGTGGACTACCGGTGAAGTGTCCGGTACACGAGTGTGACCATGACTTTAGTAAAAATCAGACATTTCATGAATGGTGTGATGACTTCCTGAAGATCATGGAGTCGCCTGAGGGACGTGATCTGTACCCGTCATTTATTTTTCACGCTTAAATTAAACTTACATTGTAAATCTCTTGTCTTTTCATTTTAAACATAGTTCTGGAATTGGTTTTCTTATTGGGGAGCAACTAAATCATAGCTGCACAGTAAAGTTTCACATCTAAATAGTGCTACATTTAAAATAATTGTCACAATAGTCGCAATTGAGCAAACCCATTCAAAATCAAACAACGGACGTCTATCGGTACGTACCCAAGTGCTCAGAACCAAACCACACAAGTTCGATCATAGACGTTCCGAAACACAGTGTACTCAACTGAGTGTACCAAACACATGTACCTATCCAGTAAAACAGATCTCATACAAGTTCCTATTCATAACACTGAATTATACATGTACCTATCCATGTACCTATCGATAACTAAATTATACATGTACCTATCCATGTACCTATCCATGTACCTATTGATAACACTAAATTTTACATGTACCTATCCATGTACCTATCCCTCGCAAGTAGGGCACAGTTTTCACTACTGAAGGGTAATCGCCAATCAACTCACAGCATTTATTGGTAACTGATGGTTGAGTTCCTTCTGTATTTCCGGTCCAATTGTGCGGAACAACTCATCGAATTTCCGTCTCGACATGCGAAAATAATGAAAGTGAGTTTCACTGTCATATAATCTCAGCAATAATCTTCCGCAATTTTGATTACAATATATATCATATTTCTATGATATGATGTATATTTTGTAAATTTGATATCTGTTTACCTTCAATAAGCGCATTACTTACTTACTTACTATAGATGCACTGATCCGACTAAATTTCAATGAGATAGTCAATAATTAATTGATTGCTGCTATCAAAAATTGCAATTAATTGATGAATGTGATGGAATAATTGCAATTAATGTATATTGATTGATTTGTAATGCGAAGGTATTTCAGTGACGGCTTCACTTACAATGCCATCATCACTCACCATCATAGGACAAACATTCCGCCTTCAGTGATTTATTTAGAAAGCTTACTTGTCTGATATCTTATTCACAAACTGATAACTTTCATGATTCTGATCATGAACTAATTGGTGCATGAACTATCTCTATTTTACAATGCTTTTACGGTCACTTTTAAACACAACTTTACATTATGTTATCTAGCAACGCATGATTGTTCATTATCACCATAATAATCATACATGAACGACTGTAATAAATCTTATAAATATTTACATTCAATAACAAATATAGCTGCATGTATTTCATGCAATGGGCACGTTCAGATCGTTTTCCAAATTGATAACAAGTTATCATAAGACTTGTAGGTCTCGTAGGCCTATGTTGTCGAATTTGTTGAAGTGAAATACCAAAGTAAAAACTGGAAATCAGTCTGTACAAGTGGTGATGATAAATAATCACAATCAATTTATTGCTCCCATCAAAAATTACAGTTGATTTATTGCTTAGCCAGAATCAATTGCAATTCATTTTTGATGGCCCCTGTAGGATCTTGAAAGAAAGAACAATTTGCAGCTTTGGTACAGCGAATCACAAACTGGAGTTGAAGTTGTAGACCCGACAGAGAACCACACTACAAGATTTCGATCTGAAATATGGCGATGACCATTCCATAATTGGATTGCAGCGTTTTCAAAGGATCTAGGATGCTGTAGTCATCAATGCAGTAACAATTCTCAAATTCACACATCCTCATTGTTCAAGGAAAGCTTCTAAATATCGTCGACAAAATGAACGCATCACCGTGGCCAATGAAATGGCATTTTCTTTCATAGAGGAGCGTTTGAATTTACCGGGCTTTCATCGACATTCGACTCGACAACTCAAGGAATTCATAGGTGATTGGGATCAAGAACGTTACTCCCATGATCAAAGTGAGACGCTGCGATGCTTCCACTGTCAGATATGTCGTGATGACTCTAAAGAGCTGTGGGGATTACTCCTTATCACATTGTACCACCATGTGTATCCACGTCTGCAACCTATTTTCAATTAATCTTGCAGCTCTGACGCCGGAAAACGATTGCTAATAGCATAGAAATGATAATTCATCATGTATAACTCGCAATCGTCTAAATACTAAAACAAAATGACACAAATAATGCATGAGAAATTTCTGCAGGCCAATCGCACGCACTTTTGGGTGTTTACTGTTTCGTCGCTTATGGCTAGCTTTAAGATTTGTCTCTCAAATCTATTCATGACGCATGATTATCAGCCTAATAATTATTTCTTCTTCGCTTTTTAGCCTTAAGCAATTCAACACTTATTTCCTTGGTGACCGTTCACAAGGCGACGAATACACGGTGTCAATGCGTCTTTTTAATTTATGAAGATGCAACTTGAAAGTTGCTTTCTCCTTCCTGACATAAGCCCGAAGTAATGTTGAACATTTGGATAACAGATGTTGAAATTGCAGTAGTTAAAACGCAAGCCATCCAAGCGACATGTACTTTTGGAGGAATCTCCGGGAAAATGGCTCCGTTGTAGAGGGTTTAGTATTATCAACATTTATGCATCAGAACTCAGAAGTAACCATTTTAAAATTTATGATCAACAAGGACAAATATGTAAGCGAGATCATTCTGCAGTTATTTTCGATCTTATCGGGAAGTAAATGAGAGCTCATTCTACAGAATTTATAGTGCAATCATTGCTTCTGGTGCACTACAATTCAGGCGAAAGCATGCTGTTTGAAAGCAAATAAGCAAAGATTGCTACTGATACTCAAATGGAGCATGATAGATTCATGCATTTCCAACAAGTGCACCATTTGCATTATTTTACAATTATCGCATTTACTTATGAAGAGAAGTTAGAAACGGCAGACATTGTAATAAAATAAATCTGATTCGGTTAATGTCAAAATCATCATCGCAGATTGAAGAGAACAACTGAGCGGAAGACATGAATCTGATAAGGATATTGGCTGAATCGTCATCGTTAGTATAGGTGCAATCTTGATTTATTCAATGATCGATTAATTGGTTATGGATTTCATGATCACATGGAAATTTCTTCGGAACTGCAATGCTTACTGATTTTGATAATGATAAGTGGTGCACCGAACCTTGATTTTCAAGGTTCAGCCGAACATTTTGTTTTTATTACTTAAAAGAATAGTAGTCAATATTTCTCGAGAATACTTCCAATCGCTGCCTATACCGTGTAGTCTTCATTCAAAAATTCACTACGTATAGAATGTTAGTTGTATGACTAATTAATATAATCAAATTGATTTGATTAGAGGCTACAACAATGGAAAAGAAGATGACCTACCATAGAATTATAGATTGTCAAAATCTGACACGGTGGCTAACACATCGCTGCTTTTTAAGACAGTCCAAAGAGCGAATAGGCATTCATGACATCACATCCTCAAAATGTGATGTCACTCCTTAAAGTCTCCATGCGATTGAACTTCTCCTACTGCAACGCAATACCAACGGCGAAGAGACGTAAGCTATGGCAAATACTGATATTGCGATCAAAGTGCAGAAAATCATGGAGCTTTGCAGGTTCTCCGAAATTCTGAAGTGGTGAAAATCGTAGCTAAGTGCTAATTTATAATTAACACCGCAAACGCTGCGATTTTTTCGAGAACAGAATATTTTTATCGATTTATACATTTTATAACGAATTTAATGGACTGGATATCTTTATATAGACGCTGTTGATACTTTAATCAAACCGCTTTTCGATGCTTCAAGACTCTCGGACACAGCCGCTCATGCTTACTATCAGCGAGAGGAGAGATAGTCTAGTTATTGCACCATATCTCATAGTGCAATGCCTTCAGTGAACATGCCGTATCAATTTGATTTTCATTTTGCTTATGCTTCCACACAAGTTGAGCATTCGTTTTCATCTCTCTAAGCCTCATGACCCACCTATCGACAGCCAATGATCTTCTGTAATTGCACAATAATTTATCCCTTATGAACTTTGAGTCTAAAATTGCAGTAGATTACAGACTCAAAAATGTAACAAACATAGAGGATTGTAAATGTTTAGAAATCTTCAGTTGGAAAAATGTTTAAAAGCTTGGAAGCTTATATATGGATGATAATATTTCATCAAAAGAAAATATTCTGTATTTGTCTTGATACAAAAAGGTTTGGTAATTCGGTCGAACCACCGAACTTCTCGAAAATCTAGATTCGGTACACCCCTTTGGTACACCCCTTCTATTGATGAAAGAATATCAGATATTAAATTATAACATTACATAATGAGAAGCGATGGAACCGGGTCACTGGGTCAGTGGGTCAATTGCTTCACTATTTTGCACCGGGTCAGTGTTGAAATATAGTAATTCGGTGTTTTATTTTCACTGTTTTTATTCATTTCTGTAGTACCTGCAGTCATTTATTTTATCGCACTTGTTGTAGGATGACTGTTGACGTTTGTAGTCCCTGACATGTAGCTATTACCGATTATTATTATTGATATTATTGAAAAATTAAGCTTATTAAGTTTCCTTCCTTTTATCCCAATTTCCACATGCAACTCAAACACATAGAAGCAAATATTTCGGGTCAGTACCCTTTCGGAACAGCGGGTCACACAACCGTGACATGGTTCCATCGCTGCCACTGAGTACCTACATACGAGTAGAATACAAAGGTAAAATTCTGATTCTACTAAATATAAATTGGGTACTTCTCTTTCCCCCCCACTTCTGTTGTTGACACCCGGAAGTGTTGCATCGTCAACGATCTTCTCTTGCTCCTACTTGTTCTCACTAACGTCGCATAGTGCTGAGTGTGTAAAACTCCTCATATCTGACTTGTAGAACATTTACAGTCTCAGAATTAGACAATTACTCGCCTTTTGTCTGCAGACAGCTATCACACGAAGTTCATGATCACAGCTGTACCTTGTATTCTAACTGAGTATCCAAGGGACCAATCCTTCATCCCAGGGTTCAAGTAAGAGTTCTCAGTCGTGTTGTAGTGTCACTCATTGACAGATCAAGTCTATTCTAAAACCAATGTGACTAACTTTGGCGAAATTTGATGAGTTTGGAAAACTTGAAAAATGTCGGGGGGGGGGGGGAGAATAGAAGTACCATAAATTGAATCAGGTGCGTCATTGCTACGTTAATTTATCCATTAGATTTTCAGCATTCCAATTTCTCTGTAATAAAATTGTTATCTTGCTGCACTATCTTGGGAATCCTATGAGGAGGGGATAATAACATACAGAAATTCGTGAAATAGCGGAAATGAGTCTCAGCAGCTAATATAGGCCTACTCATTACCGGCAATGGAAATTCTCATGAAATCATGTAGCTAGAGCGACAAAATGATCGCGTTAAATAGCTAGGCCTATAATGTGAACAGTGAAGCAAAGCGATACATCATTGAGCTGAGAGGATGAAATTTCGACATGATTTTATGGTTGTCGTTATCCGTTTAAAGCAGGGATGCGGAGTCCTATCATTTTGATAGGACTCCGACTCCGGTTGGCAAGTATACGAGCCACGCATATAGCCTAGTTTTTCTTAAATACTGGTAACATACATCAAAGATCATTATAGACTTACCTGAACCTATCTTTAGTGATCATTGCTGTATCTATTATCAATCATTTTCATGAAAGTCTATCAAATGTCGCTTTAAATTGGATGCATGCGACTCGCCTCCTCCCATCTTGTTGATGTGTGCTTCACACGGTTTTTCTCCAGTCTCTACCAGGCAGGAAACCCCCCCCCATCTTTCTCCAAAAAGTATGAGTACACTTTCGATTTTAGTATGCGCTTTGGAGGAGCCATCACAAACGATTAACGTGAGGGTAAGAGGTAATATTCTCAAACAAACTAGCATTTCATTTTTGTCTTTGATGTGACCTTTGGTGCGTAGGTGTGATCGAGGCTAGGAAGGCTTGTCTTCTCTACTAAATCACCGAGTGAAAAGAAAATCCTTTTTTCACTATCACGGTTCATTCCCTCAACTATTTGCATGCAGCACATATTCCTCAACAAGCTTTGCATGCAGCAGTGTCTCTGTACTTTTGTTTGACGGAGAAAATTGGCATCAAGACAGTGACAGCTATGCACGAGGGTAAATAAATTTTTTGTATTATATTTCGGGTCTATAGGCCGGAGTCCGGGGTCCTATCATTTGATAGCAAAAATGATAGGACTCCGGGACTCCAACTCCGCATCCCTGGTTTAAAGTGAACGTGCCTTAAATTATTAGTTAATTAATAATGAGCAAAATATCTTATGTAATTTCGTGAAGATGAGTCGCTGAGATACCATTTTTGATTCACAATGTTTGAGCATTTGATCTCATGACAAATTCTTAAATCTGAGTATGCCACCCAACTATCTAGGAAAATATCATGCTATGATGGCTTGTAAATGCTCTTAGCACAAAGAATGTGAATACGAGGGTGATTGATAAGTTCGCGGCCTGACATAGAAAGCTTAAAGCCAGGCCATTATGCACATGTCGATTGATACAATGGAATGTGCTGACGGCGCTTGACGAGTGAGCAGTCGATCCGGTGAACTGTTGGTAAACCACAGCTACTTGACTTCAGTTACTAACTTATCAGCAGAGCCAACTGTTTTCCGCGGAGCGCGGAAAAACGGAGAAAACCGCGGAATTCTGTATATTCCGGAGAAAAGCGCGGAATTGCATGAAATTCAGAAAAATGAGAAATTTCAACAAATGAAGACATAAGATATCAATCAATCCATCAAATACCTTCAGACTCTATCTCACTTAAATGAAAGAATTGCATAGTTCACAGTATTTGAGTCATACACGTATCAACAATCGTGATTGAAGGGGAATGTTAAAGGGGAGTACTGGTGATCCGTGAGTACGGGAAAGAATGAAAAAACAACTTGTGTCGTGTCCTACATGGCCATTTGCAAAACAAAATGTCTCACGTGTCGACGCGAATAACGGCAGCTAGTAGAGAGTTTGGAAAACATTTTTACGCTGATGGTGGTATTTTATTTTGCTCAGTATGTAACAAAGCGATTGATCATATTCGCTCTCAGAATATAAAAGATCACATCAAAAGCAAGAAACACGAAAATCTATTGCAGTCGCTGGAACCAGAAGCCAAGAGACAGAGAACGCTTGATTCGACTTTCCAAAGAGCTTCAGATTCGAAATCGTTTTTTGTCTTTTCTGAGGTCTTGTAACGTTGAAAATCCAACATGTCCTCCAAATCCAATCGTTGCGAGATGGAATACTTGGTTTGCTGCAGTTCGATATCATGTCAACTTTATTTATTTGTATCAGAAATTCATCGAAAAAGAACGAAGGGAAGAAGGTGATACGAAAGCTCTTGCAGAACTTGCTCGATTGTTGGAATCACAAATCATGAAGGAACAGTTGCTATTTACTGCTGGACAATGTGAGAAAATCATTGGGGCATTAGATGCTTGTCAATCCAACGATGCGAAAATATATTCTGCCTACAACATTCTGAAAGAACTGGACATACAGCTTAATGCTTCTGCATCAGAATCTGAATCGGATGATTGTCGAGAAGGTCATCTTTCTGCCTCCTCGAAACTGAATGAATATCTTGGAACAAAACAACCTGGTTTAAATTTTCGAAAATCAATACGATTACTCGATCCATCTCAAATTTCACTATTTGATGGCGACTTCTCAAGCGTGAAGGATAAACTAAAAATGGATGGTTGTACCAAAGTTGAATGGGATTTATATCGTTCAATTGCCAGAACGAAGCTTCAACTTGGTCGTTGGTGTTGACATCAAAGCGTCATTCACTTACATGTGAAAATTTGGAGGGGCTTTTGAAAGCTGCAGTGAACCACTTAGTTATTCTACATTTTTGTTGTTGTTTCGAGCAATTGTTCTCATCCAAAGAATTGATTTTCACCATCACATAATCATCATTTTGAAGAAAATGTAATTTGTTGAATTAAATTGTTTTGATGACGAGTTTCATGAATTTCTTTTTGTTTGGCCAAGAAAATATGGGCTTATTAACAGCGCGGAATTTTCATATTTCAACGCGGAAAAACAACGCGGAATTTTAAAAAAATCAGCGCGGAAAACGGTTGGCTCTGCTTATCAGTCAGTTAGTCAGATAAGTGTTGTGTAAGATGGATCACGTTTCAAATCAAGCTGTCATTCGTTATCTCGGCTCGAAATGACTCACACCAAAGGAGATTCATGATGACATGGTTGGAACACTTGGTGAGAAAGCTCCGTCCTACACCACAGTCAAGAAGTGGGCTTCAGAATTCAAGCAAGGAAGAGAGAGCTTGGAAGATGATCCCCGTTGTGGAAGACCAGTGACAATGAGCACAGAAGATGTGATCGATCATGTTCAAAAGATTATTCTTGATGATCGCCGTACAACCGAGCGAAAGATTGCCTTCGAACTGAAGATTTCACAAGAACGTGTGTTGGATGGCCTTGGATGGCCAACTCCCTACCACAGAGCTATCCCAACACGCACGTCGAGTTGCTGCAGATATCTACTGATTCGCTGTGACGCGCGCGAGCAAGTATAATGTGCCCTGCCGAACATCTGCTGCTGCTTTTGATGACCGTTTAATGTACGACTGATGATTGCTTTCGAATTAGAGAATAAGACAGATAAACCCATGAGTCAAATTCATTCCAACTCACACTCCTGATATTAGTTTACTTGGTATGAGATGTTCATGTGTCATTAGATGTGACGAAACAATAGATGTCCGAAATGACTTGGTGCTGCTAAATTTATGCATTCGATTTCAGATTGAACTGCGCAATGACTTCAACATAGAAGACGAATTGAATGGAGCGACAGCGATTGATGTAATTGAAACCACACTGCGATTGATGAGGATCTTCGGCTGAATCTGGTGACGAAGAAAGTCTATCTATCCAACATTTGTCGCGGGCTCAATTGGATGCTCCTGTACAAGTTCACCTTCATGTGCCAGACGAACAGGTTACCACAGAAACGGCAAACCAAGGGCCAACATCCAAGCGGAGAAAAGTAGATACGTTGCATTGGCGAGTTGAGAATATGGATCGCATATATTCGTATGAATATGTGTCGCATATCAATGATGAAGAACTTTGCATCCAAAGCTATGATTTGAGTATTTCCATACAAAGTAGACTTGCAATTGCTATGCTATGCCCGAATGATTAGATTCTGGCCATTTGAAAGCAATAATCTTTTCATCTTATTCAACACGATTTGTTAACAGTAATTCAAATTCTCAAAACTATCAATTCAATCACGATGAAATTTGGCTAGCTTCTTAATTGGGGTCAATTCGATAAAATGCTAGAAGGAATTCCATGTGTTGTCCTTATTTCTACATGTGCGCATGAATGGGTTAATCAATGAAAGTGACATTTGTCATTTTTATGATTATGATTGCACCTTTAGGGCAGATTTCTCCAACAGCCGCTAGAAATACGATATTTCTGGATTATCACAGTTGGTTAGTATAAGTTGGTTATCACAGAATTAAATATTTTGTTTAGCTGCTTCGGTTTGCTAGAAGTGTGATTAATTCAAATTCGCCGGCATAGCGAGGACCCTATTAGGTGGGCAAAAAGAAATTCCTATAGGCTGTCAGCAGAGGACACCAGAGCCAGTGAGAGAGGCGTGCGTGCTGTGATATCACTTCGCACACACCAAAACACACATCCTTGTCTTGGCTAGCATTCGATTCAGTGCATGCACTGTCTGCCATTGCCAATAGCAAGCGATACACGAATTATCCATTCGAGAGGGAATAAGTGTCTAATTCTGTGATGTGCCATTTCGACATTAAGGTCACATGTTCCTCTTCCTTTCTAGGAAACCGAAGCGCGCGCAGATGAATCCAATTCTGTGGTGGTTATGCTTTTGAATTTAATGAAAGTGTATGACAACGATTGATTATATCAGTAGATCTCCTCACATCGAGGCAAATTAAGAGCTCCTAGGGCCTATGAATTGGTTCAATATGCATTCAACAAAATGACTTATTTTTAAGTGCACAGATTTGTCCATGGAAATCCGACTATTCGCATTGCGTGAGTTACTGGGACTAGAATGGACAAGTAGTTTGGGCAATCTATAGTGAATAAGACTTTAACCCGCCACACATTGCAATAGTTTTAAGAGTGGGTTCTTCTTGTAAAGGAAACAATCCCTCATAGACACGTGGAACACCCTGAATTTTGCAGTTGAAGTCGCGAGTCTTTTCGAATTATAGTGACTGGCAGCAACACGCCTCAGTTGCGCCTCCCGTTTACTCCCGTGAAATCGCAGATACAGATCGCAACAGCCAATCAGAATGATGCGTCGCAACTTTGTCTCACTTACCTTCCACATGACTCTCACCAATGCCAGCTATGCTTTCTGAATTGTTACTTCCTCTCCAAATGGCTAGATTTCTCAGTCACTGTAAATACAAATCTGTTTCAGTAGACTGATGCAGATTTGTACAAGTTAAGCCACAAAATCTCAAAGTTTTACGTAACATGGGAACATCATTTAGTGATTACTCTATTCGACTGTCGTCTTATGAAAACGCATAGATGTTCAGGCCAATAGATCAAAAACGCGTTTGCGTGCCCTTATCTTGTAGACAATTTTCTTAGGTAGGATTAATTGTGAGCTTTAAAGTTATAGAAATTTGTACAAGTTAGGTGGCAAATCCTACATGTTTTTCATCAATAAGCGAAGCAATTTCACAAATACTCTTGTGAACACGCACAGAAATTCAAGCATCTGCATCAAAAACATGTTTTCGCACTCTTATCATCTAATACACATTCTATTTAGATTTGTATGAGGCAAAGGATAAATCTGCGCGCATTTCTATCACCACAACATCTTTTTCATAACTAATTTCTTGCGGAAGCGCATACAATTAACAACAATAAAATTAAATAAACGATAGATCAAATTGCCATGCAAAAGATGTGAGGCTGGTAGGTTTCGAATCTACGACCAAGGTTAACTAGACCTGTGCTCTAACCAACTGAGCTACGAGTCACTTATGCGACTTTATCAATTGGCAGGATCATACCCTCACCACCACACATCAGTGTCATAGCAATTATAATCAATGAATAAATAAATCGTCACAATTGTGACCGCCGACATTAAGGAAAGAAGCGGAGATCGATTGACCACCAATGCATATTAAACCATGTCGTGAATGTAATTAACAACAATGAAATTAAATAAACGATAGATCAAATTGCCATGCAAAAGATGTGAGGCTGGTAGGTTTCGAATCTACGACCAAGGTTAACTAGACCTGTGCTCTAACCAACTGTGCTACGAGACACTTATACGACTGTGTCATGAATGGCATAGAAAAGGTGTCTTTGAAGTCAAATAACAGCTTCTGCCAAAGAAACTAAAGCAAACATGCACAGACTTATATTCAATCTAGAGACTTGAAATTCTGTATGTTCATGAGAGCGCAGTTGCAAATCGGATGTTTTGGCGATAGAAATTCTCGAAGATTTATCCTTTACCTCATACCAATCTGCATCACAAAGGAGTATTTGTAAAATTGCTTCGTTTGTTGATGAAAAGCATGTAGATTTGCTACCTAACTTGTACAAATCTGCATCAGTCTACTGATAGCTACAAGTGTTTATAGTGACTGAGAAATCTAGACGTTTAGAAAGGTGTAGAATCCCCACTGTACTGCAGTCTTTCAGTAAGAATATCAAGAGTTGTAATAAACTTTATTCTGCATTCAGCAGCCAGTATACATGCTCGGTGCAGCCTAGTGATAGCGCACTGTCTCGCTGCGCGCTCTATGACCGGCAAACACAATTCACACACATGAATGACATAATGACAATAAAGAAAATGAAATGACGTGACATGATTCCACAAAAGGAAATAATAATTCAGAAAGCATAGCTGGTATTGGTGAGATCCATCTGGAAGGTAAATGAGGCAAGTGAGACAAAGTTGCAATGCATCATTTTGATTGGCTGTTGCGATCTGTATCTGTGATTTCCCTGGAATAAGCCTGTTTACTTAAGCCTGTTGCTGCCAGTCATTATATTTCGAAAGACTCGTGACTTCAACTGCAAAATTCGGAGTGTCCCACTATCTAGATCTTCCTAGATTTTTGAAACGTCAATGGATTTTTTCTCTATACAAGAAAAACTCAAGTCTTGAAACTACTGCAATTTGTGGCGGGTTACAGTCTAATTCACTGTAGATTGTCTTGACTTATTTACTGATAGCTGATGAAACTTATACACTATGTCATTAACGTTGATGATGGTTCAATAAATATGTAATGAATAAATAAGCGCTTATTTTCTATATACTGAAAATCATGCATTTCAATATGAAATTAAATGCAAAGTTAAGGAGGATACATCAAATACGCGACTTTCTTGTTATATGTCTGTTATAACAAGTGCGGATTATAGAGGAATGAAAGATCATGACGGACGTCATCTCGCAGAGGCCTGTAGTTGTCCGTGGCCACTTCTTGGAAATACAGGTGGAAAATGAATGAATATTAGTACAATTTCCGGGATCTCGAAGCTGGTTAAAGAACTTCATAATTCTTTTCTGTCGTCTTCTTTCAAGCGTAGGAAACAAATTGCAGAACAGATGATTCTGTGAAAATGTTTGTGGATTTTCTCGAGCTTGAAGGAGTTTCCTTTGTTCATTCCAAGAAAAAGAGGTGAGTTATATTCAAGAATTGACAACATGTGTGACTTATAAACCTGCATAACATTTTTTTTAGTTACAGCTGGCATCTGTCACAATCTCTTCAAAAGGTAGACTTTTTGACTGGCGGAGTAACTTTTTGGTTCCATTGTAGATTACTTTGGAAGATAACTCCAAGGAATTTCATGGATTCTACGTGCGGAATGTCAAAGTAATTTACTCGATCTAAATTGTTGTTCGTCTTTTTTCCGAAATATTGAATTTCATATTTTTTGTCTTTTTGGGATTCAACAATAGACCTTTTCTTCGCTCCAACTTGAAATGTTTTCAATTTCATTTCTAATCGCAGTTTTCAAAAGAGATTCATTGAGGTACGGGATAAAAAGGCGATATCATCTGCATATACTGTATTTGATGATCACGTTATCTTCATCATTCGAAACCACTAGATGTCCCATGTGTGCTGTGTATAGATAAGCTGAATGTACAACACACTGGAGTACTGCGGAGGTGATGTCTTTCGAGTCGCTAAGGTAGTCACATGCTACAACACCAATGAAAGTAAACAATTTTGGGATTCGTTGAAGTAAGCTACAACTCCTGTATATAGGCAGTGACCTGTTCACAATGGAAAAGTGAATAACAGTTGAAGTTCAGAGCTATACATGTACTGAATTTTACTGTTTCTGCAGTCGAAACAAAAGGACCCTGCAAAAAATTATCAATGTTTATCTGATTTACTGAATTTAACTGTGACGCTATCCAAATTTATGAAACACTTTCTCTCTAGCTATTCTGTTGAGAGCTTTGCATTTCTTTGAATTAGCTTCAGTACATTGCCAATGGGATCTGTCGTTCCTCTTTCTGTCAATAATATTCATTACAGTCAAATAAGCTGAGGTTCATCATTTGATGTTTTTGTTTCTTGAAACTCCCTCAATCTTATCAAATTACGGAAGCAAATTACTGAGTGTCGCAAATTATGTTATCTAAAACATCCTATTCAAATTTCGATTTGTTCCTCTATAATATGCATACTGGAGATCTTTTTATGCGCATAGATAGATCTCAATGTTTGGAATTTTCATGATTTATGCCATAAATGATCTATGTCATAGAAAAGTGATACATTGATATCCAATGTTCAATTTTTTCGAACAAATGAACGCATTATCAAAATCAACCATAGAATTCTGCCAATGAGTTGACGATGAAATGAACGCTTTTTTAAAGATATCGTGTCGAACAAAAGGACTACAGTGTAGATCTATTGAAGTAGCTATTTGAATGTTGATCGGACCTCAGGTCCACAGAGAATCTTCACGATTTTACATTATTTTAGTAAGTCAAAGTAGAAACAATGCTCTTCCACTCTTCATTTTCAAATAGGAGAGCAATGAAAGCGCAGACAATATTTACTCATAAACTGATTGTGTGGTTTTAACCGCGCATGCTAATGGACTCATAAAGTTGCAGTTTCCGAGAGTCACGCACTTATGAAGTTAGTCAGTGGCTTTAATTTCCGATGTCCTCTCTGTGATGTATTTATACCGTATAGAGAAAAATCATTTCACTGTCATAAATGTGTTGATGGAAGAATGATGTTAACCAAACGTATTGACAGTTGAACCAAACGTACACACACTGAGTCAACTTTATGATCGCCCAAGAATTTCACTGGGTTGCAAAACGCCAGGAAGTAACAAATCTTACGCAAAAATTACGAATAGAGTGGCTAATTTGGATACACAATTTCTGACTTGCTTGTATGTGTATTGCACCTCTTCTGAGACAATTTACTTTGAAATGTGAGAAATAATTTACAATGTCTTTGAATTCGTGAAATTTATCACCAAATATCTCAGAAAAGAAAATCTTTCTTTTCTGGGCCACTTCTCACACATCATCCATTTATGTAAAAAGAAGAACTCTTTGTTTGCCGGAGTTGGGGGGTTGGTAAAATACTGACACCACAGAATTAAATATTTTGTTTATCTGCTTCGGTTTGCTAGAAGTGTGATCAATACGAAATCGAAGGCACATCGAGGACCCTATTAAGTGGGCAAAAAGAAATTCCTAATACCTTACAGAGATAGGAAAAAAGACGTGCGTCGCTTGCGGATTAATGTGACTTCCAGCAAAGTGCTTCGATTGCCACAATTCCTTCAGATTCGAAGAATTCAGATCATTGCGCACAAGTTTTCTCCAAAAAGTTGGCCCTTCCGATCATTATTAAAAAAGTAGCAGGCGTACGAAAATCAGTTCACTTGATGATTTCACCATCGTTTTCTCACCATTCCTTAGTGCATAGTGCATGCACTGAATCGAATGTTACCTAGACGATGTGTGTTTTGGTGTGTGCGAAGTGATATCACAACACGCACGCATCTCTCACTGGCTCTGGTGTCCTCTGCTGACAGCTTAATGTCTGCCATTTCCAAAAGCAAGCGATACACGAATTATCCATTCGAGAAGGAGCAAGTTGTCTAATTCTGTTATGTGCCATTTCGATATTAGGGTTGCATATAATTTTTCCTTTCTAGGAAACCGAAGCGCGCGCAGATGAATCTGATTCTGTGACTGACGCTGTTGATCTAAAGTTGAATATATTGCGGTGACATTCGGAGGTTGGTAACTTACCGCCTCATGCGTCAATTAATGAGTGTAAATATGTATGTTTGCATGTTTTATAAGTGTAAATTCCATGTATCTTTTACTTTTTGAAATTTTCTCACTTAGTCATTGAGTTTTGCTTAAAAATACAATGAAGGCCAGAATATTCCACCAAGAAATATGCTGGAATGACTGCTTTGATGCGTCAAGGCACAGAAACTCAGCTCTCTTTTCACGAAACAAGAATTGATTGCGAACATTTTGTATTAATGGTTGCGCTTCAGAAACATTTTAAAAATGCCTCGACGCATTTAAGGAGTCATTCAAGTAAAATGTGGATCATCTAGAAGTAGTAGTTAAAAGTGAGGTTATGATTCTTCAACCAAACATTTTGAAATTTTAATTTTGGTGATGAATGTTTTCGAAATGTGATTGTAATATGAGGTCTACAGAACATTGTCTCCATCTAAAGAATATTGGATCTTTTTGAAGAGAATACTTGACATATTTTTTTGAATGAATATTTGAAATTCTGCTGAAAATTTCTGCTTTTCATTTCATTTTTAATCAATAATTTATGAATAACAGATGCTTTCATGTATAGTTTATCAGAAAATTTCAAAAAGCAAAAATAGATATCATTTACACTTTGTTCGAATTAATTTGCCGGGCATTGTATATGTTGCTGTAATTTGTGGTGACAAAATGAATTGAAAACCGTGGTGCACAATTGCTGCAAGGCCAAAATGCTCATATTTGCTTCTAAGTGATAAAGTTAGAGACCAATTTACCGCAGTAAAATCATCAGATTGATCGATCGGGTTGATCGATGGGAATCTTGAAATAGAATGAAGACATAAAATCAATCGCGAAATAAGTTTATCCAAAGATATTTAACAAAAACGTGCCGATACGTTGTTATTCATTGTTGCAAATTCTTCAAATTGAGTTTAAAACTATAGCAGTTCTCACTCAAAGTAGGTCAGTAGGCCTAGCTCTCTTAATAATTAAAAGTGTAGGTGGCCAGTTCCCACAGGTCCCTCTTAATACGTCTATGATCTATGCCAGCGTAAATTTGAGATCCTCAATTAACAAGTTCGTGCAAATTTCGACGGGCATTCATTATATATCACTTTAGTCCAGATTTGTGTTGTCATTCAAATTTCAATTCTACATTCAGGACTGCGTAATTGAAATTTGGCCTACAATTAGACAACAGAGATTGGTAATTGCATGGAATTAATTGCACTTTGTGAGCAATTGACATAGATCTAACACAGGCCTACTAGTAATCTCGAATTTGAGATCTCGGTATTTGGAGAATATTGAAATCGAAATCTCGAGATTGAGAAGCGATATGAAATTGATTTCACTATTGATGTTTCAATGAATCAAACTACTCGCATATTGTGCCGACAAATAAAAGCGTCACTTGTTGGCAAGGATTCGAGAATTGTATTGAACTCGAAACATTTACAGATCATCACAATTTACATTTATTTGATGAATACAAACAACAGCATTTAATCTCAGCACAGTGACTGCAGGTTGCGATACTCCCGACGCCAAAAATCCTTTATACAAAATATTACACACACGTACATGTAGGCCTATATAAGTAGTTTTATGCATTCAGTTGTCCGTATCGATTGACTAGTGAGAACTTGAGTTATAAGAAAATCATGAAGTATATAGAAGTTGCTCAGAAGATTTCACAAATCGTAGACGCATCAATCAAATGTCAATAAAATCACTAAGTATATGATTCATTAAGTGAATAATAAATATCAGTAGTGTCTGACCCTCTGCACCGTTACGCAACTGATTCACATCATGAAAGCTAAATTGGTGCCACCTAATGAAATATGCAATGTCCCTCTTAAAAAACAAATACTGTCAGCAATATTATGGATTACAGCAATGTTTCATTAAGAAGTGATACCGTTATTAGTCACTTAAGTCATTATCGCAATCGTTGTCAATAAACTCACTGCTCATATTCTTTTGGTACAGATTCAGCAGCTGTTCGTTTGCTACACTTTTTGGTTGTCTTCATCGTACTCGTGGATTACTTTCTTCATATACTTTTGCGTTTAGTTCGTGAGTATCAGAGTTAGCTGGTTCCGCATGCTTCATTGTTTCGAGCGGGAATAGTATATTGATTGCTCTCCGAGTAATCACACACTTTGCCAGTTTCACTTGGGCAACTCTTGTTTCACCGTCTCTACTTTTGATCGAATTTATAATTCTACCCTATTTCCATTGACTTCTTCAAATGATCGTCTTTGATAGTTACTATCATGCCAACAGTTGGTACAATTTCAGAATACCTTGAACATTTAAATCTGCTTTGATATCGCTCTTTCAAGCTTTTCAAGTATTCTTCTTGCCAAAACATCAAAAATTGATCAAGAAGTTTCTGTTCTGCTTCCCAAATTTTTGTATAAGCTTCTTCAGTAGAGCCCTCATAAGCCAAGTCATTGGTGTCACCAGTCATTATAGGCATTCCAACACAGTAACCCATAGACAGAAAGTCGTTCCGGCAGATTGGTTTTGAACTATTTCTGGCAGAGTCGATATAAACAAGTGATCTGGAATTTACTAATGACTCCACTTCCGCTAGGATTGTTTGGAGCTCAACTAAGGGTGGGAATCCGCTTCTAATCACTTTTCTGAGAGGCTTTTTTTACAAGTGCAACTAATCTTTCATAAAATTTACCAAACCATGGGGACTTTTCTGGAATGAACTTTCACGCTATGTTCTCCGTTGTCATGTAACTTGCTATAATTTCATTAAATTCCGGCCCTTTCCAATGCTTCAGGAGCTGACAAGCTAATTTGAATTGCTTTGTGTTATCTGAATAAATTAGCTCTGGTGTTCCAAATAGCGCGACAAAGCGTCTGAAGGCATGGATAGAGATTCGGATGTCATATTCTTGACGACCTCAAAGTGGATAGCTCTTGTAATGAGACATGTGAATAAACACACCCAAACTTTCCGTTTTCCATCATCATCTTGAATATGAAAATGTCCAAAGTAGTCCACGCCACAATAAATGAATGGAATATGTCTTGTTACTCTCTTTCTGCAGGCCAAGCTGGCATTTTTGGAGGTTTGAATGAGAACCCAGAATGCTTCCTACATACTCGACAGTCTTTTAGCACAGAATTGATGGCTCGTCGTCCACTTGTAATCCAATACTTTTCTCGCACTTTGGAGAGTACTTGAATTGTCCCTGGATGCAAATTTTTTCTTTCATGAACATCTCGAAATGATTAATTTGGTCAAATAATGATCTTTTGGCATCAATATCGGCATCTTAGATTCATAACTCAAATCAGAATTCGCAAGTCTTCCAAAGCTTCGAATAACTCCATCATCCGTTAGTTTCAGATCATATATCCAGTTCGTCGGCAAGATGTCGAAGTTTCAAAAATTCATCGGACTTGCTGATGCTCGGCAAGTTCTCTTTTCTTTAGGTAGGCACGTTTTAGAACAGTTTGGTTGCCGTACCTTTTCTCTAGTAGTGAGAGTGCAAGTCTATATTCTTTATCTGGTTTTAGCTTTGAAATCGCTCTTCTTGGTATAGGTCCAAACGCATCTTGGATATATCATAATTTCACACCGTCCGTTAGATTTTGACAATCAACGGTAGCATACCACACGGTGTGTCGGAAGCGTCGGGTTAAAAAGTAAAATGTTCCATTCAGTTTCTCAACGGATTCCTATGTAAAAAGACGTGGGAAAATCGAAAATCGACTTTTTAAAATCATCCATCGACGTCTTTTGAAGATATAATTCAAAATTCAAAATGGCGTAATTTCGAAAAATTCAAAATTTGAACTTCATGAGAAAATTATTTGTTGACATTCTCTCAGTGAATATAGGCTATAGGTAAGAAAGGTCGCTGAGTTCAAATATAATGTTTTTAAAGTCGTATATGCATTATTTATAGACGTACTATCCATATTTTGAAATTAGGCCCATTTTAAAAACTCGAAATTCTAAATTATTGAAAAAATCACTTGTGACCTTTCTTAGCGAATTGATGGCTGATTGAAATGCTGAAATGCGCTGATTTTAGGAATGCTGTTGTTTAAGTAATACACACAAGACTACTAATCGTTTACAGCTCATTATTCTCAAGCTTGTAGCAAAACTGCTTGTTTTTTTATAATATACATGTACTTCATAGCACTCCACTCCCTATCTTGATTGTTTAATTTTCTCACATTGATGAATGTGGAGTTAATTACGAATGTTAGCATTCATTTAGTAATATATCTATGATGAATAGATATTTAACCTATCTCTAAAAACGTACAATCGTTCATGTCAGTCGTATTGAATTGACAAAATCCGAAGAAGCACATAGCTATGCAATGCATACTGTTGACAAATCTGTCTCGAATCACGGTCAAATTTGAATTGTAGTTTGCTCAAATCAAAACATTCATTTAATCGACGTTGACAATGCCAAATTGTGCACGATGACACGAGGCTTCGCGAAATGCTGTTTGTGTCATCTGTTTTGAAAAAGGAAAAGACTTGCGTAAATTGTCAGCCAGAAATACGGAGCTTTTGAAGAGATTTGCCCTACCTGAATTCGACAAGGAAGATCAATCTTATCCTCTCGTGATATGCGCTGTATGCCGGCTGTCTTTATCGAAGCTCTCTGAGAACCAGCCTAATTTAAAACTGAAAATCTTTGACCGGCATAACAAAATTCTAAAGCCTGCCCTTACCCGACAAAGATCTGAAAGTGATAGGTGCGATTGTTTTATGTGCGACAAAGCTCGGGAGAATATCAACATTCCGCGTTCGAAAAATCCTCCAGGCAGGCCTAGTGTTGCTTGTTCTGATCATTCGACCAAAACTACTGTTAAACTTTGCACATCGTGCTATTCAACGGTTGCAAGAGGAGTATCTCACAAGTGTTCGTCGAGGAAGAAATGTGATAATATCAACTCATTGATGACAAAGTGTCCACCCAGTGGCCATGATTCGGAGAATTTTAGTGCATCAGTGATTACCTCAAAGTTGAACCACAAATCTGGCGGTGAAGTAGAGTTAATGTCCTGCAGGAATCGCATTACCCTCAATGTAAATCCCACATCTACGAGTACGGTGTTGAATGCGACGAATTTGGCAAGTATCCAAACTGATATGAATTTGAGCCATCGACAAACTTTAAAGTTTGCTCAACATGTATGCGGTGCAACAGGTCGTCGGAGTTCGATCGAGTCCTGTTTGAAGCAGAAGCTACAAGCAAGTGATCATCTTTTAGACGAGAATTTTTGCGTTCTTCAGATGGACTTCTTTTCTGGAAAATCATCTACCAACGATCTACGAAGGCCTGTCATCCTGTGTAAAGATTTGGAGAAATTTTTGAGGAAAGTTTGTTATATTCATGGAACTCAAATCACCCTCGACGAATTACTTATTAAAGTTGGAATCGATTCCGGTGGTGGATTTTCAAGATTTGTATCTCGGTTATCCAGATGTGTGAAGAGGGCAGCAACAATGACACCACTTCCCTCATGCAAACTCGATCTTCATCGTCATCAAGCGGATCAGTGAAGAAAATTTTTCTTATTGCCATAGTCCCTGATGTTCCCGAGAACTATGTAAATCTGAAGAAATTGTGGGTGAGTGTTGGGCTTCATCAATTCGCATACAAGTTATACATCTCAGCTGATTTGAAGATATGTAACATTCTTCTTGGACTGATGAGCCACGGAAGCTCGCACCCATGTTCGTGGTGCAACATACATCGAAACAAGTTTGATCAAGTTGGAATTGGTCGTAGTCAAGAAAACTTGAGGGAGTCTTTTTGGAACTTTTACGATTCTGGCATTGATAAATCGAAGGCTAAGAATCATGGAAATGTAATTCATTCACGTCTTGTGGCCAATGGCAACGTGATCGACGTGTTACCCCCTCCTGAGTTACATTTATTAATCGGAGTCGTGACACTATTATTCAATCATTTGAAGAGTGTATCACCCGAATGTGCGCAACGATGTTTAAACGAGTGACATGTCAAATTAGATGACTATCATGGAGGGACCTTCAATGGAAACAACGCTCGTCACCTTCGCAAAGTTGACGTTTTGGCTTCATTCTGTCCGATCCAATGTCTTCCCATCGTCTTGGCTTTCAGAAGCTTCGATAAAGTGGTACACTCTTGTTTCGGAAATACATTGGACACCGAATACAAGAAATACATTGAGGAATTCAAAGAGGATTGTATGTCACTGGAAGTCAGCATAACACCAAAACTCCATGCGATATTTTATCATATACCAGAGTTTTGTGGAAAATACCTGAAAGGCGTGGGCATTTATAGTGAACAGTCAATTATAGTCATTTATAGTCAACAATTTGAATCAGTTCATCATATTTTCTCGCAGTTTTGGATGAACTACAAAATTAGTGACATTTCGCATCCTTCGTATTCAACGAAATTGTTGCAAGCTGTAAGAGCATTTAATAGCCGACACCTGTAAGATTATGATTTACTCTATATTTCGTTTCAAGAATGTGAAATTATAACATGATTCGTTGAATAGCTTCTTGTTTTACTTGCTTGTTAGTTTTAGCGGAAAATACATATGCAATAAATACCCTGTGGGAACGCATCTTGCTAATATCAACAGATTATCTGGCGAGGTAGCGATTTTGTGGATAATTTTTTTAAAGGTTTATTTTCGTGTAAAAACTATCTCCGCATGTGAAAATGGTCATCATTTATCCAAAAACATGTGTAAAATTAAAAAACGACAGGTGGCGAAAAAGTTGCTATAATTAGTTGGTAGATATTTGGTAACTAATGCGAGCTGATTTTTCGCCAACCAGCGAAATCGTGGATATTGTAGCAACTAATTAGTGGTAAGTAGTAATGTTCGTATATTACCTTCACATGAAAATATATTGTATACTCAGTCTGATCTGATAAAAAGGGATCTTTTTTTAATTCACGAAGGCTTAAACTAAAAAAAGTATTTATCTTCCATAAATGTCGCAGTAAATACTATGATATTATTCAAATATTTGTCATTGTTGTAAATTATTGAATGTCAGGAGATGTTATGAAAACTGATATATGCGGATTCTCTATATTCTTATCATTATCAAAGAATGATAGTTTGCACTTATTTCTTAGATAGATTAGATATATGTGGGGGATAGTGAGGAGGTGAGGGAGAGAATAGAGCCTCGGCTGTAGAGGCGGATTACTAAAGAAAATAAGAGAGAAAGTCAAAAGTATAAGGTGACATATAGAGCGCGAATTGTCGCCGGCGAACTTCGCCAGCGAATATCCCGCAAATATGACTGAACTTTAGCATGATATTCTGCAGCTGACATTCGCCAGTTTTTCGCAAGATTCGTTCCCACAGGGTATTTTGTAGAGAATTATGATAAAGTATTTTCTATTTATCATTTCAACTTTAAAGGCAGGCTATCAATTATTTTTAGTTGTTGTATATTTCGAATACTACAGTCTGGTCGAGTATTAGTACTAGGTTTATCCATAAAACTTAAAGTAGGCTATCATATCTATATAGGTTACATGTAAATAACAGCTATAGTCTATGGTACTTTATAGACTATTTGGAATTACTTTAGGCCTAAAAGCGTACAAAAACATCATTCCTAAAATCAGCGCATTTAATAACCCATCAATTCGCTAAGAAAGGTCACAAGTGATTTTTTCAATAATTTAGAATTTCGAGTTTTTAAAATGGGCCTAATTTCAAAATATGGATAGTACGTCTATAAATAATGCATATACGACTTTAAAAACATTATATTTGAACTCAGCGACCTTTCTTACCTATAGCCTATATTCACTGAGAGAATGTCAACAAATAATTTTCTCATGAAGTTCAAATTTTGAATTTTTCGAAATTACGCCATTTTGAATTTTGAATTATATCTTCAAAAGACGTCGATGGATGATTTTAAAAAGTCGATTTTCGATTTTCCCACGTCTTTTTACATAGGAATCCGTTGAGAAACTGAATGGAACATTTTACTTTTTAACCCGACGCTTCCGACACACCGTGACCAATTTCAAATAAATGATGGGTTCAAACAAAATTTCACATGAATGATTACATTATGGTTCTTGATAATTCTGTGAGTTTTCATGAGATTCGGATAAAAAAACGTGGTTTCAGCAACAATTCGAAATTTTGAGGAAAATCAAAAAGTCTGGTCAAAAGAACACGCAGGATATTTTTTCAAATTCACAATTGCTTAGTTTTGATGATTCATAGTAGATTTCTTTCTTTTGATGCGACAACTAGATTAACTATACTAACAAATGATGTATTTTGTCGTATAAGGAAAGTTAAAACATCATTTCTCAGTTGCGAAATGTGCACGGTCAGAAGACTAAAAAATGGCATCCCTGTGGGAACGCATCTTGCTAATATCAACAGATTATCTGGCGAGGTAGCGATTTTGTGGATAATTTTTTTAAAGGTTCATTTTCGTGTGAAAACTATCTCCGCATGTGAAAATGGTCATCATTTATCCAAAAACATGTGTAAAATTAAAAAACGACAGGTGGCGAAAAAGTTGCTATAATTAGTTGGTAGATATTTGTTTACTAATGCGAACTGATTTTTCGCCAACCGGCGAAATCGTGGATATTGTAGCAACCAATTAGTGGTAAGTAGTAATGTTCGTATATTACCTTCACATGAAAACATATTGTATACTCAGTCTGATCTGATAAAAAGGGATCTTTTTTAATTCACGAAGGCTTAAACTAAAAAAAGTATTTATCTTCCATAAATGTCGCAGTAAATACTCAAAGTAATTATTCAAATATTTGTCATTGTTGTAAATTATTGAATGTCAAGAGATGTTATGAAAATTGATATATGCGGATTCTCCATATTCTTATCATTATCAAAGAATGATAGTCTGCACTTATTTCTTAGACAGATTAGCCATATGTGGGGGATAGTGAGGAGGTGAGGGAGAAAATAGAGCCTCGGCTGTAGAGTCGGATTAATAAAGAAAATAAGAGAGAATGTCAAAAGTAAAAGGTGACATATAGAGCGCGAATTGTCGCCGGCAAACTTCGCCAGCGAATATCCCGCAAATATGACTGAACTGTAGCATGATATTCTGCAGCTGACATCCGCCAGTTTTTCGCAAGATTCGTTCCCACATGTCCCATTCGTCCCACCTGCAGGGATGGGTCAGAAGACAATTTTTGGAGAATAAAGGCTAACTGAAAAATTAGGCTAAGTCAATGTAAATGTAATCATGAATTATAGTCGGGTTAAACTACGTTCATGCGCTTTCACGTGATATATAACTTTGTACGTATAATTTGAGTACATCAAGACGAAATTTCTTCCCGAAGATTTTCACTATGCTTGGGACAAGCATTTTTGGCACTTTTTCTGCCTTAAGCTAAATTTTTCATGAAGAAAACTCTATCAGATTAATTTGAATTTATCATGACCGAAAAGAGGATGAAAAAGTATGAAAATCGGTCCAGAACTAAAGATTTAACAGACAAAAGACAAATGTTTTTGATAAAAGACAATTTCTTGACAAATGATGCTAAATATAAAATGAATTTACCCTACGGCTCTGTATTAAATCACTTTCTAATGCGAAGCACTTCAGCACTTTTACAATGCCATTTATTTTCTGTGACAATAGCTCTACATTGACTCTATTTGACAATGCTCTCCATCTGTACTTTCATATCATCCGGAAAGAGCTTCAAGTCAACTTGAGGTAGACGAAATTTTAATGATTTTGGTAACAATATATCTATTCATGCAGTGATGATGCTCATTCTTACAGCGGCACTATTACCAACATTTTCACTCACAGAACTCAATGTCGTTAAACTAAAATGAAAACTGGAAACCATGAGAACATGACTTTCCACAAAAGTAAACAAGTTAAAATTGGTCCCAAAGTAAAATTCAAAAGTGTATTCGGACAGGTTTCCGGCGCCCAGCGCTTGCATCCTTCACAGTAGCGGTCCACAGTCTTGGATGAAGATTTCCACTGAAGTGAAAACAGGATGACAGCGTTTCATGACCAATCCGAGAGTGAGTTGATGAGAGTCACACGGTGGGAGAATGTTTTCGAACTTTCAACTACAAATCAATCTTCTTAATACAATCAATCGCTCATCTTGCAATATTCTCAAGCATCCGCTGTAAACAAGACTGCCTCGCTTAGAAAAAATACAGTTCACAAGAAAAGAGAAAAAAATCGTCCTTCACCCAAGACCCTCGAGGCCCAAATGCTTTACCTGAACATTTTTAATTTTAATCGAATTCAACGAAATTCTAGATGAAATTTCATGATATGTTTGAAAAAATTGTACGTTTCTCATCCACAAAATCGAAACTAGTCCTCAACCAAGAAGTTGGTTATGAAACATTTTGGTCACATCAACAGTTAGTTAGTCTAGGTGGAGAGCATTGATGGCAAGTGTAGGGACTTTAAGTCCCAACCGTGATATGCTAGAGCATTATTACTGTTACATTGTAATGTAGAAGCACTATCCATGAGGAAATATTAATAAATGAGACTTTTTATCAGACAACGAAGCCAAGTATTATAACTAGGACTCTGGTGTTAAGGTCAAATACACCAAGAACTCCATTATAAGTCATAAACAACAACTACAGGGCAATGGGGTCAGTACAATACACGTGCCAGTACACTTTTAGCTTCCGTAAATCCGCTTGGAGCGAATTGCAGTCCCCGGCATGTATAGCGATCACTCATTACTATTAAGATTATAATTGAGCTTAAATGAAGTTTGGTAAACCATATACTACCTTCTTTTCCCAGATTCAACAAGCAACTCAAATAAATACCAATAAAGAAGTAGTAAGTAAAACTCCACTTCTGGATAGCGCAAGATGGCCGCCGTCGCTGACGTCCCCCCCCCTCTGGAACGGTAGAGTGTCGTGGTCGGCCGCCGTGGTGCTTTGAGTCTGACGTCCCCCCCCCCTGGAACGACAGAGTGTCGTGGTGTGCCGGCCAAGTGAGTCCGAAAGGTTCGCTGACGTCCCCCCCCTCTGGCCGGCCGTCGCATAGCGCGCGGTGCTGTGCTGTCCAGGTTGGCGTGGTGTGCCGGCCAGGTTGGCGTGGTGTGCCGGCCAGGTTGGGAGGGTGGACTGTTGTAGCTCACCTGAAAAAATCCTAAGTGTCAGAGTGGCTTTGTATGGGTAAAATTTTGAAAATTTTCCAAAGTGTGTCATTTCGACCTGGGACCTTCACCAAAACATTTTTCATCAAATTTCACTGACCCCCCCCCTCGGGAGAGCTAGCTTCAATCTTGGCTTCTAGTGAACGGATTTTGTCTTACAGCTACTCGTTTGAAAGAGGAGAAAAAACTGCTCGACGCCATTTTTGCCGCGAGTCAATCGGACCAGCCGTTCAAAAGTTAGAGCTGTTACAAGATTTTAGGTCGGAGCTCACCTGAAAAAATCCTAAGTGTCAGATTGACTTTGTATGGGTAAAATTTTGAAAATTTTCCAAAGTGTGTCATTTCGACCTGGGACCTTCACCAAAACATTTTTCATCAAATTTCACTGACCCCCCCCTCGGGAGAGCTAGCTTCGATCTTGGCTTCTAGGGGACAGATTTTGTCGTGCCATAGCTCGTTTGAAAGCTAAGAGTGAGACAAATTCAGTGAAAGAAACGGCTTGTTCATATCTGTCTTCGTTTAGATGTGAGGCGCCATTTAAGATTTTGGGAGATTGACGAAAAACGACAGAGTTAGAATTTCCCAAGAAACAGCTCCAGCGGGCGAATGAAGGCTCGGATTGGTAAACGGAGGCCAGATTTGGAATCAGCTTGATGTTATTGTCCAATGAGGATCATCATCCAATGAGAATCAAGCATTTCTATATAAATAGCGAGCCTTCCACAGTGAGAATCATTCCATCGTTGAATCAAACGAGTGACGGACGCACATTTCCTCTCTCTAGTTCCCTATTCTATTATCCAACTAAGATGGCAAGTCGCTACTTTCCTCCCTCTCCTCCCTTGAACGTAAACTTAATACAATCTTTTCCATTTTCAGGCATCTACTCCATCTGCTGCACTAGTAGGACAAAATGGCGGTCAAACGTTACAAGGTTCGCTACGATCAGATCATCTACAACTGAGGCCAGTGGAAGAAACAACCAAGGTACATAATCCTACACCGCTACAGCGTAAATTTAAACAAGTCTTGCGTTATGACGATCATGGCGTAGTACTCCAAACGGGAATGCTCCCTTCCACGGATGTCAAAATAATGCACAATCAGTATGGGGACTACATACTGATCCCCGTGAGTCCATACATTCGCCACCAACTTGATATTATTGAGGAGTACGTGACATTAAATATGGACATTCCTACTCCTCTTGCTCAGGAGTGGAAGGCGAGAGATGACAAGGATACTCCCTATAGAAAGATTTGGGATGGTAATCAAATTTGCCTACCGGTATCACATTGGTGCACTTACTATAAGAAGGAGGGAGATCATTCAACACCCATCACATGCGACGAGCTCGGAGAAGGTACTTGGGATATCCTTTTCAAAGTGAATGGGCTATATTATGGTCGGCATAAGGATAATAAAGTAGCCTCTCTCTCCATGCATATGGAATCCATCCTATATATTCCAAAACCACCCAACGTGGACGACATAATTGATCTAATCCTTAACAGCAGTGGTACGAAGCGCAAGTCGGAGAAGAATGCTGCATCAAAACGCAAATCAAAGAAGGAGAATTACTAGTCCTTTCCTAACTCTACCCTATGACAATTCGCTTATGTGCTTTGAGTGTCGTAGACGTGGTCTTATTAGATACATTTTACTTCTTCGTTGCCATCATATCATTTGTGCATTTTGTCGTGAAAAGCATCGATGTAATTCTTCATTTTGTAATATGTTATAGAACGTTTCCTTAGATGTGTAAATTTCCGTTTTAGGCTTCTATCATCATTTTTATGGATTGTGAGGGTAAACCTGTACAGGAGCTCAGTGCTGTTGCTATGAACAATTGGACATATCAGATTGTCAGTGTCTATCATCAACATGCCAACTGCAATCCCAATGTTGATCAATGGGCGAGAAAGCACATTCATGGACTTAATCTGAAATATTTGCAAGACTATGGCTTTTCTTGTGAGAGTGCTCTTCTTATTGACTTTAAACGATGGTTAGCTGCTTTCAATGTTATACGCATCTTTTGTAATAATCCTGGTAAGGAGATGAAAGTATTTCCCAATCTAATCATTGATGATATTTTGCTCCCACCTTGGGATAGTAGAGTGAATCAACATTATCATGAAGTCACGAAACGTTTTAAGGATTTGTCTGTTCCTATTTTGTCTGTTCGTTGTAGTAGCTACGTTCATAACCAATGCTTCTTTCCTCCTTACCTCAGCACTGCCAAAGTCCTGTATGGTTATCATTGCTCGCTGTATGATAGTTACCAGCTGTATCTATTTTATCTCTTTCAAACCATTGATTTATAATGCATGCTTGTTACTATTATTCAATAAATGTTACTATGAGAAGAGTTGTTGTTTTCATGCAATGGATGGGTTAGATAAAGGGCGATCATGTCTTTCTCAAACGACTGCGGAACATTACATTTTCATAGGCAAAGTTTAAAAGGAGCTGTTCAAGATTATGTGATAAATTTTCATAAAGATGAGATCGACATCGAAGCAGTGGTCGATGATGCTAGCACTCTATTTCTAGAGTTAATGAATACATTCTCTGGTAGCATTGTCATGGTGCGATTAGTTGCGAAAATTAAGTTTAGTCATTTTGGAAAGGAAGAGGTGGAAAGTCGCTCTTTCCATTTTGCTTCTTATTCAATGGAAGTGGTAGATCACCCCGAAGATTTTTTTAAAAGACATATGATAAAAATTGCTGAACGTCTCAACGCATTTAACCATCATGGTAGCAGTCTAGTGATTGAAGCGATTTCAGATATTCACATTCAACTTTCCATAAAGAAAAATTGAAAATGCAGTGGTACTTGATTGTAGCACAACTGGTTTTCGAGCTATGTCTGCTCACTCTCGAAGTATATTCCTTCTGTACATGCGTCTATTATTTAGAAAAGGCTAGCAAATTCATATCTTCAAAAAGACTTGCTATAGACATCAGTAACGGTGAAACTATGTGTTGTGATGTATGTAAGCGAAAGGATGGAAATGAAAAGCGCATCTTCAAGAGATGTAAGCACGCTTTTTGTCAACGCTGTTTCATACGTAATTGCATTCAACTTTGCAAATGTAACCACTGTGATATTGCTCATTTTGAGTGTCACTTATGTCGCAATAGTTAGTACCTATGCAAATGTGGTAAAGATAGGTTTTAGCAAAGACTAACACGGAAAATGGCGAAACGTAAAATGGCGAAACGTAAAAAGTCTTCAAAGTTTTCTTCAGCCATTCAAGCTCTCCGACGAATGAAAGCAAATCAGCGATACAATGCTATACGACATGCCAACGATAAAATCATTCGTGAAATTATTTCTCATGTGAGGAAGTTGTGGACGAAGAAATTAGCGCCAAAACAACGAAAGTTACTTAAGCGATATGCCACAAAATTGCGTTTCATCTCCAATCCTAAAGTCACCCTTCAAAGAAAGAGGAAAACTCTAACACAAAAGGGCGGTTTCCTTTCAGCTATACTTCCAATGATAGCTCCTGCCGTGGGCAACCTATTGGGTAATATCTTTGGCTCTAAGCGTTAATTATGCAAATGTTGAGTTTCAAAGTAATAAAATGGATTTCAGACTTCAATGTGATAAAGTTCTGACTGTATCAGGTCCATCTCATGCAGGTAAAACTGTTTTCACGCTGAATTTATTGGATAAAAGAAGGGAGTTGTTTAAGGAACCTATCAATCGAGTGATTTGGTGTTATGGTATTTATCAACCGTCGCTGTTTCAGGAATTGCAAAGTCGCAACTTTATTCGACATGAAGGAATTATTGCAGTGGATAAACTTCAGTCTAATGATGTTGTTGTATTGGATGATTTATTAAAAGAAAGTAAGAATTCAAAAGATGTTACAGATATGTTCACTCGTGCAGCACATCATAAAAGGTGTTTTATCATCTATATCACAAAAAATCTGTTTCCTGATGGAAAAGAAGCTCGTACACGAAACCTGAATACACACTATTATGCTATTTTCAAGAATCCGCGAGATAAAAGTCAATTTGAAATTTTAGCCCGACAAGTTGCACCCAGAGGATCAAAAGCCTTAATTGAAATTTTTCAAGCAGCTACTGAAAAACCATAAGGTTACTTATTCATTGACTTTACGCAAGAGTGTCCGGAAGAATTTAGATTTCGAAGTGATATTTTGAAAACTCCTATGATTATCTACAAACTATCAGTTCTTATTCTCGCATGATTGTTATTCCTCAGGATGAATATGTACAATTGACTGCCATGCAGCAAGTAAAGCAACCTCTTGCAAATCAAATGTATAGGAAAGAAATAGATTATCAGCAAAATGTTCACATCAAAGATCCACATCGTGCTGTATTATTACAATCGGAAACTGTTGAGCAATTGAAAAACTTGAAGAATAAGATGCGTGACTCTGTATCGACTGCTACACCTTTAGCATCTCGCGCACATGCCATATCTCTTTTCAACAGTATTGAACCCCATCTCAATGTAAATGATAGAGGAGAAATCATTACAGATGAAAATAAAGTGATTGATGCTTCACGTTATGAAGACTTGATTCAGTATGCGACACGTAGAAAGCGCCGTCAGGGCTATGTTTCACCTGGTTGGTCATACTTTCTTAAACTATTGAAAAAGCATAATGTACCAAAATTTGCTTTCAATAATGAGACATTGAAAGAACTTGATTCAACAGTGGCTACTGCTCCAATGCTTCAGACGATGAAAATGCCAACAAATTGGTTTAAGACGTCACCTGCTACATCCCCTCCCACACTCACTAAGCAAACAAGAGGAAGAACTCGACGTAGATCTACATCGCCACTAAAACTAGTAAAAGGAAAACGTAAAACAGCTCCTCCCAGGAAATACATGTTCTCAGACTATTAATATGAAGCAGATGTGTTGCTTGTCATGTAATGAGCCGCCAGAGGTGAATGTCGTTGTCACTTGCACTTGCTGCGCCAGCTCTCACAATGAAACCCCTAAGCAATGTGAACACGATCGCAAAACCGCTAAAGCTAAATGCTGCAGTTGTTGTAAATGTAGAAAGGCAAGAAAACAAAACGATGAGAAGGAGGAAAAAGAGTCAGTCGTCATCGACTGAACGTTTGAAGTCAATCTATTACGATGTAAAACATCCGGCAGGATTTGCATCTATCAAGAAATTATCAAAAGCGAGTGGTCTTCCACAATCACAAGTGAAACGATGGTTAAAGGGTCAGGCTACCTATACACTCCACAAACAAGCGAAAAAGAAGTACCGTACCCGCCATTATATTGCTCATGACATTGATGAACAGTGGCAAGCAGATTTGTGTGATGTCGCCTCCATTTCAAAACAGGAAATAATTTTATTTTAACCGTCATTGATGTTTTCTCGCGTTATGCGTGGGCTCAACCTTTAAAAACTAAAGAAGGGAAAGGAGTAGCAAAAGCATTCCAAACAATTTTTCGAGAAGGTCGCATTCCAAAAAGAATTCAGAGTGATCAAGGAAAAGAGTTTGAAAATCAGCATGTGAGAAGATTATTTGAGAGGCATGACATTGAGTTGTTTAGTGTAAAGAGTGCTTATAAAGCTGCACTCGTTGAACGTTTTAATCGCACATTAAAAAATCGCTTGTGGCGACATTTTACTGCCAACTTGACACAAAATTGGACAAAGGTTCTACAAGATACACTCCATGCCTACAATCACTCTATCCATCGTTCTATTGGACTCAGACCAGTAGATGTAAATGCTGACAATGTAGATAAAGTGCGCGAATCATTCCAACGTGAACGCACTCATGTGAAAAGTGATGTGAAAATTGGTGATAAAGTTCGTATCTCAAAAGTGAAAAGTGTTTTTGCTAAAGGGTACCTTCCGAATTGGACAGAGGAGGTATTTACAGTATCAAGGATTAATCAAAAAGACTCTCCGACCACCTACAAGTTGAAAGATTACGATAATGAAGAAATTGAGGGTAGCTTTTACCGCGATGAGATTGAGGTAGTCACTGAAAGTGAAACATATTTGGTAGAGAAAATCATTCGATGTAAAAAACGGCAAGGTGAAGAATGGTGTCTTGTTAAATGGACTGGTTATCCTTCAAGTATGAACTCTTGGATGCGTCGTGCCGACATCTTTCATCTAAGTGATCGACAGTGATTCATGCAAATTTGTAACTAACAATGTTTAGGGTTTGAGCTATGAATCCAACTGCCTCATTTTATTCACGACCCTCCTATGTAAGTGGTGGAGGACAAATTTACATCGGCGCTCGCCGCCAACGTGGAGGTAGCATACTTGGTGCACTGAAATCTGTTGTAGCACCTCTCATATCCAATGTCGGTAGATCTTTAAAACGAAATGTTTTAAGTAATGCCGTTGGCTTTGCTGGTGATGTTGCTAGTGATCTTTCCAGAGGTAGAAGTTTTAAGAGCAGTTTGTTGAATCGTGGGAAGGAACGGGGTTTAAAAACAATGAAGCAGACCTTTGCTGGTGTTACTCAAGGAAAGAAATCACCTAAACGAATGAATAAAGGAAGGAGGAAACATCAAGGAGCTGGTAAGGTGCGATCTTCAGTCAAAAGGCATTCACGCAAACGTCGCAGAGGCTCTAATCATTCATCAGGCGCTAAACGACGACGCTGCCATAACTTCTAATCATGGAGTGTAAAACTTCCGGTTTTTGTTTGTTTGATCAACAAGCCATACAGACAGATATTCTTAGTTCAAGTATTGTAGATTATCATCCTCGAACAGCTGAGAATGCTGGCCCCATTGAATTTGTTATTCCTGGTGGTAGTGATGACTACATAGATTTGAGTTATGCGATGCTTGATTTGAGGTTTAGAATTCAGCAAGCAGATGGAACTGCTATTGACGATGCACATAAAGTTGGACTGAACAATTTACCATTGACTACATTACTTCGCGATGTTTCTCTAACGATTGGAGAGCAGCAGGTGGAAGGTGGTCAAAGCGATTATCCCTATAAATCATATTTCAATCATGTATCACAGTTTCATCCAGCAGCACAAAAAAGTCATATGGAAGCCATGGGATGGTACAGAGATGAAGAAGGAAAATTTGATTTTGAAACAAACAGTGGCTTTGTAAAGCGATCTGCTATGATTAAAGATAGTAGAGTATGTCAGCTATATGGTCCGCTGAATTTAAACTTCTTTAGACAGTCAAAGTTTTTACTCTGTAATACCAGCATGCGACTCAAGCTGACATTGAATAAGCCTGAATTTGCGCTGAATAAATTTGCTAAAGTTGACAATTTTAGAATTCATGTGGAAGATATTGCACTTTACATTCGTCGAGTAGTTCCGAATCCAAGTGTCATTAGAGGACATGCTGAAGGTCTTAACCGCCAAAATGCCATTTACCCCATTCAGCATACAAAGCTTCTCACCTTTACAATTCCGAAAGATCAAAAGAGTTTCATGAAAGATGGCCTCTTTCCATCGGAAGCACCGAAGCTCCTCATGGTGGCAATGGTTGAAAATGATGCATTTAATGGTAATATAAAGAAGAATCCTTTCAATTTTAAACACAATCAGTTAAGTGAAATTGCTTTACGTGTAAATGGTGTGAGTCATCCTGGTCCACCCTACAAACCAGATTTTACTGAGGATCAATTTATGCGCAGTTATGTTGATTTTATGGATGTCTTTGGCTTTTACAATACGGATGACACCAACGGACTCACTATGAAAGAGTTTAAGAGTGGATATACTATTTATGCATTTGATTTGACTGCTGACAGCGATATTATTGCCCCCTATCGTCAAGCGAACGTGCCTCATAATATTCGTTTGGATTTGACGTTCAAAAGAACACTACCTGAGACGATCAATGTATTAATTTATGCAGTCTCTGAATCAAATATTGAAATTACAAAGTATCGTGACGTGATTCTTCAGTATAATCGTTAATGATTTGGTTGCCTGCTGACGATATTAAGACTAAAGTGCAGCGTAATGCAGACGAAGCGACGTTGAAAGCTTTCGATAATGTCTATTCACTCGATACCTTACCACCTGCAGTAAATCACTATCCCATCTTTATTGTGCTAAACACTCATTCTCAGAATTTAGGCGGTGAGCATTGGAAAGCGATCTTTATTGGAGAAGACCGACGTGGTGAACTATTTGACTCTCTTGCTCAACCTCCAAATATACCAACACAGCAGTGGTTGAGAAAACATACGCGTCAATACTCGTATCAGCGAAATGAACTCATACTACAACATCCACTTTCATCAACGTGTGGTGCTTTTGTACTGTACTTCATCTTAAAACGTTTACATGTATCTCGATTTGTATCTGTTATTCAAAACTTTTCATGTAATCCATCCTCTAATGAAAAAATGATTTGTAAGTTCTATCATGATTTGAAATAAAAACATCATGTTGGAAAAATTGTTTTTTATTTTACAATCCGCTGGGTACGCACATACTCAATGAGATAGTCTAGGATCACATTTGCTTGTACATGAGATTTTAATCCAGTAATGATCACTTTACTATTATGAAAGATTGCCACATGCACAGGTAACCAACAACTAATGAGAGCTGCAGGAAAAAGTTCGGGTTCATAACACAAATTGTAACTGCTGGTACGAATCTTCAAAAATGATACACTTTCACTCAATTGAGTAGAGATCACCATATTGTCCAGTCATATTCGACATCAATCACCTCTCCCTCTTCCATATCCGACGTAGTAGTCTTTGTAGCTCTAAGCGCATTGACTGCGCCGATGAATGAGAAAGGGCCCCGAGAATCTGTACAGTCCCATTTGGGAAGAGTTGAAGATTCCGTGAATTGTTCATCTTCACCACTAACATTTGAGGTCAGCCCGGGTAATACTTGCTGTTTGGAAGGTGTTGGTGTAATGTTGTGAGATCGATTTTGGTGTAGAGTCTGAAGCGACGGAGAATGTTGACGATGGTGTAGCGATGGCGCTTCATGATGAAAGAATGAGTAAATTGAGCGATGTACCTTCCTTTTATACTTCTCCCAACTACCTTGATGAAATGTGAAGTTAGTATGAAGTTAGGAATGATAGAGTTGAATTCGCCGATTGTTGACGCGCAGCCAGATGCGATTTCCAATACGTGAATGTCTTTTCATATAGAAGTATTTCAAATCCTTCATGATATGATGTAGAGATTGAAAATGACGATAAGATAAAGCAAACTCTCTTCACACATTTCCAGTTGAATCTTTGAAATAGACGTTTCGATCATGATCCGTTTCAATACGTTGTAGGGAATCTAATTTCCAACTCATGGTGCGTGGTAGTCATGTCTGATTAAGATTTGCATAGTAGGGCGATGAACTCACGACGAATAAATGTCATGATGGAGCGATGTATGTATCTTCTATACTTCTCCCAATTGTATTTGCGAAATGAGAAACAGTTTGCGGAATGAGAATGGCAGATTTGAATTTCATTGTTGCGACGTTGAAGCCAAACTTGATCACCCAAGGAGATGAATCTTAATGTTTCAAAATATTCCAAATCCCTCATGATATCATTGAGGTTGACAAATTGTCGCCATGTTAATGTAATACCTCTTGATGAATGACCATGAGAATTTTTGAAATGTACGTTTCCATCACGATCAACTCTGATATATTGTAGAGAGTCCAAAATCCAAGTCTTCATGATGTTATGCAAAGTCGCAGATCAGCAATATAAAAATGTCGTTTTATCATATTTTGTTTAGCAATGCGGCTACAAAGAGATCTGCTAGTAATCGAGCCGCACTCTTTTCTACTCCCATTGATCATACACAACAGCTAAATGGAAATTAGGAAGTGAGTGTCACTCAACTTGTTTATAGCAACTGTGTCTATACTTTTGATCATGAGGTGATGACTATTAATATGAGACGCACAGCTGCTTACCAATGTGAAAAGGGCTGCCGAGTATACATTCCACAGTGGCTAAAGAAAGATCTCTTATCATGTAAAAAGTTTATATATGATTTCTTGAATAAAGCGAGTAAACATATTGTCCAATTCACTCCGCACAATGATGATCATAATTATGTACATCATGTAGTTGAGAAAGATTGGATTGTTGGTTTAAGTCCAAGTTTAAGAAATGATTTAGGTTACCTCGCTAGCGCCTTAACAAGCTATGATAATTATAACGTTAATTACCACATAAGTGGTCATAAACAGTTAATATATCGAGAGGAAGCCTATTATGTAGATCGTATTCCAAAAGATGAGAAGACGTTGGTGAAGAAGATTGTGATTAAGCCAAGAAAGACAAACATGACTCCTGAAACATTATTGAAGAAATTTAATTATCTCCTTCAAGTTGATGGTAAACAAGTGGCAACATTGACTTATATCAAATCGTCTAATCATATTGCAATAAGTAAATTAAATGATGATGATCTAGTATTAGTTTGTTCAAAAGATTTTCATCAGTTCGTACGACATCGTTCTGCAGCTGTTCATGGAAAATTTGATATGCAACATTTACCATGTGAAAGGTCAAATCAATTTGATACAGAATGGACCGTATCTTTATACAGAAAGTGTGTAGAGCCTTTCGGTGGTATCTTACATGAAACAGGAGTGTTGATGCCTCGCATTATTACTTCAGTTAAATTGGTTGTAGATTATTTAAATGAGGTGATTAATGAGCAACATATTTCATTTTCTGAAAAAGAAGGTGTTTTGTCTCTCACTATAAGTGGAAAAGGTATTGAACTAATTATGGATAAAACTCTAATGGACATTTTGGGTTTTGATCAAAATATCTTTAAAAGTGGTACTGTAACCAAAGCTAGCGCAGACATGTCGCTATCGCGTCGTATTAACTATTTTCAGATATATTCCAATATTGGTGAAGATGTACGTGTGGGAGATGTTGAAGCTCCATTGCTAGCAATGATACCATACCAGCCAAAAGCTGCAGTATTTTATCTGAGCATACTTTCAAGAAAGTGCATTATACAAAGCTGAAATCAAACTACATCCCACAAATTGATATTTCAATTTATGACGATGCTGGTGCGTTGATTCCTTTTCATAAAGATGCTGTGACAAGTATCACACTCCATTTCCGAATGAAGAGTTAATGCAAAAGTATGCTAATATATTTTTCCAATGTGAATAATAAGGAAAGTGAAAATAAGGACTCGTTTCTAATCTACTTGCCCAGTAATGCTTCTATGAATAAATTTCCCAAAAATAAACCATCAGACTATCGAGTAGAATTAAATCGCCCACTACATTTAGAAGGTGAATGGGAGGTTGGCGTTTCTAGTATTTGCTATGATAGCAATATTCAGAATGTGAATGATTTGGAAGAAATGATATTGACTCCTCGCACCCATGATGGAATAACGATGAATAATGCATTCCAGTTCCCATACAATTTAACGTCAGATGGAAAGTGGAACTATGAATGGATTCAGATAAAATCAGATTATTATGGTCCATTTGGGAATGAGAAAATTATTAAGGCATTCAATAGTGGCAATACTTCCATCATGAAGAATAAGGATCAGAAAGTTTATGAGTTTACTATCTATCATTGGAGTTGGAGACAGTTCCTTCGCTTTCATTCTTTTACTAAAGGTCTTACACTGAGGTTGGATAATGAATTCTATCCACATCTCGGTTTTGGCCATGGACTACATCTAACGTCAATTGCTACTGCAAATGTTAAAAAAGTTTATTCAAATCGAATCAACGAATTTCATTATAAATTTAAAATATTTGATGAAGATGTTGTAGAATGCGAAGAGCGCATCATTTTGAAAAAGCGTGGTGTTCAACCTTTATCACTTATTGAGTTAGTAAAACGATGGAATGAGACTGTGGGTAAGACGTATGCAGAGAAAATTATGGCGGACAAAAATAAGTTGGTTATTCAAAAATATAATGACAAACTTACAGTTTATTTCTCTCCAACCTTGCGTCATTTTGTAAGACATCCAACCCCTATTATTGGAAGCGGTTTGGTGTATGCTTCTCATGAATATCGCACTAAAGCTGATTCAGTTAATGATGAATGGTAGGTTGACATCTATGGTGATCGCATCAAGAAAATTTACCAGTCTTATCAAGAATCTAAAGTTGCTATCAATATAATGCCGCGTCTGTATCATACAGTTGAAAGCTTCATTCATGTAGTAAATCCTTATATACAACAGAAGTTGATGCATGTGATGAAAAGTAAATATGATGTAAAGACACACCACATTTCGTTTTCAATTGAAAATCAACGCGTTGTTCTGAAACTGGGTGATGACATTCAATGTCAATTCAGTAAAAATTTGAAAAAACTCTTTGGTTTTTCAATGCTACAAACTGTGTTTACTGCTGCGCATACGATTGGTATAGAAACACCAATGACACTTGATAAACATGAACAGCACCTTTACATTCAAAGTGATTTGATTCTACCTATTTTTGTTGGTGAGAAAAAAGAATACATTTTACGCGATTTCATTCATGATAAAGACGCTTCATACGGAATAGTCGAAAAGATGTTTGAATCTATTTTCTATCATCCCGTCGTCAAACAAACTATACCCTCTATTGCTATCAAAATTACCAATGGTTTACAAGAGTGCATCCATGTGAAAGATACTAAATCCCTCGTAACTTTAGTGTTTCGGAAAACAAAGTGAAGTCATTGTGATATGTTTATTGAAATAAAAATATGTATATGAAAAAGTCTTTTCACAGATATAGGGGGAATGAGCTGACTGTAGGCATATATTCACAAGGAAGAAACGATCTCATGCGATACATAAAACAACCATGTATATCTACAAAAAGCAACATCAAAATGCTGAGTTAAAGTTGATTATGTCAATACATCTCCTGAATGTGGTAGTGTGAGTTTTATTCTTTTGGGTGGAGGTATGTTTGTGTCAGGATGTCCATGTGGAAGAGATGTGTTATGTCCTATCCAACACCTCTTATCTTCCCATGCTGAAAGTGCTCGTTTCTTGAACGTGTACGTTTTCACAGTATGAACTTGAGATTTTAAGATTGTCATATTGACAAACGTTATAGTTTTATTTTTATAGGCCTTCTTATAGGACCGATGTTTCATTTTGTGAACAATGGATTTTGATATAACTTTAGCACGCTTAATACTATCTGCACATTCTTTTAATTTCATGGAATACATTTTAGGACGGAGGAGAATCATTTCATCTATTTCCTTTCCTGCTGTTTCATCCTTAAAACAACCAAGTTTGGCTTTATTCTGTATGGAATAGAGTGGATGAGTGGGATTGTAGTTAGATGTGTCGAAATATTTTTCTAATGACTTGCCTACTTCATTAAAATTTAAATCTTTTTGAGTGGTAATTCCTAAAAAGAAACTATCTGTATCACCACCCAGCAAGCGAACCTCTTTTACGAGAGGGCATGGTTTTAATATTTTGTAGAAGAGTTGATACATTTCAAGCTTGGAATAATCTAAAACGGCTTGCCCAATATAGATGGGTTTGCACAACTCAACTTCTGATTTTATCATTTTATACCTACAAGATCCTCATCGATGATGTCTCTATCAATGAAAAGAGGTGATGATGTCAATTTGTGATATTTTTGTTCATCAACGACTAGTTTGTAGTTCATACGTTTTCTAACATCCTCCATGGTCTTTCCGAAAAGACTGTTATTCTTATATTTATAAAAATCCTTTTCAAAATTATTTTGGGCGAGTGCACGTTTTTGACTGTTACTATCTATGTAGGGTTTGAGGAAGGCTTTCTGTCTGAATTTGATAATGCGGTGAACTGACTTTAGAAGCATGCCCATTTCTAAATAAAATTTTATTATGCGGAAGTGTACGAGATAATTTTTCTTATCATATTGGGTGAGTAAAAGTTTGCGGCATGGTTTGTACCTTGGCTGTCCACACTCTGTTAGGTTATTATGAAATTGTGACATGAATGGTGAAAACATATCTTCAGTCACTTCACCAGATTCAGGTGCGAGTGGGAAATCAGCAGTTTTATTTTTAATGCTATTTGGATAAATCAAATCCACTTCAAAATAATATCCCCAATCACCTTCATCTGGAATCTTCAGTATGTTTGAAGGGTTGGAGTAATACTCAAGCTCATCTTGATTTAACCAACTAAACTCGGAATGAGGTAGTGGTTTAGACAGTGAACTGCCATATAAATTATTTTGGTCATAGTACTTTAGGTGGATATGATCATCACCTACTGTTTCAGATTTTATATGATGCTTATTTACAAATGTGAGACCACCGCGTATTCCGCGCTCAAATATATTATACATCTCCGGGTCTTGTAAGAGATGAATGGTCTCACCAGTCATTTTAAAGGCTGATTTAAAGGACATGGCTGGTAGACTGACAAAGTGGACAGGATCTAATTTGTCTTCTTCTAATGCCACTCGTCGAAATTCCTGAAAGACATCAGCCAGCAAAATGACATCTAATTCTAAGTAAGCGATCATATAATCGCCAAACGTTTTACAATCAAATTTTAACCATGCCTCTTGAGCATGTTCATAATCTTCTACTGGACAATCTGACCCGGCAAATCGTTTTGGAATTTGTCAATGGAAGGAAGGATTGTTTCATTTAGTTTAGACATTGAGCTAAAATACGCATAAGGAAAGACTCCTTTGCGAGTGATTATTTCATCCGTTAAGTTTGGATAGTGTTTCTTCAAAGTTTGACTATGGGGAAGAAACTTGAGATTACGAACGAGAGAAGCTAGTGACGCTGACATGAATTGGAATGAATCTAAAAATTTTATTTCGAAGAAGACTGTCTTATTTTCTTTAGTTTTATCTACTGGTACTTTTGCTGTCATTGCCATGAATTTTTCTCTCGTTTGCGCTATTACATTAAACTGCCACGATTTCATCTGGCTCAACCCTCCTTTTATGAGCATATGACTGTCATAGCCCTTAAAGTTATGAAAAATGACGGGTAGTACACGACGTCTCAACCTAAGTGAAAAGTTACATTTGGAGCAGAGTGCGTTTCTAAATTTACCAGTGATGTGATCATGATCACGCACTTTCTTAATTTTATCGTCATCAAACGTTTTATGACATTTAGGACAGGATGTGTAACTTTCAAATTTTTGTTTGTCTTCATCTGACATATGTAGTGACTTACACTGCAATTGGGAATCATATGATTGTTGAAATTTAGCAGCTTTATCGAGAAATTCTAGAAATTTTGAAATGCAATCTTCACCTTGCCAAGTATGCATTTTGTTTTGCCTATTCCTAAAGTGGTCATGCCATACTTCATAGCAGGATATGGCTGCTGGCTTGTGGATGATGTCATCAATGTAGCATTCTATGTCTGCGTAAATGACACGCAGGGGACTTAATTCGTCACCATTATCCCTATGTGAAAATATTTTATCTTTGGGCATGCGTTCCATTTGTAATTTACCTCGCTTGCACCATTCATAGTGAGTTTCAAATTTATCTTTACTCCAAAAGGAGCGGATGCAGCGGTCGCATACAAAATGTTCACCTCTTTTAGACTGCCCCAAGTGAGTGTACAAGCGAGAGATTTTGGGAATACCACAGTAGTGCCATTCCTCGCTATCATCTTGTTTTACTAATAAGAAGTTGACTACACGTTCCTAACAAGTTGAACGTGAATTATAGCGGGCACCCTTCAACCCCTTCTCCCACACGTGAACGACAATTTTAATCTTATTATGTTTTTCGAACGTTTCTACATCTTTGATTTTCATGTTGTTACTATCACAACCTTCAAAGTCTAGTTCATCCTCCCACTGTCTATAGCTATAGGTATGATTTCGATTCGCGTTGATATCATTATAGTGAAGGATGGATAGGACTGCATATTTGAAACACTGTGATTTACAATCGACATTGATGACAGCTTTCTTATTATACAACGTTTTTGGTATTTTAAATGTGCCTCGAGCTGCATGACTTTCTAATAGGGAAATTTTGAATATGGCTGAGTCCACACCATCAAAAATGAGAGCGCTGTCGCGTTGATTGAATTTATCTACACTTGATTTTAAACATTGAATGTGAAAATTTAGCCAAGACTCGCAGTCTACAACTTCAGTTGCGGAAGAGGAAGGAACATGAAACTGTATTCTCTCCGTCACTTGACCCGTTTGAAAATCTATCTTAATATATTTTATTTTAAGGTAGATGAGCGCCTTCATTCTAAAATTGTCTAAATTGTTGAAGAGCGCTTCGATAATGTTAGAATTTTGAAGGAGCCACTCAGGAAAATCTACTATTTGAGTATTGGACTCCATGCAGTAGTCGCGTACTAAATTATTATGTGAAACATTAATGAGGGAGATGGTAGAGGTACCGTTGGTGTAGTGATCATTTGCATGCGTGTGTTGAAGTCTGTGCGAAGATCGCTGAAAGTGACTATCAAAAGAAAGAGGGCACAAATCGCAAGGAAAGGAGATGTCATCGTCAGAATCAACTTCACCTCCGGAGATTGACGCCGCTTTGCGTTGACACACACGTTGTTTGATGTGTCGAAGGAGACTGTGCTTCCTTGTAAACATATGTCCGCAGTCGGCACATTCCCACTCGTTGCCTTGTCGCGAGAGTCCTGAGCTGGAACTCACATCACCTGAAAGAGAAATCATTCTATCATCTCTGTTCAAGTCTCAGTGTATTGTTACAACCTACTTTGACTCAACAACTCTAAACTTTCCTCGAGAAGGGAGGGCGTTGGTGATGAAGTTGATGCCTGAAATTGAGGAAGATGCTATTAGCCACACGTTTGAGGGAGATGAGTGAAGAAATTTTCAACTTACCATTTCAACGAAATCGAGTTTAAGGTTGATACTTCAACAAGATAGAGACTTCACGAGAGAGCAGTTCACTTGTACGCCTCAAATATAGAATTCGCCAGAGAACACTTCACTTATATGTCACAAAGACTGAGTGAAATGACACGAATGTCACTTTACATATATACTTTCGTATTCATCATTCATTGGCTGTTCATTCTGATTGGTTGCTTGTTGATACTTAAGAATTAGAAAACATTTCAAAGTTATTATTCACAGTCAACATGACAAGCCCTCCGACAACACCAAACACAAAATTCTCTTCTCCATCCTCAACACCAAAGGCGCTCGTTGCACCAAACGCTCCAACGAAGGGGAAGGTAGAGAAGGTGTACTGACTGGACAATATCAGAAAGTTGTCATTACCAGCGGACAACGAAGAGAGTGTATGTGAGAAGGAGTGTCCCGACTTAACAGGCGTGAGGTGGAAGTATCTCCAGTACGATACTGACGATGTGATGGAGATCACCAGCACCAAATTCCTCCACCAATTATGGGAGTGGTACACCCCAAACTCCCAGCCACGAACTATGGCGGAGTGGGAGTATATCGACAAAGTGAGGCTCGCAGTGGAAGAACGATTAAAGCAAGTGAACTGTTTTTGTTATCTATGTGAAGCCAGACTCTGGGACGATATTGACGATGAAGACCTTTTGAAATACATGCCATAATAAATTTTTATTTCGTATTATCTTTGCTTTCATACTGACTTACTTGAACGGGGCTTCAGTGGATGATTTAACCATGTATACTTTTTCATTTGGAAATAGTAGCACGCTTAGTCTAACTTGTAAATCTTATAACATTTCATATGGGCGATGATGATAGTTGAAAAATAGTGTTAAATAAAATTAAGATGGCTTACACTTCTGATACAGGGATAGCAATCGACTGCGATCCATGTGTAAAGAGCTTGTTAGACTTCGGATGGGCTTAAGTGGATGATTTAACCATGTATACTTTTTCATTTGGAAATTGTAGCACGCTTAGTCTAACTTGAAAATCTTAAAACATTTCATATGGGCGATGATGATAGATGAAATAGTGTCAAATAAAATCAAGATAGCTTACACTTCTGATACAGGGATAGCAATCGACTGCGATCCATGTGTAAAGAGCTTGTTAGACTACGGATGGGCTTAAGTGGATGATTTAACCATGTATACTTTTTCATTTGGAAATAGTAGCACGCTTAGTCTAACTTGTAAATCTTAAAACATTTCATATGGGCGATGATGATGGATGAAATAGTGTCAAATAAAATTAAGATAGCTTACACTTCTGATACAGGGATAGCAATCGACTGCGATCCATGTGTAAAGAGCTTGTTAGACTACGGAAGAGAAAAGTGTGTTATGTTGCATGTGGCGCGTGAGTGTCCTCCCATTTCATTCCATTCATCAATTCGTCTCATTGATAGAGACAGGTAGAACTCATGGTTCTCATAACGTATGCAATGGAAAGTTTTAGGCAACCTTCGACAGTTGGCTAAATGTCGCCCTGGCGCGAATGCATACTACGTTGAGACAGAGGCAATCACTTGCAAACATGACGCAGAGAGGTTAAACAAGATTGACCATTGCCGAATGTCCCTTGCGGTATACATAGCTACGGGTTTCACCGCCGCCCTTTACAGGAACGCCCGTCGAAAGGAAGTATTACACCGAACTTCATTTGCAACGTTCAAGTTGACTGATAGCAGATTCAACTTAATGATAGTATTCGCCAGTCCGAAGACTGCCCAGGGCAAACCGCGTGGAGGTTCTATCATGTCTTGCCCCATGGTGGCCCTTAAGAGAGCCGATGGTTCATTCTCGGGGTGTGAATTTAAGTTGACTATTGGCTGGAATAGTCAATGGGTATGACGGTTAGGTTGTCATAGACCCTATACCGCCTAGGTCGTGCTGGTGCATCTGGCACCTTTCGGATGCGAGTGCAATTTGGAGTCCACACCCTATCCGTCCAAACGATCTTCTTGATCTTCCCCTTCTTATCATCCTCTTCATCCCACTCGTCGAGGATGATGAACTCGGGAATGGCGTTGTCTTCATCGATGAAGACGGGAATGTTGTTGGCAGATGTCGCTTCCATCGTGACTGGAAATTGAATGAGAAGCGCTACACTCTTCTGGCTTATATAGGGTTTTCAACAATGAATTGCTCAACAGCGAATCAGAATGCTTCAGGGATAGCAATCGACTGCATAATGATCAAGTTGACTGATAGCAGATTCAACTTAATGATAGTATTCGCCAGTCCGAAGACTGCCCAGGGCAAACCGCGAGGAGGTTCTATCAAATCTTGCCCCATGGTGGCCCTTAAGAGAGCCGGTGGTTCGTCCTCGGGAGTAACGTCATCTTACACCCTACCAATTCTGCTGAGAGAGTCTTTGACTCTCTCTTTGGTAGCAGTGTCGACTTCCACACTAACTGGCACATGGCTAAAAAGTGGAATGTAGCGTCATTCCGTTGGATTGACAACAGTTGCTGTCATCGGATTGCCAATCCGAGCAAGATTATTGTGGACTCTGTCTTGCTCCTCTAGCCTGACAAACTCCTCAAATAAATTTCGCGGCCTTAACTGCGGTCCGCGAGGAGAGCTGACTTGACTGTTCGGCGTCTGCATGATTGAAATGAAATGAAATGAGAGGCAGTGGTTTATATACCCTTCTAACGCGACGCAACGTTCAAGTTGACTGATAGCAGATTCAACTTAATGATAGTATTCGCCAGTCTGAAGACTGCCCAGGGCAAACCGCGTGGAGGTTCTATCATGTCTTGCCCCTAGGTGGCCCTTAAGAGAGCCGATGGTTCGTTCTCGGGAGTGAATTGATGGGGTGGTGAAGGCGGGCAAAGATCTGCAATGAAAATGATATGTATTAGAATAGGATATACTATCTTATTTACTTTTCACTTACCAAGTTAGCCATCCTTTGGCAGTCTCGCGCGCTTCCGAATAGAGAATTTGTGGAGATGGCCGCGCATTCTCAGGCTAGCATGTAGGCATTTTTTCGTCGGATGGCCGTTATAACAAATGATGGACTCGTCTAGATTTTGATTCACGAGTACTTCGCCGTCCAAATGATTATACCGAATAGGGATGTGAAACTCAAACAACCTATCCTCATTCACACGATTCCACTCATCCCTCATGCGCTCCAACTTCTCATACGCCTGCCTCTCATCACCCCGCCGAGCCACAGTCCTCTCCAACTCAACATTCCTCGCTCTCAACACACTCATCTCCTTCATCATCTCCTCCAACTTCGCTTCTGCATCTCTCATTCTTCTCTCCGCAGCACTCGCCCTCTTCTCACACTCATCATTCTTCTCTTCGAACTCTCGCGTCTTATTCTTCAAATCAGTCACACTACGCCTCATTCGAATATTCTCATTCGCTACCTCCTTCGACTTCAGTTCCTTCTTTTTCAACTCATCCAACTCCTTCACAACTTCATCCTTCACCTTCTTCAAACTCTCATACTTATTCACCAACAAATCATGCGCCATCTGCTGCGATACATGCCTCTTCTCTTCATCCTTCAACCACCTCGCCGACTGCTTACGTATCCCACCACTCTTCACTTTTGGGGAAGATGAGCTCTTCGGGGGGTCGGTGATGACAATGTTTGACACCTCCGACGACGAAGAGCTCAACTTCCTCACACGCTTCCTCACACGCTACCTATCTAAATCCACATCATCCTCATCATCACTCTCAAGCACTCTCTTTCGCCCAATCTCAGCCTCCAACGACGCAACTGCTCTCGCCAACTCATCATTCTCAACAACATTCTCAACAACATTCTCAACCTTACCCTCTCGCTCTATCGCCAACATTCGCTCCCTCTCTTCAACAATCAACTGCGTGAATCGCAAGTCATTCACCAAACCTCCACTACAGTCAGCATGCACTCTGTAAAAACGCGCCTCATCCTCATCACCCTTCAACACTCTACACTTCACACACGCAACCCTATTCAGGATAATCATGTGGTCGGTGCCCGCCTTCTTGACATGAGCCTTGGCGTCCGCACTGCGATTTATTCGCCCACAGGTACACATTTTAATATGGAATTTGCAGTTTTTATCGTTAGCCATGCCTGAGATTTCTTGTTAACTGTAAGATAATGAAATTTGTATAAGTTTGGAATCATGTAGTACAGTCATATTCCTAAAGCATAACACTTAGTGAGGAATGATAGATTTGAGTATAGTGAGTGGCACTCGATCCCGTCGACAGCCCAAAGGCCTTGTACTGATCACTAGGGAAGTGAGAGATCTTCCCCGATACCCGCTCTTTACAGCTGAAGACATCATTGTCACTGCCCCGAAGTGGTAACAGCAACGTCGAGTCAAAGGTAGTGATCAGTAGCTGGGATCTTACCCCTCAAAGCTGCCTTAGACTTAGTCAAATTTCAAATCTGATAGCAGATTTGAACTCAGGATACTTGAAAACCTTAGTCTATATGTTAAAACTTTGAAAAAACTGAAAATTAAGAATTTTTTAAAAATTCCGCATTTTACTACTTATACTACTTTTTAAAAATTTTATCAGTAGTAAAGACACTATCAAACTCTATCATACAAACTTTGAAGTAAGAAGATAGCTTGCCTACTTCAAAAGATATAGTCCTTTGAAACACACGATATCGGGAGCTCAGAGCGACGACGCTTACCTCGTCTTTCGATGAAGTGATCAGACTTACGTTGTCGGGGGTTTATATATGCTCGGAAGAAAACTTAAAATGGTTCTATCTCCGAAAGTATTCATCGCAGCGACATGCGGTTTGTTGCAAACGATTCGTCTCATCATTCTCTATCATATGACACCTGAACCATTCTCATATGAACACGGAAAGTCGGTCCGTCAGCACATGTCCATGTAACATGCCACAAGTGAAAAAATTCCTAAGTGTGAGAGCTCCAGTGTGGTGAGAATTTTGAAAAATTTAAAACTTCCGAATTTCGACCTGGGACCTTTACCAAAACATTTTTCATCAAATTTCACGGACCCCCCCTCCCCCCCCCTCGTTCAGAGAAATTTGATGAAAAATGTTTTGGTGACGCTCCCAGGTCGAAATGCCACACTTTGGAAAATTTTCAAAATTTTGTCCATACAAAGTCACTCTGACACTTAGGATTTTTTCAGGTGAGCTCCGACCTAAAATCTTGTAACAGCTCTAACTTTTGAACGAAGACAGATATGAACAAGCCGTTTCTTTCACTGAATTTGTCTCACTCTTAGCTTTCAAACGAGCTATTGCACGACAAAATCCGTCCACTAGAAGCCAAGATCGAAGCTAGCTCTCCCGAGGGGGGGGTCAGTGAAATTTGATGAAAAATGTTTTGGTGAAGGTCCCAGGTCGAAATGACACACTTTGGAAAATTTTCAAAATTTTACCCATACAAAGCCACTCTGACACTTAGGATTTTTTCAGGTGAGCTACAACAGTCCACCCTCCCAACCTGGCCGGCACACCACGCCAACCTGGCCGGCACACCACGCCAACCTGGACAGCACAGCACCGCGCGCTATGCGACGGCCGGCCAGAGGGGGGGGACGTCAGCGAACCTTTCGGACTCACTTGGCCGGCACACCACGACACTCTGTCGTTCAAGGGAGGGGACGTCAGACTCAAGGCACCACGGCGGCCGACCACGACACTCTACCGTTCCAGAGGGGGGACGTCAGCGACGGCGGCCATCTTGCGCTATCCAGAAGTGGAGTTTTACTTACTACTTAAAGATTTCGGTTCACCGGGTCACGCAATCGTGACCCGGTTCTATCGCTGGGAAGCCCAATAAGGTTGATAGATGCCCAAAAAAGCAAAACTTTTTTGTCGCAGAAAGCTTAGATCTTTCGACCGGCACTGCCCAGTACTCATCAACTAAAAAGGATAAACATGGGGCATTGTACTAGGGTGCGGCGATTTAAATCGATCGGGAAAAAATCGATCGGAGTTGAAAAATCGAAAATCGATCGGTAATCAAAAGAGATCGCGATTTTCAGTTCGATTTTTTCGTTTTGATAAATAAATGCTACATTTCCCAATTCAGGTCAATACAGGTAAGGGAAGTGGTTAAACCCAATTCATTTCATGCACAATACACGAGAACGATTTCTTAATTGAAAATATCTGTGATTCCTCCCAGCTAGCTACATGTAGGATGGTTACTTGATCATCAAACAAGTTGCTGTGCTAGACTGCTACTGCTATCAGCCAGAATCGGCTCAGGCAGTCTATTGTGTGACTGATCTGTGATGTCAGTTGAAGTCAATTCTGTGGTTGAAGCTACGAGTCAGCGGCGTTGGCATTGTCCTTGACTCCGTGCACTATTTCTTAGTTGATAGATCACTATAAAAATAGTTGATTTAAGGTGAGCAGCAGGTGACGAAACTCGTTGGGACGCTGATTGGTTTGAAGTTAGACATTGTCATCATGATCGCCTTCGATCGAGAGGGATATGCTGTAGTCAATTTCGGCATTCTACGCTCCCCCTACCGTCGTTATGTCCACGAAACAGAAATCACAAATACATCGTTACTTTACTTTAGACAATTGCAAGACGTCAGCGAAATGTCTCACAGGTGGCCGTAGGAATCCGAGTGTAAAGGTGAAGGATGGATCGACTACCAATATGTTCAGACATTTGAAAGACAATCATCCGAAAATCTACTCCGATCAGAGGAGAAAGCAAAGAAGGCGGTGAAAAGAAATCCATCTCCATCTCATCAATCAACCATCGAAACTTCCTTTGTTGTTCATCACAAGTATCCACATGGTAGTGCCAAAGCTCTAAAGCTCGATCGTCTACTTGCTCAAACTATATCGCTGAGGGATGTCTATATATTCGTTTCGTCGAAAATGAACATTTTCGCAAGTTTGTCGAATGCTTGAACGACAGATATGACATTCCTAGTGAGACCAAAATGCAGTGCACTGTGCCTCCGACGTTGGAACGAGAAATCGATGTGAAAATGCAGAACTTTTTCCAAGAGAATGATTTCCCGTCATACGCAATAACTCTCGATTTCTACGACGCCAAGAATCATGAGAGTTTCTTAGAACTGACTGCATCTTCTATTGACGCCGACTACCGGCTACATTCCTATTGCATCGGAGTTGAACCTTTCAATTCGTCGGATAGAGACCATACTGGAGAAGCGATATCACAGTGTCTGCGTGGAAGAAAATGTCCATTAATTAAAGATTTGTCATTAATGGAAGAAATGTCCATCGATGTTAATGATCAGATATTCGAAGCTGGAGTGACCGACAACGCTGGCAATGTTCGACGAGGTATTGAATTGACTGGAATTCCTTGGATGCCTTGCATGGCTCACACACTGCAATTGTGTACTGAAGACTCCTTCACAGCCTGTGAGGCAGCTAATGATCTTCGGAAATCTTGTCGAGCGATGGCTGGCTTCTTCCATCGTAGCAATCCTAGAGTTCGACTTCTAAATAATCTGCAGCAAGAATCTGGAAAATCGGTTCAAAGAATTCCGCAAGATGTTCCAACACGATGGAACTCATCTTTCTATACTTGGTCAGTGATGATAGAAAATCGTCAAGAAATCAATCGCTCATTGCTCGAAATTCGGAATTCACGCAATCCTCCACCGATTCTCCAAAACAATGAGTGGGAATTACTCGAAACCTTGACATCATTGTTGGCACCATTCGAGGAAGTTACTCGTGACTTGTGTTGTGAACTGTCTCCTTCGATCAATCTTATCCTGCCTCTACTGTCAACCCTGACTGAACTCATTGGATCTATCGACGTCCCCACCGCCTTGACTCGATGAAATCCAGAATTGAACAAGTGACACCTGGTACTGAACAACCAATTCTGTTGGTCGCTTCTGCGATCGATCCACGATTTCTACGTATTCTCTCTTCCACACAAGTTGATGTTGCGAAGAACATTATCGTCGCGCGTATTGTCGACTTAATGCAGAAATAATCTCACACAGAAGAGAAGGTGATAACTGCAGGAGTGAGCCAAGAAAAGTCTGATGAGAAATGACAACGTGTTTCCTTGTGGTCGCAGATGAAAATTAGATCTCCGGTGGAATCAGATAGCAAAAACATCAAAGACCGAGCTATGATGGAGTGGCAGCGGCAACTGATCAAAATCAGACGCAACAGTAAACTTTTGAATGAGTAGGGGGTAATGCGGTTTTTCTAATTAGACTTCACAATATGCTTTCATATGATTTAGTATTGACCGATATTTTGAGACGTTTGTCATGCATGTATCGCTGCTCACTTACACGTAATTAGAAAATAAAGCTCAGACTGTTTTGAAATGATTTCTTTTTTGGTTTACAAAAAAATCGAAATCGGAAAAAAAATCGAAATTTTTCTGAAAAATCGAAATTAAATCGATCGTTGGGGAAAATAAAACATCGCCGCACCCTACATCGTACCTTCGATTAGAATGTGTTTTTTGAACTCAATAGTGCGAATTGGTAAATAGCATATCTGGCAGTTTGCCATTGACATACAATGTTGGATTGCTTTACATCACGCTTTAAACACCTTTTTGATTTAGGGCATAGAGCAAGTATACATGTACATGCATAGTAGTTGGAGTGTCAACTCATAAAAATGCCGGCATACAGTGAAACCCTTTACATCAAAAGATTCCGTTTTTACGGAGATTATGTCCTTGATGTATAAAAGAATATTTGATCAATTTTCAAACTGCAAATTTCAGCAACTTATTCCTGTGTTCGCACACTAGCTAGCTACTTGGTACTTACGATTTTGATATTAAAGTAGTATGAAATGGAAGGTTTTCAATAATGAAAATGGAAGTTTGCTCCCTCTGTTTTTATGCCTCAAAATAAAAAGTAAAAATATCTGATTTCTTCAGCGGACGTTTCGGGTCCAGACCCTCTATCAACTCAAGAATGATGGAATTTACAGAAGAGATGAAAAACGTATGTATACAAAATGATGAGAACTGTAGGATATTCAACTTTAACTGCATTTTACGAAAAGTGTATTACTGTGAATCTAACAAACTTTTTATCTCTATCTCTTGATAATAGTGCTACTTTTGTGTTAGCTACTTTTTTCTGTTATTAAGTATCATCTTTTATATGTATAATTGTAATAGTAGTTAAATTATCATCACCTCATCGTTAAACTATTCATGTCATAGTTATCTTCCTCAGCGTGCCCATGTATTCTTGTTTAAAACGTTTTATTATCTGAGTTTGTCTAGAACGTCGGCGGCCATGCTGCGCGCGCCTTAGTTAAATAACCAACCACCTAATCTCGATTGTCTAAAGATGTCGGACGTGATGCGAACTTGATGTTAACATAAATAATGAAGAATTACATTGTGGTGACTTGTGCTTTTCCTTTGGAGTCAGATTGAACAATAATAACAAAAATTAACTACAGAACAACTCTATGCGGCGCAACTAAAATGTGTTAGCCAAGCGGCAATTCATGTCGTCGATTAAGGCTTGGAGACCTAGCCTGAATCAACCTCGCTTCCCACAACGCACATTCAACACTGTCATACGTACACTTCAAAATATCGACCGTAAAATCATCAACACTCGCACAATTACAATCGCTAAGGACATGCGCACTCAAGGCACTCTTTACATCTCCATTATTTATACTGCGACAATGTTCTTGATAGCGAATTTTGAAGTTTCTAGATGATTTACCTATATAAATACAGTTACATATTTTACATTTGAATTCGTAAACAATATTCTTAATGTTACATTTGTATTTATCTGGCAAAATATTACAGTATTTACAGTTATCGTGCTTATTTACTTATTTTATTAGTGAAACAATCTTTTAGCTTTTTACTGTTTCTATTTACCAATCGGATCTGGAATTACTTTGCATTTTACAATGAAATAAACACTTGTTAAATTCCCAGATTTATATTTTTTTATAATGTGCATCGTCAAAACATTTTTTGCAAAAAAGTCATGTTGCGAAATTGAATTAGGTGGTTAATACTCAGTGCAGTCAAAATTCAACATACTCATGCATGTGAAACCTTCTTATGCACGATTTCACTATATCTGTATTTTACAGTGACGGCAGAAACAAGATCCAATATAAAGATATACAATACTTAATTACCTTCTATTTTTGATTATGACTGTTGATATAATACAGAATTACGTTCAGGATTACAAAATGTTTTATGATGACATAGAAACACGCACATTGCACTGTAAGTCAAGCAATGTTTGCTCCAATATCTATGAAAGATACATAGATGAGACATATACGTTTTGTTCGTTTCTGAATGCATCTTCTGTGGACTTTTATGTAGATCGAGCATTTACTTGCCTGTGCTTGCATAATAATAAATAAGGCATGGACATTTCTGTAATGACTGTAGCAGCAAAGTAGTGCATCACTAATCATCACTGATTTAATCACTTGTTAATGATTGCTTCGTGCAGACTTGTGTGGAGGGAGATGTTGTGTGACATATTGTTTAAATACATAACTTACTTTAGACAAACCGTATTGTATATATACATGTAATTTGAATACAGTTTCATAACTACCATGACACTTTCGTTCTCCATAACATCCTCCTCCAACATTGCTCCCTTGCCCTAAACTCGCTCCGGCATCCATGTTTTAGCGTCCCTCAGATGTCTTATATTAATCATAAATGTCCGTGAATATTGCTAAGCGATTTAGACAAGGTTCCTCCAGGAGCATCAATCGCTGCTACAATGGGTCTACCTTTCATGGGACCCTCTGTGATCCTTGAAAAGTAGTCTGCAGGTAGTCTGTGATAAAAACTCCTTAATGAATCCTGTGTTAACGATTTTCATTCAGTGACATTAATTGACACATTTTGTTGAACAATGAAATGTGAAATAAACAAATGTTACTAAGTTCGCAATGAAGAGTGTTAGTGTCACATGGATATAATTAACTTCAGACATAACATTAAAATCACAATTCGACAATATACACAATTTATCATGTATAGCCATGTAAAAATGATGACGTCAGTCGAATCATTGCTTTTGCAAGTGACTTTGGTTTATTCGTTCTTTAGTACTCATCTTTAGCTCATCATTTCATACAAAGATTATAATTGGGTTCAGTTATTTTGCATTTTAAACCACTTGAGAATTAAATGTGAAGATGAATATTGATGATTCATTAATTCAAATCATTGCAATCAAATAAGAAAGCTGACTTTAATTAGTTTTGAACAATTGAATACAGTCAGCTCCCATGGCCTAATGAAGATTCATTGTATGAGAAGTAGCTATGTTGGTGAGAAATTTCGTACTTAGGTAGTTCAAGCTAATTGACATTTTTCTATGCATAAGTGAACTAGCATTCTGCAATGTCTTAATGATTACTTGTTCAATCCTATTTGCCTGAGGTGGAGACATATTGCCCCCTCGATCAGTTTGTTTTTCAGTTTACTCAGATAATGCACCGAAGTTTTCCTCTTGGTTTTATTCGTTTGCGTTTGACTGATTCATATTTAAGTAACAGATTTTAAAATACTAAGCTAGATAAATAATTTAGTTCTTTTCTATCGATGTCAAATGGGGCTCCTGAAGGTTCACTTTTGGGTCCTTTTTATTTGCTGTTGTCATGATTTGAAGACTTTTTCAATAACATCACACCTACAGCACCATGCTGATGATTAGTATGAAAATTATCCAATTAATATTGTGCTTGTTACAAGAATGAACACAAATTGCTAGGTCTCAATATTGTCGCCTGAAAAGTTGGCCTGATGTCAATCACTTTTAGTTTATTGTGATAATGCTTTATAAATGCTTTGTAAGAAAAGTATTGCACTTGATTTTCGTTGTGAAATCCAAATTGTTGATAGTTGAAAATTTTGGGAGTTTGGTAGAATTCTAATTTAACCTGGAACACAGATTTTGTTGATATTGATATTGAAACATGTTGTTCTAGACGTATGCATGCTGAGAGTTTTGAGAACTTCTTTGAATCATGACGGACTATGGATTGAATTCATGTAAAATATGCAAAGTGTGCTATTGTGTGGTACTCGACTTTTTTGGAAAGCTGTCCTTTGATTGCAATCATCCACAAGACTTTTGATCGTACTAAGAATATTATCTGTCCCTACTACATGCAAACCAAATATTCTTCTTTTGTCGCATTTATTTTCAATTCTTCGATCTGATGGTTCTTTATCAATATTTCCTCTTCTTTCTGTTGAATCTTCATTTCAAGGAATCTCAATTCTTTATTTCTCTGTTTTCTTCCATTTTTACTTGTACCGTTCTAATTTTTACATCTTGCTCCTTCTTGCGTTATACTTCGAATACCTCGATGGTTTTGAGGAGTTCTCGTCTTTTAGCTTGATGACTCTTGATTTCTGCCTCAAGTTCAGGGTTGTCAGTTTGTGTGTTGTTAGTTCGTGTTTTGCTTATTTGTTTATCTGTTTGTGTGTTCTGTGCTCGTGTTGTTCTGTTTTTGTTTTGAAGAAGCGTTTTGTGAGGATTGTGAAGTATGTTGCATGTCGGTACTATACAATTTTGTAATGCAAACTTCACATGTATATTTCCTTTCAGTATGTTTCATATATTTGACAAGTTCGCAACTCGGAAGAAGAGAACAGTTTGCATGGAAGCAGGCACAGCACCTTTCACATTTTAGATATATTTCGAATTCCTCTACCGGTTCTTTGCAGCTCCCACAAAGTTCAACCATTTCTTCTGGAGTAGTTGATTGAGTTGAGATGACTTGAGCTGAATTTTCACTTGTCATTCTGAAATGGAGCATGAGAGTTAGACAGCTGGGTATGATTGAAATAGTTGTTCAGGACCTAGTGAACACTGTAGAATGTCTTCTGGCTGTAGAAGACATACAAATAATACTCCCTGTTTTTGGAATCAACAAAATTCAAAATCATTTCAATTACAAAGATCCGATTGCGAACGCAGTTAAATCAAATGTTGTGTATATCTGCACTTGTGATCGCTGTCCTATGCGATACATTGGCGCCACTGGAAGTCATTTTGCTTCTCGCATTTCGGAACATTTAAAAGGATACCGGTGTCAAACAGAAATTTCTAGGCATCAACATAGTCCTAAAGCTGAAAACTTCACTATCATTGGAATATCAAGATATCCATTTATACTGGAATCTATTATATTGAAAGAAAAGTCGGATTGGCTATCTAATGATAGATAAAAGATTAAGAAAAGGTGTCATCGCATCATCTGTGGGTCTGCATGCACTTGTAGCGAGTTCGAACTGATGGGCACACGACGCGTGACTCTTGCTCTGAGATTTTTTGAGATGATAAAGGACAATGATAATGCACTTCATCAACTTTTCCCCATCAAATTCTCATCAACCATTCCCGCCATTTAGTCATGCCCGTTGCTCACACTAAACGCCGATCAAATTCTTTCTTCCCATTCTGTACTAGTGTGTATAACAACCATTTTTGATATTTTTTTTCTTTGACTTCATGAATTCACTGTGTCATACTGCAAAACCTTATTTCCTGTACGGATTGATTTTCAGTCATAAGAAAATAAAACGCATTATTATTAATGAGAGGATCAGATCAGTACCCTTGTACTTGAATTTGTCACCCTGACACTCTTTCCACGCAGTTCTGTCTCGAGAGCTTTTACTTTGAATCGAAGTGTGCTTTGAACTGTATTTGTATCACGCCATGAATTCTATATATTGCCCCTTGATTTTACCTTTACTTGTGTTTGCCGCTGAGGATGGAATGAATGTACATTCCCTTTCCTTCACAAAAATATGAAGTTGGGTCAATTATGTTTGAAATATATATATGTCAAGCTTTTTTTGCTTTGAAAACCCGCCGCAGCGGCCGAAATCGATCGACAGTAGCAAACTTTGCCTTTGATTTTCATACTTCTATATTTCATATACAGCGTGTCCCAAAAGTCGCTAAAAACTTTAACTATGGATGGTAGCTCTCCTATTATACCGATTGGTCTGATAGATTCACAGTAGAAACTGCACATCATGGGGTTTTGTTGAATAGTAAGTTTGTCTTCATTCGACTTCTTGAAAGTATGTTACATTCAATTAATTCAATATGTCTCATTGCTGTATCATTCGATAACCAGGAATAAGGACAGCGGAAGATACAGCGACTGCAATGTGCTCAAATGCAGCATCAATCGATAGCTGGAAACAAATACTGGAAAATGCAAAGATTGCATACTCAAGTAGATATTTGAATCCTGAAATATCTCTGAAATTGATTGAAAAAAATTCAACATTAAGAGATAGAGAAATTAACAATCTTTGAATGAACGATTGGGGAGTGTCATCTGTGCGGATGGTAACAGAATCGACAAGCATTCCCATGTCTAGTGTTCATCGAGTTCTGCGAAAGAAGCTTTAATACCAAAAGTACCGAATATCGATCCACCATCAGCTACAACCAGATGACTTCGAAAAACGGCAAGAGACAATTTGCTGAATGGTTCATTGATAATCAGCTTGACAATATGGAAAACGGGCTTTGGACAGATGAAGCGCATTTCCACCTTGATGGAACGGTCTACACGAGAAATACCTACGTATGGAGTCCCAGCAATCCCCACTATCATACAGAAAAACCAATTCAATCTCCCAAATTGTGCGTTTGGATTGGATTGAGTGGTAAACTTATGATTCCTTCACATTTCTTTGAATCCGGTACAATTGATGGCGATAGATACCTACACACATGCTGGTAGCTCACGTGATTCCAATCTTGAAGGCTCACAGAAGATGTTCGACGACCACGTTCCAACATGACGGAGCTCCGGCCTACATCATGAGCAACGGAAAGAAGTTTCTAGAGACCACCTTTACCACAGATCACGTTATCAGTCACTTTTCCCCCAACTTCTGGTCTCCGAGGTCTTCAGACTTGACACCAGTTGACTCTTGGTATTGGAGAAATTTAAGGCGGTTGGTGTATGACCCAGGATAACCGCTGACAATACCCAACCTGAAAGCCAGGATCATTCGTGCGGCGGAGACCATCTCAAGAGATGATGTAAAGCAGGCACTTGGGTCACTTATCGATCGCCTCCAAATGATCCAAGAATTTCATGGTGGACACATTGAGAGACTGAAAGTGCAACTGATCATTTATAAACTCTACTTTTGTATAGAATTCTAGGAAACAATAGTTAGCTTTCATTTTTATAATTTATTGATAAAGTAAAAAATATATTGTGATGCATGACATTCTATAACATACCTTTGAGAAGTCGTAGCAAGACAAACTTACTATTCAACAAAACCCCATGATGTGCAGTTTCTGCTGTGAAACTTTCAGACCAATCGGTATAATAGGAGAGCTAACATCCACAGTCAAGGTTTTTAACAACTTTTGGGACACGCTCTATATATAAAAGTATAAAAAACACAAGATTTACGCCAACATGTTTCACCACTTCAGTGGCTTCTCAAGGCGTTAGTAGCTTCTCGAAGGCCTTGAGAAGCCACTGAAGTAGTGGAACATGTTAGCATAAATCTTGTGTTTTTTATACTTTTCCATATTGATTTATATTTGCTTTGATTCCGTTTTTTTACATACTATATATATATATATATATATATACTATGGCCTGAAAAACAAGGTCATGTACAGTGTATTGTGATCAAAGCCATTGCAAGCCGACATTCTTCATCTAATGTGCATCCACATCGTAGAATTACTTTCAGCGTGCAATGCCCGTCTTAGTTAGTCCTGTTTTTACTATATACATGTAATTGCTTTATAAAGACCATATATTAGAAGCCATTGCGTCCTACACACACACACATATATATATATATATATATAAGTAACAGCCGATGAAAGAGTATTCGCGTGGTCATGATGGTCAAGTAATAACAAGAACCAAGTGTACACAGGAGCAGTATCTCGTAGATAGCACGAATCGCTATTGAGAAGTCCATGGCTTTTATAGCATATATATAGTCGAAAAGTGACAAATTTACTTTTGGACAGGCCGGTGATTTCAGAAGAAGTCAATTTCATGGCTTCGAAAGCTAATATTATCGAAACGGGAGCACAATTTATTTTGTTTTTCGCTCCTTCAGCAATACTGACGATTCGCGCTGAAGTACGAGTGCGCATACCAACAGACTTAGTTTTAGACTAATTGGTGTTAGCCTATTATTCTTATTATAACAGATACATGAACCACGGGCTAAATTTCCCTCATGATATAGGACAATTTCATTGATCCCCCTTGCCAAAATATTGCTTCCACGTCACTGTTGCTTAATAAAAAAGATTGTTGCTGTAAGGATTCCAGTTGCCTATTGAGGGTATTTTAGGTAAAATCCTATTAAGGACATTTGGTCGGAAACATCGAGAGAATCAGTCTATATTGTCAGTCTTATAATCAAGAACCAAATAGAATAATCATACCCTGTCTGAAATATCGAGAAAAATATCATGACAGCTTTAGACAATTTTTGTCAAATAAATACATTCATCGCAACAGCATCATCAGAAAAAAATATTCCACATAAAATCACTATCCAGGTCTGGGTAGACCAATATTCAGAACACAAAGTCTAAATTAGCAATATCAATTATCCGTCTTTCTCCTTAGGTTATTGATCTTGTTGTCATTTCCGGTCGTTTTATCGTCGTATATAAACCAGTGGTCAATGACTCAATGCAGTCTTATTTGGCTTCACTGCTTCATCAAATATATATTTCTTGACCCACACAACATCCCATGGCCATTTACTAAAGTTTGATGGGAGTATTTCCTTAGCATGAACATTTTTAAGTGGCACGTAGCCGAGTTCTCCAAAATGTTTTTGCATGAACTCTCCTTCATGTTTTTTTTCTTTATACGCTGTATAATAGCCCCATTCCATAAACACGTGAGTAACATCAATTTCTTTGAGAAGCTTTGATGAGTTGCAGAAGGCATGATATTCCTTTCCTTCAATGTCAATTTTCATTATGGCCTTTTTAAATGTAGTAACCTGAAAGAGAAACAGTATCATCAGAATACTTCGAGGAAAACAATGTGAGCTGTCTATTTTGCCAGTATCTCATCCCTGGCTTAATAAATAATCAGATGCAGAAAAGCAAGAATAAACATCATTGAAGAATAACAGCTTGGATATTTCACAAATACAATAGATGCTGATTATGAATATCAAAACAAAGGTTGTATTTCGGGATGGTTTTGAAATGTGCCATTTCATTTCGTCCTGCTCTGCAGCGAATTTTTAAACAACAACTTTTGCTATGTCTCACTTTGAAATATACGAGAGAGAATATGACAAAATAGCCTGCTAGTGTTCAAACGCTTCTTTCCGGATGATTTAAAACAAGAGACTACTTTTCTTAATGTTGCGTACTTTTGCAAATTTATTTTTGCTAGTCCCTATGAGTAGATTTAAACAGGTATAGGTTTCAAAAAATGTTCCTTAAAAGTCCTTTTACTCCAACATTTTATATCGTTTCATTTCAAAGCAATTTACTAAATGAATTGTCAACGTCACCACCGGAATATGGCTTTCATTTAACATTGTAAGCTCTGACATAATGAGCGAAGCAATACCAACGTAAAACAAATAATTGAACTTGTCATTTGTGCTGTTATGACTGGCAATTTTTCCGCCTATCATTCGAATCATAAAAACTGTTGACAAAGGACACATGTTTGAAAAATTATCATTCTACCAATATTCCATAGCCAATCCGTTTACCAAAAGTGAGGACGATTTAATAATAGATTATTTTTGAGCAGCACTTTGAACAAGATAATTATTTTTTCTTTGGGAAACAAATTTTGTAAAGCTATTGCACCCGTAATTCAGTCACGTATTCTCTCTATTACAAGTGCATGGGCGTCAATTTTCTAAATGATGTATGAGGGGACTTAGGACGGGCGTTTATCAGAGATGGGGCTTCTGCGCTGTTTTTAGCACGGGCTTTAGTTATAGAGGGGTGCTTATTAGAGAATGGGCATTTGTTATACAGAATACGGTATATACATGTATATGTACCCGGGTTATATTCGGTCAGGCCTGACCCAACCCAATCGGTAACCGGCAAGACCGAATTTGGCCTGTAGGCCTAGCGCCTTTCAACTTTTAATTCATCTAAGTTAACATAGTTTCATCAGACATGAATTTTGAGATGCGTATGCATGTGAGCAGACAAGATCACAAATCATTTTGGTATTGATGATATTTTTAAATAATTTTAGTGTCGATCTCAAAAATTATGCCCCGGATCATCTATCGGGGCATTATAAATAAGCTTTGTAAGCCATAGATAAAGTGTGCATACATTACAATTTTATCTGATCGATCGATCTCAACAATTGCTTCCGATTGATTGAGCGACCGTTCTTCGATCGGGGCCGGTCGACCGGCTGGTCCCGGTTCCAACCCTGATATACGTATGTACATGTAGGGAAAAATTTGTAGAAAAATATTTGTAAAAAAAATTTTGAAATAATTGTATGTGTAATTCTATCTGAAAAGAGTAAATATCTTTAAAGCTAACTTTAACGTTTCGAATGATGGTTCCGCAAGTATACCGTCCATAAAACTATTCTTATACCGATGACTTGTATAAGCATGTGTATTAGCTCAATATTTTAACGTGACATTATTAAGCATCAGTAAGGTGGCAAAACATTGCTAGTAATGGTAAACAACGTCCATGACATATCATGGTAGCACAAGTGTTGAAACCGATGCGACATCGTCATGAACACGAAGTTCATGCCGCCTTGCGTCCAGCACGAAAGCAGCAGCACCTAATTCACATATTTCAATATATAGTTAATGTTCAGTGAGACTGCTTCACCAGGAAATCATGATTAAATAATTCATCAAATGGCTGTAGACATTTTGTCGACCAAATATAAAGCTCTTCATCCACCAGTTCTAAAATCATATAAAAATGCTATGCTCTATTAGCAAAATTTGAGTTGTATTTGATTGTTTTTCAAATTTTGAATACAAAATAGTCTTCAGTACCATGGATTCGCAAATAATATTGAAACATTTCATTTTAATAAATATTATTTTATATTGTTCGACGAAAGGTAGAGACCACAAATATCAGGAAACAAAATGCATCAATGCAACACAGAGAATAAGGCCTGTTTTACACTGGCAGTTCTGTGCTGTGCAGCAGATGGCGAAAATCACCTCGTTCTGACGTTTATCGCAATTTCTTCTGACGTAAAGCATGATGTCAGTGCTGCACTTCAGGTGCAGTTCGGCGATTAGACCGAAGCTTATTTCTCTGCTGCAATGACAATGTCATCTGATTGGTTAACTAAAAATGTCGTCGGATAGATGTCGCAATTCCGCCAATCAATTTAATTTGACTTTATTCTTGATTCAACCATTTCATTTTCATGAAGCAGTGTAGAAGGCGTTTTGTCAATTTTAGAAAGATTTGATCATAGGACCTTTGAAATTATAGGGGCTAATGGAGATTCCTCGGGGTTTTCAGTGTTAAAAATAAACCGAGCACAAAAGGAATAATTAATTCTAAACCCATTCTTAGATTTGAAATATCAAAATTAAATTAAATTTTAATTGTATTTTGCTATATGCTTCAAATTAGAAACAAGCAAGAAAATGCGAAAATCAGAGTAAGCTTTCGGATCTCCATGCTTTTCTCATCTTCTGTACATTATACTTCTTATTCATTTGTTTCTTTTTGACCTAGCATTCTCCCCACGCCTCATCCAAAGAACTTCTCAAAGAAAGAGCATCTGTTCTTTTTGCGTTTCATGTGTCACTCTAGTTGGACAGTGCAGTAGCTTACTTGCTGTTCATAAGGTAAATTCGGTGCTGCACATACTTCTGTTTCATAGCTATGTCATGTTGCGTTTCAATCACATGACGAAAGTGTTACTCGTCCTCTGCAACTACAGCGACTTCCAGTGTAAAATAGGCTTAAAGGGTGACAGATAATTAGCCAGTAGGAAATCATTGTATTAACTCAGTCATCACTTACCTTGAGGAGATCATCAAGTGTTATTGTTTCGACACCATGAACGTTTCGATATTTATACCTTTTATCAGTGTCATCCACGACTGTACCTAAACCGACATGTTCTTGAGGAACCACCATTCCAACTCTGGTATATTTGTTGTAGATGGCATTATTTATAAGCTCAATCTGAAGCAAAATTAAAAATAGAGGATAAAAGAGTCTACTGATAAAAATGTTGAAGTCATCTGACATGTAGAAGATTCTATGTTTTAATATTCCATGAAATTCATTTACCAACATAGTTAATGGCAGCGTAAAGCCAGAATAGACAGTATGACAAAAGTGGGGAAAGCATTGATGCACAAAAATGTCATGATAATCTCATCAGAAGAGCATCTGTAGCTACCATGAGATCTCTAATTAGAACGCCACAATAACTTATGGTTCGAAAATGGATCACCACCCTCAATAAAACGTCACCACATAGTGAGAACACATACTAACACGTATTAACACATAACACACATTTGAATGAATAATAATTCACACATATTAAAAATGGACGGGTTCACTTCACAGACGTAGTTGTAATTTTAATCGTTGCTCTACTGTCCACACAGACTTGTGTCAATTGCTCATGAGATGCAATTGATTACATTTACAAATTATCCGGTTTCCTTCGATCTTAATGCAATTACTTTGCAATTTCTGTACAACACTTGCACGCTTCCCACAATTCCTTCTTCTAGGCTATTCAAGGGTTACTACAATTGCTCCCCGATAAAGCAGATATCATTTTCTCGCTCTTTTCTTCTTACCCTCAAGAGTTCCCGCCTTACATGTCTGCTAAGATTCAAAAAGTGGATAATATAGCACATCGATTGATATACAATATCTATTACGAAACCAACAACAAGAGGAAGCACAAATGCCAAAATGTAGAAATCAAGCTTGGACGTGAATCTGAAAGCAAAAAGCACTTTCACAACATCAAAGGGAATCGAAAGTATGTACTAAATCACCGCATGACCCGAAAGCTAAGAAACCAATGTTTCGTTCGATTCGCTCGAACCCTTCTTCGGAAAAATTCGTTTTTCGCATAATGTTACTCATCTTTTAAATGAAGATTTAAAAGGAACTGCTAGTGTTTGAAATGTGTTCACTCTTTTCTTTCTCTACTGTGACTTTGTTGACAATTTGGAAACGTTTTTGAATATGTAGCTTACTTAGATTCATGTTAACATATCTGATGATTTCTATTCAACAAAATATGCGCATTACTATTACTATATAAGATTCAATCTGAAGATATAGCATTGATATATAAAGGTTTGTGGATACTATGAGACAATCATTTATATGATTAAGCTTGCACTTGCGTCTCCCTTAAGATTTAAATTAATTTAAAGATTCAAACCCTTGCTTCTAGTAGAATGTATTTGCCTCTCTTTTTGCGAGGCGACTATTAACCCTTTAGGCGCCGCATTTTTTTCGAAAATTCTATAGTTTTTGTTATGTCTATTTTTTCCCAAATTATCGAATGTCATGATAATACATGCTATTCCAATATGAAATATACTAGCACATAATATCAAGTGTCCAAATGTAGTACTACATGTAAACATGACACAGTTTGAAGTTCAATAGCGTGTGGTATCTTTCAAAACAAGGATACGCGCAGAGTGGCACGTTGCATCTTTGACACTTGAATTGTGTCTGTCGCCGCCCGCCCTCTACTGTGCGATCACTGCAAACAGTACAATCGGGTCTGGTGTTTGTTTGCTCCAAGAAGTGCCTTTCAATTAGTCTTTGGGGCATGTCACCCGAACTTCGTCTGCCGCGACGTTGGACAACTTCGTAATCTTCTAGCAGCGATACACAAATCTTTTGAATGAAAGATTTCAGTGAGATTGAGGAAATCCCTTGAAAGCAATCGTCAGTTCATCCACAGATAATTCTTTCTTTGGATTATACAAAGCAGAAAACTTGGGTTGTAAAACATTGATCAATGGTCAAATTTTGAATAGTGGGTCATAACCAGGCGTACCACGTAGTATCTGTTCTGAATTGTTGTTGAAATGCAGAAATGATAATATTATTTCAAAGCGATTTCTGGACATGATTTTAGAAAAACCGGGTGTCTGTGTTAGCCAGTAGGTTGACCAATAGTCTTCAATTTCTGACTTCTGGACAAGGCCCATGGCGAAATGTAAAGAAAGGAAAGCCTTCATTTCTGGGACAGTTACTGGTTTCCAATCTCTAAACCGCGATTTCGGGGGAAGCTCATTGTCATTGAGATATTGTTCAGCATAACGATTGGTCTCAGTCACCAACAAAGTCCAGAAGTTAGATGTAAAGAATAAGTTTATCACATCAATAGGTGCAGCAGTTTCTAGATTTAGATCACCTTGATATCCCGTATTATTATCACAAAAAACTGGTAACCAATGGTCCAACTGCTGCTCTGGTCCATCGAGAATAGTCCATTCCTGCTGTAACTCCGGAGCAGCAATCCGGCGGCGTCGACTACGAGGGGGCGGCAGGGAGTCTCCATTACCAATTCCGAGAGCATTACTAGAATGACCAGGACCTGAAAGTTGTATGTCTACATCATTTTCTGATTCTGGTTCACTACCGGAGTCCTGAGTGATCAATTCTCCTGCTCTTTCTGCACCGAATCTACGTCGTGCCATCCTGGAAGAATGATCACACGCTTCCCACAAGCAAACGCAGTCACGATAACAGTGTGATTGCGTGTGTTCAAAATCGATAGAAATCTCGCCTGTGATTGGTTCTCCACACGGTCATTATAACCAATCTAGGCGAAGTAAATGAATGAAGAAGACTTGTTGTGATCAACAGATACCTGATATGAATATGTGCATCAGTAAAGCAAAGTAAAACCGATATAATGTTTCCAATATCAACGCACAAGTTGCCCGTCGCAATAATGCGACTTTGGCGCCTAAAGGGTTAAGTAACAGCAGATTTCTGATTTACGTTCTACGATCAGAAAGTCTCCTCTTAAAAATATTTGAAAAATCTCCGATAGTTGTACACCCGATACACATCTACATTGTAAGTGCGAGTATGATGACGCATTATCGGCGAGGAAAGTAAAGTAATCTAAGATGACATGCTATGTGAGCTTGCTGACTCCAAAGTACATGTGATTTGATTTGCTTCTCAACTACAGCTCTTGGCTAAAAATGCAATCGATTACAATTACAAATTACTTATCAGAAAATGCAGTTGGCTACAGTTAGTAACTGCTGTAATTGTAGCTGCTATCACAATTACAAAACTCTGTTTCTACAAAGGATAAAGTCAAGGTCAACTGTACAAGAATGTTCAAGTTTCTTCAATCGATCGGAGCAATTGAGCAAACAGTTATTCCAACTCGTGACACAGCATCATCAATCACGAACTTGGGAGACCACATTCAAATATATTCAAACTGATTGAAACAATCAACTAGTTAAGTACAATATTCGTCTTCTGGAGGCTGGAGAATCCTCTTTCTGTACAGAGGGCTGCTCACAGGCAAGTTACCGATCAGACTAAAAGGAGCAGTGCTTGGAGCAAGAAGACTTCACAATTCACGAATGCAGGCGCTGTTGCTGGCCTCTAAAGCAAGGCGTTGCGAGAAGCTGGTTTCCGGTATGATATCGCAGTTCTCTGTATTTTGATTAGTGCACTTAAAAGGTGGTCATTGAATGCACAATATATGTATTGAGACATCATTAGTGTCTGTTGATAATGTTTCTTTTCGAACTTTTCACCAGAATTTTGCTGAATTTGATGTACATTTTCCATTTTATTTGCTTCTAAGAATGTGGAAAAATGTCTAAGCAAAAATTTATCATGTTTGAGGAGTTGAAATGGAGAAGGAAAAGTAATGCTACGCGAAATGAGGTGACACCGTTTTATAGCTATATGAAGAGGAATTCAATTAACATAATCCAAGGTAGCATCATTAAGACGGTTATCATCATAATTTTGATAATGGCTCCATTGACAACGGGCATTGACGTCAATTTTTTGCATTACAGCAAAGTAAAATGTATTTGTTTGCTTTCTACTTGCTTTTAAAACTTTTGTAGCAGTCTTTGCTTTTTGGTCAGCAACATTATGCTATCTAATTTTTATGGCATGGATGAACATAGGGTGGGCAACAATGTTGCATGTGTCTCACCTGTGGCAATTCTTTTTAATAGTAATAAAAATAATAATATGTAATGTCCCATTGTCATGATAATATGAGCGGAGATATCTATACAGCGCATGCAAGTTTAGTAAATATAACTCAAATAGTTCAGTAATAGATAACTAACCCTCTGAAAATCAGCGAGTCGCCGAGTCTCCTACATGCATGTAGGGGCAGTTATCTAGTATTGTCTACCAAAGCTGTCGATTATTTCACACTGATTGAATTTCTGTGTATTTTGCAGCTTTTTTCTATAAGCATGCGGTGCAATCCTTGCACCTCAGTCAGACTTTCGTAGGGAGCATATAATCAAATCTAAGTGCCCATCCTTCGGCATTTCAGGTCAACTAGAACGTGGGCTTTTTAGAGCTATAAATTTATCAGGATTTCTGAAATAAAATTGTTTTCAGTTCATCGTTCATGTGACTACTGTCAGAATATCATGAAATTTCTTCAAATATAATCTGGTCTTGTTAGGGTAGCTGTGTTTTAGTTCGACTCGGATTACACGATTCTTGAAAGTAACCCAACGCTCATCTTGAATCACGGGTGTGACACTCTCCCAATTTTCTTCCTCATCTCCGTCGCCGTATCGAACATCGTATAGTCTTTGACGTCGTCGTGTCGTGAAGTCACTAACGCGCCTCAAAGCTGTTTTACAGCATCGCGCTAACACCTCACACAAGCGCTGAATTGTCTTAACTTTCCAGAAGAACGCCGAAAGATTCGCAGGCTCCTACATTTTGGATGGAGTAGACATAGACTCCTAGATATTGGATGTCCTCCCAAATATACCTTTTTGCATTCTATTTTTGAATAAGTGAATTCAATTTCTGCTGACTTTTTCCTATCCATATACCTATGCCTACGTTATGACAACTTTCATAGATTTTAGTGCATTCATTTTCCTCATACTTATTTCCTATTTCTGATTAATATAAGATGACTATGTTGCGCAAAGACATTTTATTCGAGAATGACAACATTCATCCCTAAAAGTAGGATGAAAATCTGAAAGACACGAAAAGTTCAATGGAAGATGATTTTCTGGATTTTACCAGTGTTTTTGCTATTTCATGGCCACTTAGCTGTCCTTGGATACTAGGATTTGTACGATCCCTCTCGACATAGCGTCATAGTGTAAATCCGCTTCAGGCTGCGATAATGCCTTGTCAATTACAGTCATAAATTCTTCTTCAAAGAGAAATTCACTGACTTCAGATAAAAAGTCAGAAATTATTGGTCATCATTCCGCCTTCAATCATGCTGAATGAACAATGTCCACGTGTTCGCCCAGTCATCTTGGAAGACTAATGTCTGCATGTCACTGTATACAAGCCATTGTATAAAAGTCTTGTCTTCTTGTTTGATGTTCGGCTCTTTCCATTGGATAGGCGCCGCTCTTAACTGCTTCTTGATAACAAGTTTCCCCTCCAAGCCTTGACTTATGGCTTGGACGCAGATAGATGGGCTCAGTGAAAACTCCTGCTGCACTGTCTCTGTGATCTCCAACAAGGTGATGATAAACTTCTCTTTCACTCATCTCACCAATGCGGCTACCATCGATTCACTCACATTTGTATAAGTACGTGCTTATCCGATGGTCGCTGTCTGTCTTTCAAAAATTGGCTATCATGATTCTTGCATTTTTGCAGTTTACAATGCATATATTGCCTTTCAAATGACAGCCTAAATCGTCGTAGCGCCAGACGATTTAGGCTGATCATTTGAAAGGTAATATATGCATTGTAAACTGAACCTAAAATCTATGTTATGAAAGCTCCAAGATTTTGATCTACAAAAGACTCAAGTTTATGATAATTTTCTACATAGCACATGCAGCTCAGAACATTGAAACATGCAAAGCTTGAGATATCAACGAGTCCAAATTGTCAACCATAGGAATCACTTCGATGTCATTTTCACTGGGAATGCGAAGATAGACGGTGAAGTGCTCCTACCTCAATGGCATTACATAGCAAATTCAACGGCCTTAATTATGCAATTAAGGCCGTCTAAGTAGTAGTTATACCATAGACAAGCGTGGTGTATGGAGATTTAAACCACTGACATCAGTAGGTGTCTATATCTTTGTAATGTATAATCGGTAGGAGGTTATCAGCGTTTAACTCCTGCAATCACTATCTATGAACTGCTGGGAAATCTCAGTACTGCAAAACAAATGTAATGTAAGTAATTGTATTACTATCAACTATAACAATATCATTCTAAATATGTGATTTTCAAGTATAGTGATCAGTCTTTACGAATATAAATGTTGAAAGAACAGTTTTGAAAATTTCCTCCAAAAGATACATTTTCTGTGGAAATTCCTTCTTTTTCATTATTGCATTGGTTATTGGTTGACATTGGTTGACATTGACGACTACATGTAGGTGCCTGAGCATCACTTTTTCTCAATGCATGGGTCACCTTTTCGTTCATCGATCCCATGTCGATGTAATTTAGATCTGCCTCTGATACATGACCAGTACGCTTTTTCGCTACTTCATTTGGTAATCCTGATGCTATTATTCGCGTTTTTGCAGTTCTTCTTGTACTTGTGTTTGTAAAGTTACCTTTTGCTTTTATGCTCATCATTAGGTTCTTGACTACTTTTTCAATTTGATGAATACCTAAAGGAGTTTTTTTGAACCAAGTTTCATTTTTGGGTTGTTGTATAGGTGTAAGATAAAAGGACGTTATTTCTTTGACATTTTCTCTGTAATGGACGAACTTTTTGTAGATCTTCACTGGACATCTCTCCGGGCTTTCAAAGTTTGGCAGCACATGTACGACTTTTGGCTCCATTCTGGCTTGTTTGATCCCAAATAAACGAGATTTAGAGGTGTTTTCTTTGTACTGAAGCACCTCCACGCCATCTTTTTCTATCAATCGCAATTGATCGTTTTGATCCCCAAAAGTTAAGTGTTTGTGCTCCGTAGCAGCACGCAACCCTAGTTCAATGCTTAGAACATAAATGAGTGTGTTCTGTAGCTGTGTAGGGGAACTCGTTCCCAGCCCGTTAGGCCCGTTAGTCCATAATTTCTCTTCAGAGTTGAAAGATATTATGTCACTTCTTTTGGTTATGTTTACGTTGCCTTCCTTTGCACTTGCCTTCATCTCACCGTCTAACACTTTTCTTGATTCACTGAAGTCTTTATCGCAGAATATTGACCAATTTTTATCCATAACATTATTACAATAATGTTGCAGCATTGCAACCATCTCTTTCAGTGTTTTGGGAGGATATTTAGTTCCATCCGTTTTTCTAACCTCACATAAAAAAACGCGAAGACATTGGTCTAATTCATAGGCGGTCATTTCATCAATATCTTTATAGACTTTTAAGCTTCCATCTAATCGACATTTCCAGAATTGTTGCCATTCTCTAAATATGCTCAGTGCCCACTTCTGTTTCTTTAATGTATTATAAGGTATCCTTTCTTCCAAATTCTTTTTCCTTTCTTCCTCTGTAGTTGTAGCAAATCTGCTTATACTGCTCATTTTCAATTCTTTTTACCGTAAGACTGATTCAGTAAAAGATGATATTGGATACTTTTGATCATGGACTATTTTGATATTGCTTTTTGATTTTCAAACAGCAAATCAAACTAGGACTATGTTCATGCATGAACTAAATCACGGACACATAAATCCATAGCTTACATCTATAGAAATCTTTATATGTGTTATATCATGGAAATCTTAATAGTAAAAACCTTTTACTGTGGTGTAATAATTTATGGCTATAATGTAGATATGTTACATCAATGTGTTGTTGATATCAACGGTTTAAATATCTTAATACCATAATGACATCTAACCCTAAACCATTTTGGAAATCTTAGTAGATATCAGTGGTTTAAATAAGATATCTACCTGATTTACGGAGTTAAACCATGAAATCTACTCGTCTTCGCTGCGCTCCGACTCGTAGATTATCACTGGTTAATTCCTAGAATCAGGTAGATATCATATACTTATTTTCATAGTTTCAAAACATGAGCATTCTGCATAGATCACGAGCTTTAGCGAGTGATCTATGCAGAATACGAGTGTTTTGAAATTATGAAAAATCTCCATCCATCACACATGTCTATGGTGTAACTAATTTGTACCATAGTTTTTATGTGCAACTGGGAAACTGTCTATGGACATAGAAGTAAATAATAGTAGACTTTTTATGGTATCATTAATTTCTATGGTCTATGGAACTTGTGTATTGAATGCATTAGATATTTTAAGGCCTACAGAGCATCAACGGAAATTTAAATACTCTATGCCACAAAATGCATAGCAACGTTGCCATGTAGCTTAATTTTAAATGTCAGTTATTTTACAGTTTTATTGCGAGGTATTTCAACATGAGTGAGCAGTTCCATGACGATGCATAATCGTTTTGCATCACCTACTGATGACGACATTAATGACTTGATCATTAAAAATCAAAGTAAAAACACTATTAAGAACACAAATTGGAGTCTAGGAATATATAACAAGTGGCGTGTAGAAAGAAATGCAAGAAACAATGAACAAATACCAGAACTATCAGATTATGCGACGCCAGAGCACTTATCATCATGCCTAGCAAGGCTAGTGGTTGAAGCCAGGCGTCAGGATGGCAAGGAGTACCCACCCAACACAATATACCTAATGTTAACCGGGTTGTTGCGACACATGCGCGAAAATGGCAGAACCAGGTGGAACTTCTTGAATCGCACAGATGACAGATTCGCATACCTCCGACGAGTATTGGAAGCAAAGTTAAAAGACCTGAGCAGGCGTGGCATTGGAAGCGAGATAAAAAGAGCTGACGCATTTACCAAGCAAGACGAGGAAGTATGTTGGCAGAAGTGCTTGTTTAGTTCTGACAGTGCAGAAAGTTTGCTACACACTATCTATTTCTACAACAGCAAACTTTTCCACGTGGCTGTGACGAACACAAACGTATAAAGATTCTTGACATTACAGTAGGAGAAGACAATGTGGGAAAACATGTTGATTTCACAGAAAATACTTCCAAAAATAGTCAAAGTGGATGAGATCATTGGCAAAGAATATTGAGGCCAAATCTTTGAGATATTACTCTAAAAATGACGATCATAGACTCGTTGATTTGTATCAAGAGTACATCACAATTTGCAAAAGGCTGTTCGAGGAAGACCCTAGTTGTGATGCCTTTTATCGACGACCGCTCACAAACATCAACACTATTCGCTTCTCAAAGCAACCGATGGGCGTAAATTACTTGTCCAAAATTATAAAAAGTGTGGCATCGAAAGCTGAGTTAAAAGGCAGATTTATCTCACATAGTGGAAAAGCAACTGGCATTTCTCAAATGTATGATGCTGGAGTTCCTGAAAACACCATACGGCAGAGAAGAGGGAATCGATCGCTCGACTCATTGAGAAAATATAGCTGAAGCAGAAACAGTGCATTAAGTTTGGTTGCCTCTGAGGCTTTAACACCGGGACATTCTTCGGCATCACACCATGAGCACGATGTTGCAGAGCAGGAAAATCCAGTGTCCAGCAGCAATTCAAATGTCTTAAGTCATGAATTCGTATCAAGGAAAATGACTCCAAACGAAGATTTTGTTGTTCAAGGTCAACCTAAGCGAAGAATGCTGGTCGAGGCCGATGGTAATTCTAACATTATAAGATTCTCATTTCTGTAAATAACTGTTGTAAATACCTGTAAGGAACTTTTGTAACTTTCATGCTTATTTCATAGCTTTCTTCTAATTTCATAGACTTCTTGTTATTTTCACAGTTTTCTTGTTATTTCCACAGTTTTCTTGTTATTTTCATAGTCTTGAATAAATAGTGTGAAACTAACTAGATATATTTTCTTATGCGGCGCAAAGAAATAATTAATAACTATGGTGCAATTTGGAAATAGACGAATTCGAATTACAAATTGAACGACTTTCATAGAAAAATGACAGGTGAAGTATCGGCTGATACACCTACCTACTCAGTAACAATGTACTCTTTATAAGTCAAAAGACAACGCACTCGTACAATAAAGGTATCAAAATTTGTGTACTCTTACTTTGTCGTTCAGTCCATTTTGTACGGCTGCCCTTTTCAGACGAAGCACATTTTCAATGTTGGCATCAACAGCAACAACATTGATTCCTAATTTAGCTGCCAACAAAGTATAAATTCCAATATTGGACCCGATATCAATGAATCCTTGAGTTTTGTCGGCTTTCAATACTTTTGTCATTGTAGCCATCATTTCAGGCTCCCACTGACCAGTCATAACCGCTCTTGTTATCCTGTCTGATGCATCATGTCCATAAATGATTAATGGACCGACTTGTGTCCTCAAGCTGTATTTGTTGAATATTTCACTTACAAAAGAGTTAGTATATTTGATAATATGAGTGTTGGGAACTCTCGTCAAATCAGATATTTTGACCGGATTTGCCTTCGTCTCTCGTTTCCATATGATATCATGTGGCCAATTCTTGTGATGACTTCTCAACGGACTCTCCGAGTCAATAGCAGGAAATGCAATATAGCCTCTCTGTATCATGAAATCATGAAGAGCTTTGATATCGACATCATGCGTCTCCTTTTTAAACATGACTAATGGAATGTCCACTTTTTCAAATAGTTTGGTGCATTTTGAGAATATGATTCCTAAAGGAATGTGACCCTGAATATTGACTTTGAGCACTGCACGTTTGAATGGCACTATTTTCAAAAGATGCTCAGCCGATATCGCTTGAACGCGAGTCGGAGGAGATCCCGTCTTAAGCCTTAAGTACAATGTTGCCCGATCCGCTTCGATGACATTGTTCACAAGTGTGATGCGATCAGTGAGACTATTTGCTTTGGCTGACTGAGCGAGTCTGAGCAGATTTCCTTGAATAGCGTCCGTAGCCACCACCTTTCTACCCAACCTTGCCACGTATAGCGCATAGACTCCAATACCGGCACCAATATCAATGAACTGCAGATCTTTGTCCATTTTCATGTAGTTTTGTAGCGCAACGATTGCATGATAATTCCATGAATGTCCATTAAGAATTTGTTGTACATTCTCATCCGTGCGGTTATATACGAAAATCCTGACATTCTTTCCATTATTATTAGGGAGAATGGCCTCTTGGAAGTCATGATCTTTTGAAGTATCAATGGAAAGAATATCTAGATGAGACAACCGTTCTGCCTCGCGACGATGGAACGTAGTTGCACTATTTGTAAGTGATAAGATTGTCCACACTTCCAATATGCAAGAAACAGTGATGATTGCAATGAGAACAGATAAAAATATCCTCAAAATCGAAGGCTTGGCCATGTCGTCAGTGGTCGAAATTTATTTTGGTTGGCCTTGTGAATAAATACGCCTAAAGTTTCAAGAGGCGACCATTCTCTCTCTCTCTCTCCATCATTGCGTAAGACTATGGAAATCATGCGCTATCACCTGCTTCAAACGGCTGCACTGTTTGACGACAAGAACATCCTTTGAGAACAATGCTTTCAGGTGTCACATCTTTTGATACATTGCAAAGAGAAGATCACTTCATCATTCACGAATTAGATCTTATTATTTTCCAGATTACCTAACATGATTCTAAATGCAAAAATACCTACACCGAAGTTCGATTTCAGAACTGAATGAACAGTGCTTTCATTAATGTAATCTTTTACTTTCAGTTTTGAAGAATGAGAAAATGGCGCGTTCACTTCAACTGCCAGAAATATGCAAACTATCAAGAATACTGCATGTCGATGCAGGGGTTATCATGAATGTATTGCATTGCGTATAATACCGGTATGTAATGGCTCGCAATGCCGTCACCACTCACCATCCCAAAACAAACATTGCACCTTCAGTGATTTATTTAGAAACGAAGTTTGCTAAACGTAGCTTGTTCGCAAACTGATAGCTTTCAGGATTCTGATCAGTAACTATTTGATGCATAGCCTAGTGTTACGAATGGCACCTAGGGTTTCAGTGCAAGTTTCGTATTTAATGATTTTTGTGGGATCTGCTCGAAGACAAGTCGTCTTATAACCCGGTTACAAGCAGACCGAATAGAACAATCAAAACAATTGCAAATACTCCTTTAATTGAAATGATCAATCTATGGCTTTTCTCAACAGTTGGAACAATATTTACTGGTGCTCAGACGAGCTCAGTGGAGTCAGTGTTGTCATAGACTTCTCATTTTTTCTATGTTTTCTATTACAATTATATTCTATAGTTCATGCACACAACGCAATAATTGGCTGGCATCCCCTTTCTCATCCCTGGCGGTCACTCAAAGAAAGAGATTACTACAATCACGCCTCGTACATCCCGAGCTGGTCTCATCACACAATGGCTAGAAAATTCGGACATCACGCAACAATAGTTCAATCAGGCAAGAAGAAATCCTCAAATCAAAGCAAACATAGCAACACGACCTGAACAACTCAACACCTACATTGTAAAGAAAATAATGAACTCTTGAAAAACAAGAGCAGACCTCCATTTCGTCACACGTAGCTATTTATTATTTCTATATTACATTACTTCAATGCCAACTTTCAAAGCTCTACTGTATGTTCTGTTATCACGACGCGTGTGAATATTCACTCACTTGCTTCAATAATTGATTATCACTGAATCATCATTTATCATCATCACATTATCATGATTATAATGCATGAACTGAAGTATGTAATAGGTCCTTTTTATGAGACTGACATATTGCTCTGATATGTAAGTGACAAGCATGTGATACGCGTATATCTGACAAGTTGCTGTGGAGGATAAAAGCATAAAATCGTCGCTAATATGCTGCGGCAGTGGGATCAATGGTGCACCCCCATTGTCCTTCATTATCTCCAGGCGTGCCTCAGGGTAGCGTCCGCGAACCAATTCATTTTTACTTTTCATGAATGATTTACTTTGCGTTTTGTCTAATTGTAACATGTTGATCTTTGATGACAATGCAAATACACGTATCGGGCTATATCGCACAAATGTTTGAAATGCTCGTGATAATCTTGTGACGGTTTCTGAATGGGCTTCATTTAGACCGATTGAATTTTTTTCATTTAAATCTCAGTATTACGTCACTCGATGCCCAAACAGACGCTTTGTTGTGTTGAGCATTCTATGGCATTTCAAGCTAGTGCAATTACTTCTTAATATGCTATCAAGATTCTTTCTTTGATCTCTCATGGTAATCTCATATAATTGAAAATTGAAGCTGGCTTATAATAAAATGGGTATTTTATGGAGGAGTGGATACAAACTTTCAACAAGTGAAAATCTCCACATATTTAAAGTAATCATCCACCCAACTATGAAGTACGGTTCCTGAATTATGGCTCATGCGAATCAAGTGTTCGTTGCGCACCTTCGACTCTGATTCGTTGTCTATATCGGAATTCAAAAGGATTCTTATAAGATCCAGCTGCAACATTCGGATATTCCGAAATGTAGCACGAGTGGATGATGGATGTTGTGACCATGGACTCCTAGATATTGGATTGAGAGGCCATGGACTCCTAGATGTTTGATGAAGTGGACATGGACTCTTAGATACTGGATGGAGTGAACATTGACTCCTAGATACTGGATGTAGTGGCCATGGACTCCTAGATACTGGATGGAGTGGCCATGGACTCCTTGATGTTTGATGTCCTCCCAAATATAATGACTGTACTCTTTATAAGTCAAAAGACAACGCACTCGTACAATAAAGGTATCAAAATTTGTGTACTCTTACTTTGTCGTTCAGTCCATTTTGTACGGCTGCCCTTTTCAGACGAAGCACATTTTCAATGTTGGCATCAACAGCAACAACATTGATTCCTAATTTAGCTGCCAACAAAGTATAAATTCCAATATTGGACCCGATATCAATGAATCCTTGAGTTTTGTCGGCTTTCAATACTTTTGTCATTGTAGCCATCATTTCAGGCTCCCACTGACCAGTCATAACCGCTCTTGTTATCCTGTCTGATGCATCATGTCCATAAATGATTAATGGACCGACTTGTGTCCTCAAGCTGTATTTGTTGAATATTTCACTTACAAAAGAGTTAGTATATTTGATAATATGAGTGTTGGGAACTCTCGTCAAATCAGATATTTTGACCGGATTTGCCTTCGTCTCTCGTTTCCATATGATATCATGTGGCCAATTCTTGTGATGACTTCTCAACGGACTCTCCGAGTCAATAGCAGGAAATGCAATATAGCCTCTCTGTATCATGAAATCATGAAGAGCTTTGATATCGACATCATGCGTCTCCTTTTTAAACATGACTAATGGAATGTCCACTTTTTCAAATAGTTTGGTGCATTTTGAGAATATGATTCCTAAAGGAATGTGACCCTGAATATTGACTTTGAGCACTGCACGTTTGAATGGCACTATTTTCAAAAGATGCTCAGCCGATATCGCTTGAACGCGAGTCGGAGGAGATCCCGTCTTAAGCCTTAAGTACAATGTTACCCGATCCGCTTCGATGACATTGTTCACAAGTGTGATGCGATCAGTGAGACTATTTGCTTTGGCTGACTGAGCGAGTCTGAGCAGATTTCCTTGAATAGCGTCCGTAGCCACCACCTTTCTACCCAACCTTGCCACGTATAGCGCATAGACTCCAATACCGGCACCAATATCAATGAACTGCAGATCTTTGTCCATTTTCATGTAGTTTTGTAGCGCAACAATAACATGATAATCCCATGAATGTCCATTAAGAATTTGTTTTGAAATTGCATCCGTGCGGTCATATACAAAAATCCTGATCGGTTTTTCATTATGATTAGGAAGAACAGCCTCTTGGAAGTCATGATCTTTCAAATCACTGATAGAAAAAATATTTACAATCACATCGTTTGCGGATGATCGTTGAAGTTTATCAATGCGAATTAAAGGAGCACTATCAAAAGTCAAGGAAATTCTCCATATTTCCAACAAGCAAAAGATAGTGACGATTGCCAGGAGGATCGATAGAAGTTGTAATATTGTTCTCATGTCGTTGTCAATTTGCTGATTTTGACATGTTTACTTTGACGTATTGTGCGAAAGTAAAGCCTTAGCATTCAGGTTTCAAATTTCATATTATATAATTGTCCCGAATTTCAGTTGTCATTGTAGAGAAACTTAATTGGCGTCTTGTGCAGGCTTGGAGACATCATTCATCGCTGATGTCATGCCGAGAATGCACAGAGTATCTATTATTCCATGAGATTTGCATCTTAGTTGTCATGTTGGTTATGAATGTGAAAGTGGATTTAAAAACAACGTGAAAGTTTGTGTGAATTTTGTACGGCTGAAGTTGTAGCTTATTGATTTGATTTGACAAAGATATGCATTCACTAACTGCTTTGTTTTGAACCTTCGTTCACCCTACTTGCTGTTTGTGTACTTAAACGGTAATGAGAGAAAATATTGAAGAAGTTTGAAAATGAACTGTTGAACTTATTCGAATATAACTTACATATTCGCACTCCTTGCATCGCAAGGATTCTGAAGATATCAAACATGACCATATTTGATGAAAAGGTGAGAATATAACATTTTCAGCCAAAAGTTTCATGATTCTCTGATAGCTTCTCGATATCACTAACTTTTTCCTAATTCACCGATTTTGATGACCAGTATATCAAAGGAGAGCTCAGAAAATGCTCGTTCTCCCCTTGTTTGAGTAATTATACTCGCATGTTTTCTTATTACAAAAATTGCAATATGTGAATTTAGTGATTCTTATTTTTTGAGCACTGATCAGCAAATGCAATAACGGATGAGAATGCAAGCTCTCGAATGATGTATGGCACGTTGATGTGCGACACGATTGGAAGACATGATGATCGATTGAATCTCAGAGAAATTAAAGTGGTCCGTTTTTTATGATCATCTCTTTAGAGGATATATAATTGAAAGGCTGTGAAGTCCACTGAAGTAACAATGTTGATGTGCATATGCATGATGTAACAGAAGCATTGTAATATACGATGATTTGTTCTTTAAATTGAAAATGTATGGGCCTACTCCAGGCCTTTAATAAGGTGTTTCTTTGAAATATAGAAAAATATGCAAAGACTTTTGTTGGACGTCTCAAGCTGCGTTGTATTTGCATAGTATGAAAATATCACGCATTCCTCTCATCAAATGTTGGCTACCCTGAGATTACCTTTTACTCTTTCGCTACAACGCAGAACTAGTAATTCATAATGATCAGGGACCCTTATTTTTAAATACGTGGATTTAAAAATTCAATTTAAATACTGATTTTATCAGTAGCATTTTCATGTACTGGCTTGTGTACTGGTATCTCTAAATTTACAGCAGTTTTCATTGTTCAGGAGATGCGATAAAACGCTTCATTTTGTGAAGTTGAAATAGTATAGTTGACGTGACATCGAAGGAAAAAATCCCAGGAGTCCAATTCTAATGTATAAGATCATAGTAGGCATTCAACTAGACGTATGCTTGCATATTTGTATTGCAGGGGCGTGTAGTTTTCTAAAAATGAAAGTGAAAAAAATGAAGCGGCCTTTGAGACAGCATGTTGTTGTCAATGAAAGTCATACATGGTATGAATGAAAGTTGTCGTTGAGTCATTCTATTCAGTTCCACGTTAAATTTTCCATTTCTTCTTAATTTGTTAGGAATAAGGGGAGGAAGGGCGTGTCCGTTGCTGTCAGCTGCTAGAGAAAACATATCTGGGCCCTATACTTTGAGCGGTTCACCTTGAGGTGATAGTAGTGCAACTGCAGCCACAAACGTAGTTGTTACCATAATGAATTATTTCATGAGCTCGATATGATTTATCTCGTTATGATGATGGAAGTGTATCCATAGTATTGTTGTGCGCTTTTTTTCAATTACGCGCGATATTATTAACAACATAGTTTTTTTAACAACAATGTGGGACATTTTCAGGCGCTTGTGCCCTCAAATGTCTTACAATATCGTCTCAAAAATCCATGATATTGTAGATGCATATGCCATTGCGGCATAAGTCGTTAATTAAGTGACAAGTATACAGGCTGGGCTAGATTTTTCCGCCGAATTTGTTTCCGAAAATTTCAGGTGTTACTCATTGATTTGATGCTGCATTATTCGTTGTTAATTTGTCAATTCGTTGTTATGTTGCACATGAATTCTACATAGCATGCAATGCTTTAAATTCAGTAATTTAATGCATAATTTAGCTATGCTGTAATGCGGAAGAAGTGTAGACAAAGCTGGAAATCTGAGGCTGCGAAGCGGACGAGGATTTCCACGATTTTCTTGCCCGCTGGATTCATAGAATAGATTATCCTCTAAATCTATGGCAACTGTCCAATAACCAATGTGATTATACGAATATTTCCATGAAAATTTATCTTGCCCTCCAAGAAGAGAAGGATAAAAAATATTGCCCTGCGAGATTTTTCATATCATCTACTGTCACAGAGTTAGAGGGTAAGTCTACATTTTCTTGCCCGTCTGGCTTCAAAATACCTATTATACTAGTCTAACAGAAATAGCTGAGGTTCTTGATTCATCAATATCCAAGTCAACGATTCGAAGAAGGTTGATTGAATCGGTATTTAAAAGCCGTTAATAGCCGCTTCAAGTTGAATTATCCTATCAACATTGAAGCTTGATTGAATGGGCGATGAGTCAGCCATCGGCGACATCAATCACATTGCTTGGTCAGAGTCAGCCTCTATGCGGGCATTTAATAGCAATTACACTTTCTCTTCCAAGGCGATAATATGCCATCCTCACTATTATTCATTTTTTATAGATATCAGCTCTTTTTCATATTGCTCTCATATCGACTGTAGCCACCCGATGAGAGTCGACGAAAGGCCTCTTGTAAAAGATAAATCAACAGAACGTTAACTTTTCTTTTTGTGCCGCATTCGTAGCGCGAATTATCCCAGAAGCTGTTGCTTCAGGATAGCTGCTGAACCGGAGGACGTCCGTAACTGCATGCATTCAGCTGCTACAGTTACCGTATACCATGCTGGCCATTTGATTAGCATAATTTTCAAATTGAGTTAGAGAATAGCATGTTGATGCAACATCTATTCCAACTCTTGAAATGTGTGCCCAGAGTAGTAGCGTGAATTTTTAACTGCGCAAAGTAAAAAATTAGTGAAATCTGAGGCTTCTACTTCAACAATGCAGTCAAAATGTCAGTATTTGGTTAGTCCCCTTCTGGCCTTCACGACAGCTGCTGTGCGTTGCGGTATGGATTCAATCAGCTTCTTGCTAATTTCGCTGGTCCCTGCTTCCAGTACCGTCTTCTTAAGGTCATTGAGAGAAGCGGGTTTCCGTTAAGCAACTCGCTTCTTCACCACACCCCAGTAGTTCTCAATGGGCTTCAAATCTGGAGAACGGTTGTGGTTCCAACTTGGACTTCGATACCAGAATTAGACAGCAATATTCGGTGCTCGTTTTTTACCTGTAAAATTTTAACCATTGATTTCTAGACTCGCAGAGTCTAATTGGTTGGCGCTATCATGTGACTGAATTTTATCATCCAATACGTACAGTGTGCGGTATTCTATTCATTTCTCGCTATATTTCCAGGGTTGCCGTGGGTATAGGGATTCTGTGGGTTGCGGGTATGGGGTGGATATGGGTGCTGAGACCATCCCCAGAGCTCCCATAGCGCTTCTATGGAGATTTTTTAGAGATAATCATGATTTTTGACATTCACTAGAAGCAATCAGAACTGACATTTTATCACTCAATAAATTCTGACTTTGCATCATAAAAAGCTTGGCATCTCTGTGCTGATTTCACATCCGCAACACATTGACAATGATTTTGAATGACCAATAATAGCCTCGGTGTGTCTGGGACGTCTGAAAGAGAAGAACGCCATAAATTGGTTTTAGGGCAGAACTGAATGGAGGTTGATTCACACGCCTATTTATGCCGGTATAGCAGGGGTCATCAAAAATTAATTGAACCTCAATTAATTGATGTCAATTAATTGATTGCACTGAATTTCATTTATCAATTAATTTATTGTATTCAACTCAATATCAATTAATTGATTGTTTTCAATTCCAATTATCAATTAATTGATTACTGTATGTCCCAATATCAATTGATTGATTGATTCATAATCAATTAATTGGTTCAATTATTTTATCAAGTTTCACTCCATTGTAATATATAGCATTACAATTCACCGAAGATTTTCGCTTCTTCCTGCGCATCCACTATACAAAATTCATTCTGCTGACTCAATCTGACACCTCTCAACTCTCTGATCTACTGTATATTCTTCAACATGATTGCCCTTACTTGTCAAGCTTCGAAAGTCGTTATCCATGGTATTTGAAATTATGTCGATAAAGTAGCCTAGTATTAAGATGAGAGTTCATGAAACGATGATAATTATTGAAATCTGAATCAGTAAAATCAGTGAACATCAAAACTATGGGGATTCACAATGATCATACAATATTAATACCGGCATTTTAACTGATTGAATCGAGTTCCAATACGAATACAATTATTCTAGGCTAACTCTATTTTATAAAAATGTAGGCCTACATGTTTTTCCATTGACTAATTAATAATTATCGATCAGCTAATTGATAAATTCAATTATCAATTAATTGATTGGGTACATTTCAATATCAATTTATTGATTGTCTGTAATTCCAATTACCAATTAATTGATTGCCCAGGAGTCCAATGCCAATTAATCAATTGGTCAAACTTTCAATTGAAATTAATTGATTGGTAAAAATATCAATTACAATTAATTGATTGGACTGAGTAATTTAATTGCAATCAATTATTGATGACCCCTGCGGTATGGTCGCCGGTAAATCCCTTATATGCAGATTAAATCACATTGATTCATAATAATTATGTGATATAATTATGCTTGAGTGATAAATGTGATTAATCATTTGAAACAATTATCACGACATAAAAGAAGTCCTGATAAAACATCTCTGTTAAACTTTATGCATAAAGTAGATAATAAATGGGTCATTCCACAGGCAGCTTCAAATTTTATGTCCTGAGGCTACTTTCAATATTCATAATTTCGACTGCATATAGGATTATGAAAAAATGGAGAATGTCTGTAACGTATGACAAGAATTTAGGTCCGCACGAAGTTCTGAACTCTTTTCAATGTATAGTATTTAAGTAATCAACCTGTCAGTGGTGCAACTTGTCTTCAATGTTTTCAATGTTCATTATTTCGACTACGGGGGATTATCAAAATAGAGGATGTCTGTAATGTGACAAGATTTTAGGCGCAAGCGCAGTTCTGAACTCTTTTCAATGTATAGTGTTTAAGTAACCGACCTGTCAGTAGTGCAACATGTCCCATAGAGGAACTTCAAAATTCTCAGCAAATCCGATGTATAAGACGACCGGGCCTTGATGATTTGAAAATAGAGTAGGGTGATATCAGTAGGTTATTCTTAAAGCGTTTCAGTAAGCGCTCATTTCTAGTTGTAGCAAATAGTAAAAATACTTACATGAATTCGTCTGGTCCTAAGACTTTGTGTCAGTGGAGCAGGTTAGCACGATGCGATTCGACTACCCCTTTCTTCTCGTGTCTAATTTGGCACCAAATACGATTTTGTTTGAATTCGGGAAGTGTAAAGCTATAGTCATCCATTTACATAATCTCAAATTCATCTTGGAACTATCCCATAATGCGCATCTCAAAATGCTTGCTCCATAGCGCAGATGTGTTGCTAATCAGTGATGCAATTCAAACGACATCACCAGGGAATAGCTTCAAAATTATGAAAACTTAGCATCTAGCCACACTAGCAAAAGCAGACTATGCAAAACTTGCACTCACACTTGCAACAGAAGCAAACCTGTGAGAAAACAGGTTATTATTGGCAAAAAAAATTATTCGAGCACTTCTGAAAAAAGTCAAAATTTGGCAATTTATAAATTCTACCGAGATGACTCTCCTATAAAAATTTTATGAAACAAGTTGGATATCAAAAGGAATGAATATTTGCTTATAAGCATCCTAACTAAGCGGAAATCAAGCTGACTATCAAGGGATTTTCAAGAATAGTGTTATAATGAAAGTCTTCATGAAAAAGTCACGATATTATTCGTGCTTTCTTGGCTGAAATTTCAAGTTTTTAATTCAATTTTCAGCGGCATGACTTTATGATTCGATCACTAAATTCATGCTTCATTTCTTGAATCTGAGTAGTGATGTGGAACCATTTACATCTTTCAAAGTTAAATGAAGTCATTGTCTTTGATTATGTTATTTTTGCTGTGCCAGTTGCAGATTGTCTGATCACGCTTAAGAAAACACTTGAGGTTGAGCAAAAAAAACAATAGCAGGTCATCGAGTTGCTAATTTAACAAACATTGCCTCTCCAAGGCTGTCATGACACTTACGAATTGTAAAATTTTCCTTCTACATTACAATCATGATCACTTAATTCCGTGGCAAGTTCTTTAAAATTGCAAAAATTTGCATATGTCACATTTAGTTACAATGCCACCTGTAACTCCCCTGAGTTCATTTAATAAAATCGAAAGTGTATACACATTGGGGATTTAATAAATGCGGAGTTACTGCTATACATAATATGCCTACTCTATGAGTTCATCCTATTGTGCCAAATGTAGCATTTCGCCTAAACGGTCGTCGCTCAGATGAAAATATCAAAAGAATATGAGCAGACACAAGTGGCAATTGCCCATCGGTTCCACGTATCCAAATCAATCATGGTTCGACGTAGGAAAATTAACGCGCAGATGTGAATTTATTGGCAGTTTTTGTGCTAGAAACAGTAAAGAATCTACGGGGGTAGGCTACTTCGGGGGAATCCCCCCTCCGAAAACAGAAGACTCCTCCCCGAAGAAAATTGACTTCTTTTCTGCGTGTGCTCTATTGGATTGTTTTCATGCACACGTGTGCCAAGGACCTGAGTATTTTTTTTAGCAACTGCTTGGCTTTGTCTGTCAATATCAATTGACGCAGAATGTATGAATCAAAAGGCTTTGGTGATCCATACCTGCCATGGTATGGGTCCTGTTATTACTATCTTTACGCGTTTTTATTTTATCATTGCATTTGAATTGGTTGGGTTAAAGATCAATTTGCTTGTAATTGCGTACATGAAACACAAGGTCTTCTAGGATAATTAAAAAATAATTATGTAGGCCTAGTATAGGCCTGTGCATCATCTTTATGTAGGATGTTGCGTTTATCTATTACTTTGTTTTTCATATATATATATATATATATATATATATATATATATATATATATATATATATATACATATATATAATCTTTGTTCAATATCTTATACAGAATTGTGATCTAGTATAGTTGAAAGAGCTAGTATCAATAGACCTATGCTAAAATAAAAAATGAGATTATTATTCGATTTAGCTCAATTCTATTATCATTTTTTCTAACAACTTCTTTCTTCTGTTTACAAAGATACAATATTGTATAGTGCCTATAGTTCTGCATGTGTCACAAAAGTGTGAACTGTGAGCAAAGTTCTTCTCATATTAAGATGCACCTAAGATGATGCTTAAGTGTTTTCGTGATAAAAGTCATTGTACGTCGATACACTTGTAAAAGTTACTGTAAACACATGGCAATTCTTAGCGCTTGTCCTTCTACTGTCAAACATTTTAAAGTAGCAACGTTGATCGCACTCATAATTTCCAGAAATTCAATTTTGCAGTAATAGAGAAATCCCTGAAATCCGTCAAGAATGCATGTCTTGGAAGTAATCCAATTTATTTGAATCGTGATTAAGCTACATACTTCATTTGCCAACTGAACTTCAAGGAAACCATCAAGTAGAAATCAATCAAAAACAATTTATCCACATGAACATATCTTTAATGCAGATTCGAGTTACACGCAGCACCAATGACACATGATGGTGATGTCAAGTTGAATAAATCTGATGGTTATCAAAGGTGTAACAACATCTGACATTCGTCAACACATGACATTCTGCATGTTTTTACCAGACACTGAGGCTGCGACTGCGTCGCGAAGCGTCTGTCTCCTGTATGTACCTTTACCATTAAACTTTTACGGATAAACCACAGGGAGTGCATTTTTTCCTTTTTCTTTCAACCAATGGTAGCAACATCAAGGAGGAAAATAAAAATTCGAATGAACATTTCCTTCTGATGTTCTTTAAAGACAACACCTGTTTATTTTTAAGAGAAAAGTTATAAATGAGTTTGACAGCTGAACTTGACTTTGATTGAAAGGCATGAAAAGTAGGTAACTGTAAGACATGAGTAACTTAATGAGCTTGTGATAGCATTGCTTTAACAAAGTCGCATTTTCATAATGCACACATAATGATGAAGAGAGATCTATGTTATAGTTATTCGTTAGATTCCATGATGTGTCCGGTTGAGTAAAGAGAGTCAACGCTCATTCCATCGCATTTTTGGTTCAAAAAGTTTAAAACGCAGCTCGATTACATTGAACCTATAAGACAGATAGCACGATGAGCTTCGCCAGGCACTAATGATTGCTAAAATTACAAAGTCTTAAGGTGTTCATGATCTGAAATTCAATAAAAGGGAACTTAATGAAGTAGATGCAGGTTAGCACATTATTCTTTGATTTGCGGTTGAGTGAATGTTCGAAAAATTCATTTAAGAAACTAAATTAAAGAAAGCGAATTTCAAGACTTCTCAACTTATAAGTGTAGAATTCAAATATGAAAGCATGAAAACTTATCGAATCATACCCCACAGACTTTCAAATTCCAGTCCATATTTTTGGCAATGCTAATGGTAAATTAATTGCTTACAATAGCCCTCAACATCCACTATTGTCCGACAAAATCCAGTTTTTCAGGACGTTTCGCACAGCCTGCTCAAGCTACACGTTGACGAAACAGCTTTTCCCAAAGACAACAATCATTGTCAATCAGACAAATGTCGACTGACTTTGCCGACGGTTGTAGTATTACCTTACTTGAATGCAACTTATAAAGATCACTTTCAAATGTTAAGCCATGATTCCCATTGTATTATAAAAATGAACATCTCTCTCCTAAAAGTGAATCTAAGACGAAGTAAATTAATTTTTTGAATAAATACTGTGTAAATTAATTCAGAAAGCACATGGCTGAGGCGCGGCAGTGCTAGCTAGTCACTGTTTGCCTCACTTATTTCAGATTCTTTCTACTCTATAGCTGTAGAAATTTGGGACTGTAGGAATAGGACTGTGGAGATTTTCATTTAATAAATTTTTATTGAAAATGATAACCATCAGAATACTATTTTTATACAAACATGAATTTGGTCATGAAGCCTACATATCCAAATAGTGACATGTTACACTCGTGTTTGATATGCGAAATGGCGAAGTCAAGTTCATCAAATACAAGAATTATTCCAAACTCAGTTCGCTGTCATTGTATAACAATTGCACAACAATATGATCATGATACATCAATTCATTGAAATTTTTTCTGATGATTCCCTTCAGAATCTAAGTCTAATCAATGAAATCTTCCATTTAACAGTTCCTAAGTCGCATAGACATCCTTTGAATATAGCTATCTTTGCAAATGGTTGGTAAATCAAAAAGAGAAATGCTTTTGGTGCAATCATTCTCAATCACTATCAGCTACGACTCACTCACACGTACAAGTGCACAAGTGTGACATTTGAAACAGCACACTTGCGCTTGCATTCAATTGCATTCTTGCATATTCTACAAGTATATGTATACTACTATACACTACTAGGCTATAGGCAAAAGTAATTGATAAAATAGTAGATTTTGGAAATATATGACATCCGCGAAACGCAATTGAACCTTTTCTTTCAAAAAACAGAAAAAATTACATAGGCTTAGAACAAATTTTGTAAAACCTGAACTTAATTTTTGAATGTAAGGATCAACAAATGAAGCGCTGAGAGTTACATGAATTTCACTAATACTGATGTACGTTATGCAGCTGGTATCAAGACTTCACCACTCATGAAAATTGCTCAAGTATTTCAACTGATATCTAGCTCATGGAATACAGTAATTCGAAACAATATGAAAGAGAAAAATACATGACCATCTAAAATGACTTCGATGAGGCGCATACATATCAGATTGAAATGTATGCCAGGCAGTTTGATAAAATGCTGATGAACAAAAGCAGAATGTTACATAAACAACGGTGTATATCGATGAATTCAATGAATACTTTTCTTGAAACTGTCTGACCATATAGCTCAACTGTATTGAGGATTCTTTGGAAGATGTCTGCCGGTAAATAACCGCTACTCTGAAAGCACGAAATGGCGTAGTAACCACTCACACTGGATCCCATCTAGCTTGGAAAAAGCCAGCTATGTGGAAACACTGTCTCTGCGAAATTAAGAAGTCGAAGAACATACCAATGAATGCCTTCTACATGCTCTTCAACCAAAGGATTTCTTTCCTTTGCTGATGTTGAAGAAAGGAAAATAGAAATATAGTGTTCCCACCATTGAAGAACGACCTGAAAAGGTAACAGAGCCCATCTGGCTAGACGCTCACTGAAAATACGAGCGTAGCAAGAGGTCAAATGGTCATCAATAATGACATTGCCAGTCTCTGTGAGAGGCGCATAAACGCCAAGTCTTTTGACGAACTTTCGACCAACGACGACAGTTGGTCGAAGAAGATGTGATGATTCTGGTTGGGATTCAGTAATCATCATAAGTCTATCACCAACAAGTACATCCTTCGCATACACTGCCTCAGCATTGGTAAAGTCATGATGGGATGTAGAAGGATATGAACGAAGTCGATACACTAGATGATACTCTGATAATGTCAATGTTCTGTTGCCAGATGTTTTGAGAAGCAAAAATGTTGATACAGTTTGAGTTTCTTTGTGAAGAAACATCACAACACGACTGAACACTGGTTGCCCGGAGGCTGTATCAGCAGCAAGAACTTTATCTCCGACACGCAATTGAGAAAGTCGTAGGTGATTTCCTGATTGTGTGAGTACTCTACTTTCTCCAGGAAAACATGTTACATGGCTTCTTCCATTGAATTCCGCAGATTCTGAAAAGAGAGATAATATTTTATCATAGCAAGATATGCATAGCCTCAAAAATCATCCAATGTGTGATGTTTTTTACACGATGGTGAGTGGTGATGGTATTAAGTTAAGCAGTTAAACAGTTAATCAGATCAGAGATGATAATTGGACCCAAAATGGACCCAAGACCCTCGGACCCAGACCAAACCCAACCCGGACCCAAGTGTTGAACTGATAGTACCTACACTCTAATGCTCGATAGAAGATGATGTTGCTAAAGTCTACATGGGCATAATCAACTTTCAGTAAATGAATCGCGATGCTTTTGGAAGTATATGCTAATTAAACTAATCACTGAGAACCTAGTTCTAGTTTTTTGTTATTTCTATTCGTTCTAAACTAAAAAAACCACACGATACAAATGCTCAATGAAATTTCTTGGAAAGTCAAATTACAAAGTGATTAGAAAAACATCTGACGGTCAAATACGTTCATCATTCTTTTCTATGTGCTTACAACCACAGCGAGTTTGATCTTGATTTTTGTGCTTTGCGAAAATGATTTGCAACAACAGCTTCTAGCCAAACGAACAGAAAATTAATATAAACGCTCGTAATGAGCGCTTGACACTTGAATGACAAAGATTTTTTGCAATCGTTGATATGAACGATATAAAATTGTTGGCTTCCATACATAAACAGACCCAGGCCTAAGTAACATCTCTGAATCAGATGACTTCACGACCATTAAAGATCAATCAATTAATGGCAATTACGGACTGAATGAAATCAATTAGTTGCAATTATCTTATCACAGCAATCAATAAATTATTATTTTTGATACATTTAGTAGCAAACCATTTGCGACCAATTAATCACAATATATTCTAATGCAATTAATTTTTCATAACCCCCGGTACACATATTTTAATACCGGATCATACAGAATCTCGGATCATTTACCGGACCTATACCCATCACATCCCGGATCCCATATGACGCTATTGGATGTCATCATGAGCATGAGCCGAACTAGTATGATCCCGTAGGAGACCTATGCAGCATATCACACATTGATTAGCGAGTATAGAAATGTCTACAACTACATAAACTCTTATTCCACGTGCATGATTATCATGTTCCACGTCTTATGATCAAAATCCATCGCTTTGCTTTTAAGCGAAATTAGGAAGAAAACCGGTATCATTTTCCTTGAATAGATTTTATACATAAATACGTCATTCCACTTTACATCAACAGCCTTTTAATGTTCATCAATAGATAGATAACAATATGCTAAAACATTTGATAACATTAATTGTTCAACTTGAACTTTCAACCAAGCCAGCATATTTTCGGTTGAGCCTTCAATCATAATTTATCTATAGGATAGCAAGATCAGAAAAACACATACAAAATGACGAACTGCATGATGCGAGATACGCAATTAGCTTATTAACTTATCTATTTTGGGAAATATCCTCTAGTTAGTGCAACAGCAATAGTTAATAAACGCTGCTTTTTGCAATCGCAACCGAAACAGAATAATCAAATTTTGAGTTGCATCCTTTGTTGAAAAATGGGAACATGTCTGATTAGCTGCCATTTCATCCAATATCAGGAACCTCAGCAGGCGGCAGGCATACTTCACACTTCTTAACATCAAAACAACTCTCTATTAAAACATACACCCATACGCGGAGTAAATTTGAAATAAGCAATTAGCATGCTAAATAAATTTCTTCGTTTATTCAATACATAATTTTTGTCAGTATGATGAAAATTTCAACTTCAACCACTCCTTTTTACAAATATAATGCTATATAGGATTGAAAACAGGAGCTTCACTTCAATGCATTTTATTTTTCGTTAATTAGCTACATCATAAATACAGTCCGTTTCATAAAAAGTGGATCATCCTAAAATTTGACTAAATAAAACATAAGTATGATACAGAAAGCATTTTTCATGTTATTTCATGTCCCTAATATATTTAAATGTCCTTATATAATCTGATAAGCTATGATACAGCAACGGTTCTCAAGAAGCTAATATTTTGTGGCCCTACCCTTATTGTCAATGACATTACCAATTCGTCTAGGCATTGATTCGATGATATCGTTGATTTTTGACTGATCTAACTTTCTCCACTCTCTTTTTAACAGTGACATAAGTTGTGATACGCCATCTGTAGGTAGCAGTGAACGACGAACGTTACGTTTTAGAATACTCCATACATTTTCTATGGGATTCAGATCAGGAGAACGAGCTAGCCAAGATAATGTCCTAAGCCCTAATTGAGACTTGCATAAGTTGACTCTACTACTCCTGTGACACGTAGCATTATCATCCATAAATAACCAAGTCGATGGATCACCAAGTTGATCTGTCATTTGGCCAATGTTCATTCGTAAAACATTCACATAGCGTTCAGAATTCATGGTTCCTTGCTGTATGTGAAGTTCAGAGCGGTCATTGGTCCAAATGCCAGCCCAAATCAGTAGAGTCGCATCACCTTGTACCCGGGGACGATGTAAATGTCTCGGAATTTCCTGATCAGATTTTATCCATAATCTCAATCGACCATCACTATCCTTCAGACGGACTGATGCATCATCAGACCAGACAGCCCGATCCCATTGATTTCGCCAGTGACAATGACTCATTGCCCATCTGAGACGTCTTTTTGTATGCTGATCTGATAATAAGATCTGAGAGGGCCTCTTACAGCTCTTGAAATTCGACTCAATAAGTCTTCTACGAATAGTGGACTTAGAAATAGACGAGTCTAGTGCAGCTATCTCAGTTAACGAGAGACTTGGATCGACTTTAACAAATCTCAAAATTAGGCGGTCTCTACGTTTGGATGTTTTGCGTGGACGGCCAGAGCCCTCTTTACGACAGAGTCGAAAATCATCATTATGCCATCGATGCACATTTGTGTAAGGGACATTTAGTCGCTTGCTTGCAGCTCGCAAAGAAAACCCTAGTTCTAGCAAGGCTGACACTTTGCCTTTTGTGAATGCGATCTTGTTATTGTTCATTTCTGCTTTGTATTGTTTTCAACCGGTAAGAGATAGATTTCTAGCTGAAAGCAATCAGGAGTGCTGCCAACACCACCGCAACGAAGTCAGGAAGCTATGGAACATGAAGTCCAGTTAATCACATGTAGCAGTTACATTATTGTTGATGAATAATGGTACTACACTGGCTCTGATCGACCGATTTTCTTTATTTTTATTTTGCTTGACAGCTTTTGGCTTGTAGAACAACATATTACATAACAAAGGAAACAAATGTAATTTTATAAGAGTGAGGTATGATTTTGTGTAACATTGCTAAATGAAGATCAAATTATCTACTACTTATCTATAACAGGAAAACAACTCAATATTCATGCTTGAAATTTCCAACAATGATATTAGTAAGCACAACTGACATATCTTACAAATTTCAGAGAAATTCGTTCAAGTTTGGCGGAGTTAGACAAAGTTGAAGTTAAGGCGATGTTTAAGGGTGATCCATTTTTTATGAAACAATCTGTAGATATGATCGCATCTACACTGCAGCTTTGCTCTGGAATCAGAAGTTTTGAGATATGGTCTGGGACAAACCGCACATGTATTGCACAGCAAAAGCACAGGTACATTCGAAATGAACCGCCAACACGGCGAATATCATTACGTTGCGAGCAAACAAGATTCCATTTTATTTTTTGAGAGTAGGCACATTTATATATTACAGAGTTGGAACCGGCCCCCGGCCGTTCGGCTGACACAGCCCCAGTTATAATGTTTGAAGACCGGTCGGTCGAAGGCATATGTCGACCGTTGATGACTTTCATTCTGATTGATTAGTCAATCAAAGAATTGCAAGATTGCATGGGAATGTAAGTGCGACATACTTTGGAGCATCTTTTTATTTCGTGACTAAATGTTGCGAACCGTATCGCACTTAGCACTGAATAATATTAACCTATGAAAGTCGTTTCAAACCTTCTTTATCTCAAATAGCTTTTCCAGATACATATTGGTATATGGTCCATCTGTGAGTGAAGTGAAGTACTGTGTACATGGTCCATCTGAATTTTTGAAAGAATTGTGCATCCCTTAGTATATCTACAGAGGCGCAGTTATTTTCTGTCTGTGAATAATTTCAATTATTTTCTTTCATACCAATCAATGTGATGCATATAACACTTGGAGCTCAGGAGATGCAATGGATGATTGGAATTTAATACGACTACATGTACGCCTTATATCAGCACCACTTTAACATTTGACAGTGGACTTTGGCGCATTGTTTGATAAGTAAGCGGAATGCAATAAGTGTTGCTGCACAGGACTGATACAACAGAAAGTATTCAGACACTAAACTGAGATGAAAAATTGATGACATATTTGGCGAGTCATTGTGACTGATATGATTACTCATAAAACATCTAATCCTAAATGCAACAATCAATATCTACTTATATACTTAGTACTATCAATGAGCTATCGTATCTAGGCATACTCACTTACAAGAACTCGCCATCCAAGACTTCCTTATTTTTTCCTTTTAGTATTAGTGTTCCAAGACTTTTTGCGGTGCGTGTAGAAGTTAAGACTAAATAAGCTTAAGTGAGCCAACGTTTGCAGACACACCGACCCTGCCCCGGCAGAAAAATCCTGACTGGCTCCAATCCAGATGCATAATCAGACATAATGCTCTTTCAGCTGATTCCCATCATATTCTAGGGTATAACTGACTGAGATTAAGTTATGCATGCATAATATGAGTATAAAACAATTATTGCGATGCTACTGCCAAAGTTTACATGCATTATACTATTTTGTGTGCATTTTAAGATTTTGTAAATTTTCATGAAGTATGCGTTTATACATTGACACATTGAATTTCTAGTGTCCGTTCGGGACATGTCTTGAATAAGAACAAAATATTTTTGTTCTCAAAAGCAAGAAATATGAAAAATGAACCGATCATCTACGTAGTGCCCAACACACACTATTGCGTACAAATATTAATTATCTATTTAAATTACTCCATCACATTATCCATAATTAATCGAACAAGAATTTACATTAGCTAACCGCATAATTGATCATATGCTTATCGTTATATATAAATAAGTACATTCACATTTTTAATGAGATAGATTTATAATTTGAACGTCAATATCCTTGAAGATAGTGATGATTGATTGATTACTATCTCCTTGCTTAGAAATATGCTTTGTTGATTAAAGGCTTGAACATGAAGTGGTCGGCATTGATGAAAGCATTGATAAATTTAATACATGTGTGCCGAGTTAAATGATGAGATAACAGAGGTAAACAAATGGATTAAAATTTGGAAAATGAAGGAATATGGACACTTCTATAAGAAGCAACAGAATGTACATCTTATGATAAATTCTACGCCAATGTGATTACGAAATCATGGACACTTCAATTCTGTGATGAATCTAAAAACTTTGTCAATTTCCGTACAAATACATAGTAATGTATTATGCAACACATTAGAACTTGCTGATTGCAAATTTGTGCAGAAAAACATCAGCAGGAAATCAAAATATTAGTAAAATCATACTTCAATCTTTCAGCAGGAATTTAATATTGAGCCCTGTTATTTATAATCATAATCATAATCGTGCACTGCACGTCCTGGGTGCATCCTCCTTGTCAAGAGGAGGGGTAGGTAGCACCTTACCCCAGGCTCGATGGCACCGGATACGTCCCGTTGGCAGATATGAACCTCACTCTTGACTTGGGTGCCAGTGTCCAGCAATAAGCCAGACCCTCGCTTTTGGACAAGGGATGACCTATAGACATATAGGCCAGCTGCGAGTTATCTGCATTTGCAGAGAATAAGCAGCCATTCGGTGAAGAAGGACACTCCAAATTCAAACCAGGCTGTTGCCTTGCAGTTTTTGGTGCTGACGGCAAAGGCTAGGCCTATCACCGATATACAATATGTGGTTAACATCCGGCTATAGAAAACCCTGCTCGATTATTATGATGTTTGTGTCATACAATTTTCCGAAGACGGCTAGGGCGTCTCCCGCAAGCGATGCGTGTCATGACCCCAACTAGCACGAAAAGGGGACTAGGTGTACCGTTGAGACCACGGCCACGGTAAAAGAAGCAAGTGGAATCTCTGAATTTTGCAAGTTGGAGCGTAGGCAGTATGACAGGCAAAAGAAGAGAATTGGTCGAGGTGTTAAAGATGAGGTCAATTGATATCGCGTGCATCCAGGAGACAGTGGAGTGGAAAGTGTGTAAGGGAATTGGGCGACGGATATAAGATATTTTACAGCGGAGAAAGAAATGCCAGATATGGAGTTGGCATCGTTTTAAATGCGGAACTCAAGACTAAAGTAATCGAGGTAAAGAGGCCAGGAAACTCAAACTGATTATGGAAGGCGAAAAATGTAACATTGTCTCAGCATACACCCCACAGGTAGGAAGAAGTGAAGAGGAGAAAGAGGAGTTCTTTGAAGACTTCGAGAGACTGGTGCTTACATGCAAACAAGAAGAAGCTCATCGGAGGAGACATGAATGTACATTTTGGTGACGGAAATGACAGATAAATGACAGATAATGACCATGGAGGTAAGGGAGCTGGAGACAGAAATGAAGAGGGTGGAAAGCTACTGGAAGGTTGCGAGAGCCTGGCACTGGTGCTGGCTGATGCGTTCCACACAAAAAAAGAGAGCATCTGATCACTTACCGAAGGAGCCCTCAAAGTACTCAGATTGACTATATCATGCTAGGGAGAGACTGCAAGGTTATACCTGGAGAAGCCGTAGTATCACAACAGACTGCTTAGCCAGAAAATGCGGAAGAAAGCCATAAAGCGAAGGATAGGGATCAGACGAAGAGTGAGAGTGAGATTTTGGAAATTGAAGGAGGAAAACAACAGAAACACTTTCAAAGATAAAGTTTTGAGAAAGATCACGAGAGATACAGAAACTGTGGAAAAGAAATGATTGAATATCAAATAGCCCATGCAACAGACTGCTGAATTGCAAAAGACAACTATGTATCAGCTAAGGTGCAAGCAAGGTGAGCAGTGGTGAAAGCCAAACACGAAGCATGGAATGAATGATACGAGAAATCGGAAACTGTTGAGGGGGAGAGAGCCATCTACAGGATGGCAAAACAGAGAGTATCAAACAGAAAGGATGGAGGTGAAATGACAGTAATCATTTTAGAGGAAGATATCAGGGAGACATGGAGAGACTATTTCAGATTACTGTTGAATGTGGAAAGTAAGAATAGACTGACGAGCGAACAGATCCGAAGGGAGCTTGGAGTGGCCAGTATCTGCGACAAGACAATAGCAACACGATTCAGATGGTATGGACACCTCAAGTCAAGTCAAGTCAAAAGAGAATTTATTTAAAATTGTGGCGTTATGCCAAGAGGCCTTGAGGCCAGATTACAATTTCATAAAAAATACTTTTTTAAAATCGACTTAAACAACGAGACATTGTCAACAGACTTTTTGTCTTTTGGGAGACGGTTCCATGTCTGAGTTGCCCTAGAACCAAAGGAGCGGCCCCCAAGTGTAGGGCGTCGAACGCTTGGCACAAGAAAGTTTCCTGCAGAGGCGGATCTGAGGTGACGACGTCCGGGAATGGAGGCAGCTGCAGTGAGCTCGTCACACAAATACGAGGGGGCAAGGCCCTTGTCACATAGATAGGCGAGGGTGCCTATGCGAAACTCAATTCGTTGTGTGATTGAAAGCCAGCCTAGATCGCGAAGCAATGGGGTGATGTGGTCGAATCTGGTGGCCCCATACACGAGACGAGCAGAAGCATGGAGAACACGTTGGAGTCTCCAGAGAGTTGATTTTGGAAGACCAGCGTGAAGAGAGAGGCAATAGTCCAGCCTGCTCAAGACGAGTGAGGTGATCACAGACACAAGGGGAGGAGTGAGCGATCCTTTGATGGCACGAATTCGACGTAGCATCGAGAAACACGAGATGGAGGTTCGTGTAACATTAGCGGAGAAGGATAGATGTGAGTCAAGCGTCACACCCAGGTACGTGACACTGTTGACAGGATAAAGACATCTATCGTTGAAAAAGACAGGCGAAGATATAACAGGTCGTTTGCGAGGGGATTGACACCACATGAGTTTCGTTTTTTCACAGTTTAGACTTAATCTGTTTGCACTTAACCACAGCTTGACTTGTTCAAGACAGACAGAGACGCGTGAGCAGAGATCCGTGTGGCGATCTGGAGAGCTGTAACCGTAGATCAGAATATCATCTGCGAAAAGGTGGACACACAGACCGTGACGTTGAACCAGGGCGGCAACATCGGAGATGCACAGGGAATACAACAGGGGTCCGATGACTGATCACCCTGAGGTACGCCGCTGGTGAGACAAACAAAACGAGTCGATGAGGTGTGGGATACGGATATCATGCGGATGGAAGCTGACAATCCGGTGAAATTGAAAGTGGTGAAGGAAATGCAGGTGAAAGGAACCCGAAGGCGAGGACGTCCGTGCAGACGATGTCACGATAATATACAGCAAGATATGACCGAAATTGGACTCGAGAAGAGAGATGACTTGTGACAGAAGACGTTGGAAAAGCATGACACATGCCCACCGACCCGACTAACTAGCTGGAGTAGGAAGAAGAAGAAATTATTGGTAAAAAAGAGTCTACATGGCTTCTACTGATAAAGACGGTCACACCACGTCGTTCTTTATACGAGCGTGTAACTGACAAACAAGTGTATTGTGTTTCCTTCTAATCATAGAGATGCAATCAGATAAACAATATATTTCTTTAGCTTCTGATCTAACAAATTAAGCCGGGCGATTGGGGGAATGTAAGCGATTGCTTAACTGAGCAGATGAGCACTAGCAATAAAGACCTCGTCGGTTGCGATCGTGTAGAGAGTGATTAAAATGGGAGAATGTTGAAATGAATGTGAGGCGTGCAGTGCTTGTACTCGTGTCACAGCAAGTTAAATTCCTGTTGGTCAGAATTTCTGTATGATTTGCATTTTCTTTTATATATTTTTCTGTATATTTGTTGCTTGTATTTCATCAATTTTAGATTTCAAGCACTTTTTATCACTGCTTCATTATCTGAGTTGATCGTTTATTGTAAAATGTGACAATGTTCGCGTACATTTCGATTCCATCACTTATTGTTGTTCACGAGAAAGCATCTGAGATCATGGACGAAAAAAGGTACATAATAAGAAACTGCAGCTGGAAAATAATTGCACTGTAAAAATAGAAGCGCATGCCTATGAGAGGAGAAAAATAATTAGTCCGACATTATAATTAGTTCTTACACATTAGAATTTAGTCCATTGTTGTATTTCAACCTCTTCATTAAATCATCAGTTACATTAGTTGTCAAACTTCTGCTATTTATGATTTCACCATAGTGAATCACTGACATTATCTAGGTTTCCTAAATTGTTTTAAATTCGCCCTGTTGAATCGATAGAAAGTATTTCAAGATGCTTTTCGATGTCATACACATTTAATGCCTTTAACGCTTTTTTTTTTAAGCAGGCACTGGCTTTCACTGCAGAAGGCATCTCAGTTCGTGATTTCTTATCGTCAGGGAGAAATGAAAATGGTTCAGACAATTGCGAATCTCAAATTTACTCCGGTTATGGAGAGCTATTTAATTAGAGAGTCATGTTGATGTTGAGAGATGTGACCCAACCGTGCTGATGATTCCTGATATTGAATGAAATGGCGGCTATTCAAGTATGTTCCCATTTACTTTTTCACTGAGGGTGAACTTAATATTTAAGGAGCCTATTCAAAAAGTTTCAAAAAAACAGCATCTATAAATTATTACTGGTGCACTAGCTTCTTGTGCAGGTTATTGACGACCTGAATCACGGAAGTTTCCTCATGATAGAATTTTGTCCACAAAGCTTCCGGAGATATTCAATTTTACTCACCTTCTTTAACAGAACAATGAATAAACTTCCTGGAATCGAATCGACACCAGCTAAATTTTGCCTCATAAAATGCTAGTTGCGCCAAAACACCAAGAATAATGTCTTCTTTTGAGTTCTTGGGTCTGATGAGATCAAAATCGACAGCACGGCCTGCCATATGAAATGTCTCTTCTCGCATGAGCATTGCTTGCCTGGAGTCGCCTCTGTGTTTTATTACTGTCTTTCCTTTGTCAGTTTGATAACGATAAGCTGGAGGCATCCACGCCTTAAGTATTCGTAGTTGGACTTTTCCTTTCCACTTCTTGTAAACCGCAAGAGCCAATTGAGTAACGTGCTGTTTTAGAACCTGTGGGATAATAAGCAGCAGACATTGTAATTGCATATTTGTATTTAAAGTGTGAGAATTGTTTGATGACCTTAATCTGAAGCAGAATTCAGTGAACTGAGATTTTTATATGACTTATACGAAAATTATGAAGAAAAAATCTACAAATTCTCCTTGTTTCATGTATTTCAGAAATTCGGTTTCTGGTATGCATCCTACATGCGCATTACATTGCAATAGGGCATTAATACATTAATGAGTTTTATTTGAAGACCAAATTGCTTATTTGACTACAATTAATCGTACGACATGGTCGTGCAAGATTGGTTTCAGATTAGCGCAGACAATCATACGCCTCCCGTTATGAAGGATTCGTTGTAGTCGACGTTGATGAGAGAAGACAAGAAAATCTGCAAACGTGGAGTTGATATTAGTGCCGCAGTTGCCAATTTTCTGAATTCGAAATTCTTATGGATTTACCAATCAATTTTTACATGCATTTTCAATTTGATGTCATCAATATAATATACAGGTCCTCCTATCTATGGATGGTAAACAATTACTTATGTTGTTTCAAGATGCATCGCAGTCTAAATGAATGACGTGATTTCATTAAATGTCTTTGTAATTACTTTTTTATTTTCAAAGAATGAATTTCTAACCATCAAAAAGTGCAAGCTACAGGCTCATCAAACTTTTTCAGTCAGGGTTCATTTATACTGCTATACATACATGAATTAGGAAAACTTGACGTATGTGGATATTGCGTATAAGTCATTGTTAAACTTACTTTTTCGTCTTCACATGTGCTTACATGTGCATAACTAAAACGCATCATGTCTTTCTCTTAATAATTTAATGTATGCGCATACATCTCCAGTCTTCGACCATACACATAAAGGTGATAAACGTGCATAAATTAAATTATGGTCAAAATGATACAGAAAATTGTCAAGATATGCATTTGCTTGTCGAAGTGTTGTAATTAGAGAACTGTTACACTACCACAAAGAATTTACTTCCCTGCAGACGTTTCGGTGGAGCGCTGCACACATGGATTGCTGCCAGAAAATGAATGTACATTGGACAAATTATACACACGGAATATTTTTATTTCTGTCAACAAGGAAATAATTATAACAGGGACACTGAGGTTGGTCTTGTCATTATTGAGATATGGAAACCATTGACTTCTCATTTCTTCGCCTTTTAACTGAATTCTGTAATAAATGATTGTGACATGACTTGAAGATTGATATCAATGAGACCCATGCGCTTTGTTAAAAGACATCAAACAACTTGTTACAAAAAGTGGCAAAATTCAGACCATGAATGGCTGGAGAACAGTTCCATGATTCAGACTTTCAAAAAATATACTCTTTGATCTAGATTAATAAATTTGACTTTCCAGAGCGACAAATCCAAGCAATTTTGAGGAAAACTTTGAATTTACTCAAAAGCTCACTGGAACCGAATATATTTGATTACCATCCAATGACGAAAGTATCAATAGCAAGTGGTTATTTGACGAATATATTAAATTACATGATTATAGTATTATTATTGCATTTGTGATCGCTCTCTCATCGCTTGCTGTATTGTGCATTTAATAAAGAAAAATTCCTTCATATGGAGTTGGAGTCCCGGAGAACTGTTATTCTGGCCGGAGTCGGAGTTCTATCAAATGATAGGACTCCGGACTCTGGTCTATAATTAGTAAAATATAAATAGTAAAATAATAAATGATACATTCCCGGAAGCTATTTGTCATGTGAAAGCACGGTATTACAACAGATCGAGCAACACATCTCATAGCAACTCGAGTGCCTCTTGTGAGAGAATGAGGCTCTTATGAGTGCATGAGGATTTCCCAAAGCGCAATTGATCGTCTGTAATTGAGATGAGCGCTGGTACGATGTTATTTGTAGACTGATGAATTCGGGATTAGGCAATTTTGATGATTTTATCGGCGCTAACTTTGATGAAGCAAATAGACTATCGATGCCTAAAGAAACTAGCATGATTTCCTATTTTAATTTGTTACTATTGATTGAATCAACTAAAATAATTGGTGGCTATTCATAAGGGAGGAGTCCCTATAAAGACTTCACATTTCAAGAGTTATCATACCAACACAGATGCACTGTAATACGGATAAGTGTTGTGGGTATGATACAATTTAAAGTTTTCTATCCATCAGGCAATACCAGTAACGAAAATTGTGATAAACAACAATTTGTGGAAGTATATTTAAAACTAATTCAGGTGCATTCAGTTATTAAACAAACTTTTTCGTAAATTTATGAAAGCCCGCAGGCCCTTTCGTTTAAGCTATCCCTCAGCTGACCGTCAAAGAACTATTAAGATAATTCTCGCCATGATCTGACAGCGCTATTGCTTCTCCTCATTCTCATGCTGTCTTAATGTCCAGAATATCCTCACCATGTTTCCCAAATCAGTGTTTGATGAACGTAATACTGATTTCAAAAACAAATTAAAAGCGGGTATGTGATTGCTAACAGGGTGCCCTGCCGGAAAGTGATGGGCCCCATCTCTGAGACTTTTCAAATGAGGAGGCTTTTTAACATCTTTCCCCTTCTCATCTTCTATCTGAAGGACCACTTCTCTTCGACTTTGCATGTGAGGGTCTCGTCCTCTGCAAGATTCCTTCTGAAGGGTTCCTTTCTCTCATCTTAGGTACATTCTTTGTATAGTTTTCGACTCGATAAAAAGTTTATTCTATGAAATGCCAGAAGTTATGAATAAAAAACTATTTCTCTGTATTATTGAAGAACAAGAGATACAAGACTTCCTAGATTATCTCATTTCCTCCTGAAAAATCTTATTATTGTCATGCCCCCTATTTTTTCTCATCGAAATTCGTCGATTAGCAAGAGATACCAAAATCATCGTCGAAAAGGCGGAAATCCGGCAAAAAACGGAAGAATCACATGCCTGTAAAAAGTTGAGATCACGATAAAAAGTCATTCAGTATACCCATTTATCACAGTTCAGGGTGTTACTTCCAGTATATTTGAGAATTGCAATATAAGAAATATAAGATTCTGCCTAATTCGGCAACTAAGTAGAGATTTCCGATAATTTAAAGACCGAGTGGACTTTTTGTCTCATATTTTCAAAAAATCGCTTCCAAAAACCGAATATTGTTCTTGCATATTTTGAAAGAACTATCTTTATGTTGATGAAACGGTGTAGCCACATGAAATGCAGTTACGGATCTGCAATGGTGGCGTTGTGGGAAAATTTAAAGAGCAAAAGTTGCAAAAAAGGAAGTTTGCGCATTATCAGATGTATGGAAATAACAACATTGCTAGCATATATGAGGCTGCTCTTGAAGGGGAGGATCCTAAAATTCCTAGAAAATATTGGAGGAAACCAATAGCTTATCTTCCTGAAGAGGAACAAATGTTAAGAAAATCATTATCAGTGTCTGAATGCAAAAATGAAATTCAAAGATTGCGAGCAATTGCAGAAATTAAAGCTGAGTATGTTGCTAAACTAGATAAAGATGTAGAATATTATTTCAGAACTATGTTTAGTAATGAAGTAGCAGCAGAGAAGCTACGAGCATGGAAAAATAAAACGGTGAGAGAAGAACTTTTGAGTCACTCGGTATGGGAAGAAAAGAGCATATTCTTTTCTTCTGATAAACATATGATTTCTTTAAATTCAGGATTATTTAGAATTCCTCAATCTCGAAATAATGAACCAGTGAATTCAACTTATAGGCCTAGATCAACAATTACAAAGAAACAACTTTCAAAATTTTGATCGTAGCCGATATTATAATAGACCATTCTATAATCGCTTCAATAATTAGTCGTGGTCCCCGTAATTTCGCCAACACACGCTTTAATAACAGGAATGTGGGATTTAGTAATCGTCCTTATTATAATCAATTCAATAATGTTGATTCATTTAGGTTGAGTAATCCAAGCAATCCTAATTATTACAGACCAACACGTCTAAATTTTCGAAATCGTCGAAATAATTACAATTTCGGTAGAAACAATTATAACCATTTTTCCACTCGATGTCAAGGCGGTTCAGAATTTCAGCCGACGAATGACGACATACATATGGAGGACTTACACATGAATGATCACTCAACAACTAGAATTAATATGATAGAGCCAGAGGATGTGCATCATAATTTCGAAGCCAATGCGAACTCTTTTTTAGGTTAAACGAAATCAAGATAATGAACTTATCGAAGCGCAATATTACCGATGCGCAAAAGACTTTGTTATCTAGAGGCTGCAGGTTCACTCCATTCCCGAAAAGCAATATAAATGATGCCCGGCAGGAGTCAACTTCTTTTTGTAGAAAATTACGTCTGATTGATTTTTTTGATAATACTGCTTCCGATGAAACTTCAGATCAATCTCTTGCGCGAAATCCGTCTACTTTTGATCCTCCAAAGGGTCTAAATAACACTGGACTGCTGCATTGAACTGATATCTAATAACGTTAATACACTATCGAATCTTAGAAAAACTAATAAAAGTAACTTGTCTTTTCATGAACGCATGGCCTTGAAGGAGCTAAGAGAAGCTAAAAACCTCTACATCATAAATGCTGATAAGGGTGGCTCTTTTGTAATTGTCGATTTTAATGATTACAAGCGATGTATACTAAATGAACATTTGAGTGATGAAACAACGTATACTTCAATTGAAAACTATAGCTTAGCAACTACTGTGAACATCATCAAAAAGTTTTGCAATCGATACAACGGATGTCTTACCAAGAAAGAAAGTGATTATTTATACAAATTTGATGCTACCATGCCGCATTTTTATGGTTTGCCAAAGATACATAAATTAGGAACATATTTAGCTGCTTCACAGATAGATCAGCATGGTTATGTGCAAGTTGATTTACCTACAGAGATAAAGTTTCGCCCCATCATTTCCAGTGTCAACAGTTCAACAAGTCATCTAAGTAACTTCATAGATGAACTTTTGAAACCACTAGTCGTTACTCCGAATAGCTACTGTAAAGACTCATATGATTTCATTGCTAAATTACCTCAATCAATATCAGCAGAAGCAAGTTTTGTGTCATTCGACGTGGTGTCTCTCTATACAAATATTGACTATGTTTTAGGCATGTCTGCTATAGAATTTTGGGTTATGAAAAATAGGAGCATGATTCACGAACGTTTTCCTGTTCCATTTATTTTAGAGGCAATAAATATAATATTGGCTAATAATTACTTTACATTCGAAACACAGGTTTATCTGCAGACGTCAGGTACGGCTATGGGCACTAAAGTAGCCCCAACCTATGCTTCGCTAGCTTTAGGATGTATTGAAGAGAAAATGTATACTTTCATTCAAGAACTTTTACCTTCACAATGTTATGAACTGTTTAATTCTTCTTGGCTGCGGTACTTAGACGATTGCTTTATCATTTAGCACAAATCGTTTGGTGATGTCAATGAATTTCTTTCTTTCCTGAACACTTTAGATTCAAAAATTAAATTCACTTCAGAGATCAATTCAGAAAGACTCAACTTTTTAGATGTATTAGTTTATAAGGATGGAAATATGAACCAGCAAGATACGAGTATATACTCAAAGCCGACTGATAGTCATAACTACGTGCCGTTCAATTCTGGTCATCCAAGACATGTCTTGCGGAACATCTCGTATGTGCTGGCGAATCGGATAATCAGAATAGTATCAAACGAAAATGTTAAGCAAAAAAGACTTGAAGAAATGCGCATAAGACTCAAAAACCTAGGTTATCCAAATAAGCTATTAAGTGATGCTATCTCTAAATCTAGGATAACACGTCCTCACGGGCACCGAACTATTGATGACAAGGTGATTTCGTATGTTAAAACTTTCAATCCGAATAATCCTGACGTATTCAAAGAAATTATTACTCCATCCTTCTCAAGCTTGAAATTAACCTCAAAATTCAAAAAGTACAGATTGAGACCTTGCAATCAACAACCGAGATCTTTATTGAATTTAATGGCAAGACGTAATTGAACGGCGATAAATGGTGTACAGAAATGTCATGATAAACGATGTGAGTGCTGTAAATCTCTGTTACTCGGAAAAATATTCAATTATGAGAAAAATGGAGAACAAAGACAATTTCAAATCCAATATGAACTGTAATTCTAGAAACTTCATGCCCTGTAATGTGCAGGATGTGGAGCCACTTACATCGGCCAAACAGGAGATTCTTTGCGCGCAAGAGTTCGAGTGCACCGTCAACAAATAAGGGATGAGAACTATCGCTCCCTCTATGCATTTTCGAACAAGCGAAAATGCAGATGCTGCATACATCGATGCAAGTGAATTTGAACGACGAATGTCAGGCGCATTTAATTGCCAAAAGAATGAAAACAAAGTCAATGCTGAAGCCCAAAGGATGGAATCGGCTCCACCAATGAGTTTTTCAAATTGTTCAAATTGTGAAGCCAACATTAAGATTCATGTTCATCAAAATAACTGATAGAGTAACACTTTACAAACTAATAATTGTTCACTACTTTTTAATCTTACATTTTGCTATTGGTCTTTAATGATGAAATAAAGTACTAGTACTTTCTACAGAAAGTACTCGAACAAAGATATTTTCATTGACTTTACCATGGTGAGCAGAGTACTTTCCACGCTGAGAAAATATTCCATTAACCAGTACTGAGTAGATTGACCTAGATAGTGAAATATATGCCCTTGAGAAGCCTGCAACAGGCAGATACCGGTCGGGCTGTCTTATTTATTTGCTTAGAAGCTTGGAGCTGACTGATTCTGACTGCCAACTTTCATAAAAAAATCCTGTCGTCTTCATGTTGAAGTCCTGCATCAAAGAAAACGCTTAATTTTTTTCATAAGGCCTACTGACCACAGCTGACCACACATGAAAAAGAAATGTATGTCAAAACAATCTATGGAACATAAGGTTTCATATAGTATATCGTTTATCAAAATTGATCCAGGACTTCAACATGAAAATTTCATTTGAAAGTGTCCTAGTTTTTTTGTGCAATTCTTTTGAAACGGTCTGTATATATATATATATACATGTATATACATATATCTATATATATACATATATCCTTATTTTATACTACTTAATAGGCCTATTCCCTGAGTCGGAGTCCCATCAAAATGATAGGACTGCTCATCTCTGGTGTACAATCATAAGATGAAATCACTGTGATGCACCACATTGCCTCTAATGTTTGTCGTATAAGATTGCTATGCAAACTGATAGATAAAAGCATTTTTGTAATGCGATATATTAAACTTTTTGATAGAAGATTAACATGACAACTTTGCAAACAGTCATTGACTATTGTAAATCATGGAACGCTTTGATAATAAGAACTAATTACCCTCCAAAGCACATTCCATGATGCAATATGGAAAACGGAATCAGGTTCTGTATTGACTTTTGTCATGAGAACATATAGTGCTAACGCCTTGAGTTCAAAGGATGTCTTCTTATTTACTTAAATACGATTGCTTGCTTTTCAGTAAACATATTAACAGAATGTCTTGCTAAATACACCCACACACAATAAGTTAGACTCACATTTCCAAATTCTTACCTACAAACAAGTTTGTCGAATATTGCGAAATTTGATCCTCTAACTCAAATAGTGCACTGTAAAGTCGTTCTACTATCCAACATTGAGTTTCATCGACTCTTGCATTTTATATGCAGTTAGAACAATCGGAAGGTAAATCCTAAGTCGTGTGTGTTTTAAAGAAGGCAAAGCGTAATGTCATCGACGAAACCCATACTGTTATACTGTGAAGAAGATTACAGAATAAAAGCGTTTTGCCATGAAATTAATGTTGAAACAATAGAGAAGAATTCATTCTTGCATCAAAATTCATAGACGTAATTATTTCCTATTAGGTAATTTGAATGGCATGCTAATACAAGGGGTGCTTATTCTTCATCATCCGCCTTGTCCCTCCCTGTTCGACGTCAGCGGAGCTCCTCAATGTGTTTTCCCAGTACTACCGATATCTAACTTTCGCATCATCAATTTCGTATCCCCAAAATCACTAATACGTTGCTTCAAACTTAATTTATGATTGCCATAATTGAGTAATAGCAACTTTAGTATGTAACCTGTTGTCATTGCCAATCCGTGATTGCTTTTTGCTCTCGTCTTTATTTGATGTTGTTTTGCCTCAAAATTTTGTATTTTATTCAGTTCTTGTAAAGTTGAATGTCCCACGATTCCTAATATTTGGGCTAGAAATACATATGTCATTATTATCACTGTACTAACATTATTGTTTCTCTGGCTCCATGTTCTCAGTTGCGTGCTCTCTAACATTCCTCAATCTTCCTTTTGATCTCCCAGTCGGCATTTTTGTCTTTGACTCACTCTAAAATGCCTTTTGGATTTCATTTCTTTCGCGTCTCAACATGTTCAGTACTATCTTGCTTGTTTTTCTTTATCTTCAACTATACGTTTCTCACTCCACCCACCTTCCTGACCTACCCCCACGTCTTCTTCTCACTCAAACTCACTGCCAATGTCGATCTAAATACTCACAATCCAGTCCTACGAAGGTTTCCTGAGATCCTGTAGTCCACCATTCACTTCCACAAAGAATCACCGGTCTGCACTTCAGTTGGCAGTTTCACAGAAAACGTTGTAACGCACGCAACTTTGTCCACTCCAGTAGATACAAAAGCTGATTAATATCTAAAACTGTGAACATCCTCCAATCGTCTTCTCATCTCATCTACGTTACTTCTTTCCTTGCACTCTTCATCAGACCAGTTTTTTTTACATTCGTCTTACATTCCCCTTCTTTCAAGCTTCATCCGACATCATCGAAGCTCTTTTCCTGCTTCTTTTCGGTACTAGCGTATGTAGTATTTCAGTAATACTATGTGATCTATGCAAAGTGAATGAATGAATTATCCTTTCGACCACTCAACAACTGGTGGCTCTACAGAGTTAAGTCTTTTATCTATGCACAGTGACGACAATTATCCGAGTGACTTCCTACCATTGACCCTTGAAGTTGAAATCCGAGTGGGACTCGCTTTTTCCTGAATCAATTTGAAATCATGTGGCGAAAAAATTTCATGTGCTTCTTCCGAAAGTGAACAATCAATTCAATGTTGTTTGATAACACAATACTTGCACAATGCCAGGATCATCAAATGGTATTTAACATTTGATATCAAATACAAATCAAATACATTTAGTGTTTAAGCTTTAGTGTTCAATAGATATCAATCTGCTTCTGATGATGGCCTAAGAGGAGGCCGAAATTAATAAAGTAAAAAAATTATTGCCATCTTGTCTACTTGGTTTCCTAACAAAAACTTAAAGAAAATGATTAACCAAGGCCTCTTTAGCACATTTACTGTTGTTTAAATAGCATATAAAGCGGTCTTATTGATGAGGAATGTGGACACCCTAGGTTTCCATTCATTTAATCTATGGATATGGTGCGCAGGGATCTAAAAATTATTCCCGCGGCATCACAAGGTTATGATGCTATTCCATCTACGAATCACTCATCCACCCCACGTACTACAGCTTATGTTTTTGATTACATTATGAGATTTACTAAAAAGAGAGCACTGTATAAGAACTAAATATGTGTGCGGTTTTCATGTGTTCAACTTTCTGTGTCATGATGCTCATTAGGTTGTGAATTAACTACTTTTCTCGGTAAACTTAAACATCGGTTTAAGAACACCGCCGTAAGTCCATATATTGTGTCAACATGAGAGCGGTCATTTGAAAGGCTACACAAAATAGTCCTCAATGCATGCCACTGTTTGCACTTAAATCGACCGCTATTTGTGGCTTCATTGAAAATGCTTAACAAAATGTATCGCTTGTCAAAATGAATGTTCAATTATGCAAACTTCGCAAAATGATATTTACAATCAGCAGAAAGTAAACCTTATTAAACATTTTTTGAATATCAAAGAATCTTATTTGGAAAGTTTTGTATGTACTGCAGTTCAGCATAGATTACAATACTTGTTGAAATTTAGGAATAGCTCCCGGGATTGTATACCACAAATACTATGATCCCGTAGGTTTCGAAGTAAGAGAAACTCAATGAGAACACTGCAAAGCTCTTAAAATCGTCATAGTGGTGATATGAAAAATCACATATTTCAGGACGATTCGATTCGACATGCATTTTTGTCCTCGCTAAAAGAATCCAACTCTCCAACGCCTAGCTCTGATAGGTACGAGTATTCTGCATGTACAGTAAAACTCATTGGGCATCGAAGAATCTGGCTATTTCTTAGACATCAAAGATCTAGACGATGATTAAATATCTGGCTTCCTCAAATGCCTCCAACTCCAACCAAATAAATGATAATCAAAAAGGGTGTAGTAATACACGTTTTTCAATTGTCGAAGTATGTCCAAGATTAGATTGGTAGACAAGATCACATCTCCATTGAGTACTCCACTGCATCTTTGATTGACATTTCATACACATTTTACTTATCGACAATTTTAATTTATTTGTTTAATAATGTGATAATTTCAGAAGTGACTACTTTCATGTACCATACTAAACCATTTATTGGAGAGAAACAGAAGATAAAAATATGTGTACAAAGCAGTAACAAAAGCTAATCCTAAACATATGCGTGTTCTAGCTCAAAGCGGCCAATGGGAGGTCTTCGTTTCAGGATCGCTTGAGCGTTCCTTCGTACGAGAGTCACTGAAAGCAGACCATATTACTAAACCATCAAATGATAAGCATTTACAAAACATTTGAATTCCCAGACTTCCCTTCGATGTCTGTGGTATAATAGATCATCATGACGTGATTCATGGACTCACTTTCATAAAACACTGTGAAATATTTGAAGTCTATGCACTTCGTTGAGAGCAATCACAAAATGTTTGCAAAATGGTGACAAAAATCAAAAAGTACTTTAAAAAAATAGTACGTTTAGCCAAAATAGGTCGTAAATTTGACTTTTCCGCTGGGCTGATCCAACTATTTTTGAAGAATGTTGAAACATGACAGTTAGAACTAAAAATCACATTGTGTGTGTATACATGTATCTTTCCAGCTGAAAGACTGAGATAGAAATTTTGCGTTTCATGGTTTGAGAATGAGCTTGGTGAAGACGGAAGTGATGTGGAAAGGCAGGGAGTCATGTAGAAAATGCCTTGACCGCGCATTATAAAAGAATTAGAAAATCTGGGAATCGGCCGTGTTTATATTGATAGAAAATATAAAAATATAAAAAATGTACGAAGTAGACAAATTACAGTAATGGAGATTCCCAGATTTTCTAACTCTTTTAAGGAGTGGAAGGACTTGGCTGTATGTATGAGAGAAATGGAAGTGAAGCAGGTTTGTGTAACCACGTTTGTGTAAATTGGTGGAATGCTCTCTGAAGATGTCGGATGCAGAAGTAAGAAGAAGGATACAGGCCGGACCTGGGGCATACAGGAAAGTAGCAGGAGTACTGGAGGACAGAAAAATTGGTCAGAAGATACGGGAATGGTTTTGGAAACATGTGTCTTGCCAGCATTGACATATGGACTAGAAACGATGGCACTAACTGAGCAGCAGTAAAAGATGTTGCAAGTGTGTGAAAATATCTGGATAAGGTGCATCTGTGGTGTAAGGTTGGTGGAGAAGCGAACAATGGCGGAGCTGAGGGAGGAAGTAGGATTGGAGAAAACGGTGACACAGATAGTGGTGGAAAAGAGAGGTGGGCAGGGAATGTGGTAAGGATGGGAGACGAAAGGGTAGTGAAACAAGTGGAAATGATGGATGACACAATGGCAAGAAGAAGGGGACGGCCAAAGATTCGCTGGAAGTACTGTATCAAGAGAGATCTGGAACACACAGAAGACTGGAGGACTTGAAAGGAGAAGGCGAAAGACAGAGTGAAATGGCGGCAAATCGTCAAGGACGCGTCAAAGGGTGTGATGGAGAAGACATGAAGTGACTACTGACTGCGTTTTTGATTATGAATATGGTATTATTTTCTATGTGTATGACATTTCCCCGTATCCCTGTTCAGGTTGTTAAAATTAATAATATAGAATACTGTAGGTCGAGAGACTTATTTTTACGAGGTCCACAGCAAAACTATTTCAGGGGCCGAACACACTTCCCGGCATCGATAGAGTTAGGATCAGATGACAATATACTACCTGCAACATTTACGAGTAATTTGCATATATGTATTTTAAAGCACACTGTATAAAGAATTTTGTTATTTTCACAACACTGTCTCCCCAAGGAATCAAAGCTTAAATTGTCGAATTACACGGCACTGTAGAAGAAGATAAGACTATCCTTAGTTCAGACAGAGTTCTCTTATCAGAAAGTATTGGATAGAAAAGAACAGAATCAGAACATTTGGATCCAAGAAACAAACTTTTTCTTCTCTCTTGAAACTTACAATGGTGGAGATTTATCGGAGCAGGATGGCCATCTACCGCCGACTACAAGATGTTCTGATAGATCCATCCGATTTCGTATATTTTAGTTTCTATCTGTTGATGCCTTAAGTTAAAATGCAGTCTTGGTGTGTGATTCATTTGCTGCACAGTCTGTATTCAAATAGCATATGATAAGAAATTCCAATTCCACTGGCTTCCACTTAATTCTAAATAGCCATGAATAACTTTTAAAGTTTTTCATTCTGTTATTTTGTGGTAAATATTCTACTGTATAGCATTTTGCCTTGAAAAGTCGAGGTACTCGACGAAATGCATTGCAAGGCCTTTGAGTCAATTTGGTTTTGCTTTGAGATTCCCTGGGTATTTCTTTTTGATATGATTACCATTTACATACATGTGTATATGAAACCAAGGATAAGCAAACTCAGAGCTGCCTGTTGTGCTGTCCTTCAGCTTGCTCAATCATTCTAGATATTTTAAGCTAGTTTGGGCCATTCCGGGTCGTGCTGACGAGTCATTGTAGAGCGAAACGCAGCGGCTGCGGCTGCCAAGGAATTTTCGCGCTTAAACTCTTCAAGTCTGAGGACATCTGTCTACTATTATAATATAGACAACCAGATGACCTATTTGGCGTAACTGATAGCACCAATAGAACCAACAGATTAATTGAGTTACAAACTGAATTTGGAGACAATTGAATCATGGGAGCATCAAAATCAGAAGGGGCTACAGGACCCTCCCCTCGGTTTTTTCAGAGCTCATAATTGCCCGTTTAATATACTAGAGTTAGGGTGAACATTGACATTATTAGGTTACGGCGAAATACACAACCTCGGAATTAAAAATAGAGTTAATCCTGAGACTGAGATCTTGAAGAAGATGATCAATCAATAGTATTTTTCTACATTATCAGCTACTGGTTAAATCATCATCCCGGGATTGAGATGTTTAGAAGGAGTTCTTCCCATTTGACCACGGTTGTTATTTGCCGCATTGATTAAGGAGTGTGTTAAAGGAGTATATATAATGTTCTTCATTCCAGCAATCCCCAGATTTGGATTATTCAGGATTTTGGATAACCAATCTGCCAGTATAATGCATGGAGCAAATAATTCATTATGAGCAATATTATATATAAGCAATAAATCAATACTTCACATTTACTAGTGTGGATAACATGCGGTTGACTATTTTTCCGGTATTTATACTTTTGATAATTGATACTTCTCATGATACTGCCAGTTGCGAAAGTAAGCAAATAGTCGAAAATATGAAAGACTTTAATACTTCCATTGTTAGATCAAACATCTACCGAATGGCTATCGTTAGGATAATTATTCTCCACGCACTGCTGTAGTTAATAATCGTTACTTTACGAATCAGGAATCTTGTGTTTCTCATGCACAAGCAGTAACTTAACCCATCAACCCATAAGAAACGTACAAAATGAACATAAACTATAATGGTAGCAGAGAGTATCCGACTCTTAGAGAACGTCAAAGTTGCCGGTCCGTTGTCTGATTTATAGACACTGAGATGGCGATTGAGACTATGTTAAACATTTAAAGCTGTGATACATTTTGAAATCTTTAGTAAACGACATGTTAGTCAATGCCAGATAATTGATGCTCATTAGCTTCTGTTTGAAACTGAATGTCGATAACACTCGAAGCTAGTCTCCTCCTCGTCTACAAATGCTTACTCGCATACACATGCTTTTCCGATAGATAATAGCAAATGGATTTTGGTATACTCTTACTCACTCTCATACGCTGATGTTGCAATTGAATCATTCGTGGATAAGATTATGTGAAAAATGCATGGAACGTGATTTACAACCTCATTATCACTTCAAATTGCGATGAAAAAATTCACTCCACTCACATGAACTATTTGTAACGACAATTTATCAAACGTTGAACACACTAAATTTGTTAATAATTTGCACGTGCACAGATTTTGGTGAAAAGTGTATGAAATTTCATCATACTAATCAATCAGAAAATAACATGATTAGAAATGACTTCAAAAGTAAATTTGATATTATTCAAAAAGAAGCCACGATTGAAGATATGATGTCAAGTATACAATTCCAACAAGAAAATGGATATTTTATTTCATTTCCTTTTGACAACAGTTGAAGAAAAGATTCCTCGGTACTCTCTTCTTGAAGACGGTAACATACGGTGTTCTATGAAAGTAAAATAGAACTATATTTGTTTCCTACATGACAAAGTAGAGAGGTACAATCTGAAGAACTCATTACTGGTGTTCTCACGATGCAATTATAATAAAACTTATTCATTCATTACATCTGTCTGCATACCTTGCATATTCATATACCTTGTTCACTACAAAACATGATGTATTCTCTGTATGACACCAGGCACTCACGTGTAAAATGTTGATTACATTTCTATTTACAGTCAATTATATCAAATTAGCTTCTGCAATAGTGGAGCAAATCAGCTAAACAACAGACAAGCTAGATCCGTGTACTGTGATCTGATGTAGAAAATGCAAGTATCGGTAGGTCTACTAAAGTGTCTATGGAAAAATAACTTAAGGACAATATGTACAGTGAGGACAACAAGACAAAAGTTTTCAGCACTTGAAGTATTCATTAAGACATGAGGTCATTTAATCGTCTCTTATAAGATTATAAGGACATAATTTCCCCAAAAAGAAGACTCATGATATCAATGCCATAAAAATCCGAAATTATTTTCAAAAATATGCATTACTTACAGATTAAAAGCTTCATCCACTATTTTTGCGCATACTTCAGTGATTATTTGAACACAATTTTCACACCGCCTCGACAAATGCGATTTATTGACTATAATCGATATGATCGATTGGATATTGATATCACATTTCAGATGTTCATCTTAAATGCAAAATGATGTACGCATCTCTGATATCAATGTGGAATCAAGCAGTCCAATCCAAAATTTGATTTAAGTTAACAGTTACTGTCCACGTACCGAATATGATCGATTTGCTCATTGATAGTAATCAAATTATCATTTGAATATCTCGCGTGTTTGTTGCGTAGAAAACATTTATAAGGAGCAATTTTTGCAAGAAAAAAAACAAAAATTTTCTCAACGTTTCACTCATCATTATCAGCATTCTCAAGGGTACAGATAAAAATTAACAACTGTATTACATACATGAATTGATAACAAAATTTGAAAATCACAGAATAGAAGATATTCTTAAGGAAAATAAGTAAATCTTACATTTGCATAGCTGACATTAAATGTAGAAACAAGACATCTAATAAATTGTGCAGCAAAGACTTAGAAAAAGAAAGTCCAACCTATTTCTTAGGCAACCGCGGTTTACCAGAATCCTACTGTCCATTTAGACTAGGATGCAGTTTCTGAATGAATAGCATTTCATAGATTCCTAGATCGTTTTTCTTACCTTTCTTCAGGATCTTGAAGAACATCAGCAATCTGCAATACGTGAGCGTCGCCTACAATCCAACTACGACCGAGCAATTTCCATGGACAATCTCGAGATCTTGAAGAAATGTAAGGCAGACGATCTAGGAATCTATGAAAATCTTGAATCTATGGAGGATTCTGTGAAACCGCGGTTGCTTGATAATTGGATTGGATTTTCTGTTCCTAAATCTATGCAGCACAATTTATTAGATGCCTTGTTTTTACATATAAATAAGCAATGCAAATGTAAGATTCAGTTATTAATTTTCCTTTTTCCTAGTTTCCATTCTATGATTTTCAAATTTTGAAATCTATTCCTGTATATAATTCAATCAATTATTGCTTGCTTCATGTAAGAAAAAAGAAATGCTATAATTCTGCAGTATGAAAGATACATAGTGTTTGGTTCAGTATTCCATAAAACATAAGTTGTAGTCAAGTACATTTGTGCAACTCGTACAGTTTGTAAGGCTTTCGGCATCAGTTAATATTTATCACAATTTCTGTTAAGTCACTCATAGAATGCCTTTGCTTTGATATCTCCCTGAAATGTATGAAATATAATGATTACATTAAAAACATTGCTTGAAATATATGACAGACGGTTGAGACAACGCATCAAGGAGCATCTTCCGCGTTGTTATGCAGTCAAACACGTGGCTCATTGTCATCTTTTGTGTGTAAAGATTGTGTAAAGATGTCATGGATTGTGATGTTTTGAAAGGAAGCATTTTTCCTTCTTATTTTTCAATTTTATGTTCTTCCTAATTTCCTTTGTCATAGCGTATATTGGAACAAATTGCTTTATATATTTAGAACAAAAGCCCTTCATTGTAAGTACAGAAGCAGTTTGTGCACAGTTTGTTGTTAACATGGTAGCCATGTCCTTCTACACATTTACCAACATTGTCACTTCATCTATACGTGTATTTTCTTCTCTGTATATTTTCTATACGTAGTTGCGTCCTTAAGTCATTGGTTCATCTAACCTTGTGTGATTATTTATCACATTCATTATGTTCCAGATAACTTTGCTACTTCAGTCGCTATGCTTTTGAAGAGAGGCCACGACAGCACTCGCTCAATAGTTCACATTAGGTGTTCATAATATTCAATAAAAGTTTTTGGTTACCTTGTTCCATCTCATACCTGAAATATGTCCTTTGGGCTCCCTACTAATCGATAAATGAGGATTCAAAAATTGCCAAACTCATGTTTTACAAAACTTTACTAGTATTAAAATATATGACCCTAAGAAATAAGAGAAGATAAGGGAAACTAATACATTTTCGTATAAAAATGAAGTCTTCTGAATCGTGTCTCTGGTCTTGTCCGGTATGTGCTGTCGTTTCTTGTAGCCTATTATCAAGTTAAAGTGCTGCCTAGAGGTGTTATTTACATCATTAGAATCGTCGTCCTTTCGTCAGTATCTTGGTGTTATTCATTTTCCCTTTCATCGGCTGCGTTGCAAATTATCCCAGTTTTTTGTATCAGTTCCGTAAGATTGTGATCGCTGTTCATCATTGATTCATTTTCAACATGTCTGGTTCACGTAAAGGCAGTGACGTTGCCAGAATGGCAACATCTATGGTATTTAAGTGCACAGCTTGTGACATAGCTATCGACGCGGACTACATGTCATGCAAAGAATGCAGTAGTGTATTTCACGTAAAGAAAGAGTGCTCTGGTTTATCTACATCTGCTGGAAAGGCTGTTCTTGCAACGGACAATTTGTCATATTTCTGAAACAATTGCAAAGTCATAAATATGGGTGATATATTTTCTAGATTTGCTGCTATTGAGAGTGAATTGGTGACGCTCCGTCAGCAATTGAATGCCAAAATTATTTCTGACGTCGGCAAGATTATCACGGACACTCTTTCCGAACATGAACGACGCGTTGAAAAAAGAAATAATGTAATGGTATTTGGACTACAGGAAGAAACTGCTTACGCTGATGAAGAGACTACTGATGATGAAGAAGAGGAAATAAACAATATTTTAAAAACTATAAGTGAAACTAGTAATATAAAATGTGTGTCTGCCCGGCGCATTGGTAAACGAGATATAAATGGAAGAAAAGCGAGACCTGTAAGAGTTAGTTTTCGATCGGTTGAAGATAGGAACACTTGCATCTCAAGATCAAGAATATTGAGAGAATCTCGTCAATACAATCACGTCTACATCAAACCAGACCTGACTCACGTACAGATGGTTGAACGGAAAGTACTGATGGATGAATATAAATCGAGAAAAGATAGTGGCGAGGATGTCATCAAATTTGGAAAGATTGTTTCAAGAGGTGCTCAATCTCAATGACTTGATGGGAAACTACCGCTACCGAAAATTTGCTTAACAAATGCCAGATCTATAAAGAACAAGATGGATGAGTTGAGTGTTTTCATATCTAGCTATTCACCTGATTTTGTCTGCGTAGTTGAGACTTGGCTAGAACCGGCTCTTATGAGCTCTTCTTTGAACATTCGTGATTATGTTTTATACCGAGCCGATCGCTGTTCCGGTAGGAAAGGTGGTGGACTGTGCGTATGGACTAAATCGAATTTTCATGTTGATTGCCTCTTTACTCAATCTATTCACCCGGAGGTGGAATTATTGGTGCTTCGAATCATGTACAGGCAATTCATGTGTATTTTGACATTAGTGTATTTTCCAACTGGAGCCTCATTGAATTCTGATAGTTCGCAATCATTGATTAATTATGTCATAGATTTGATTGATGATTATTTGATACAGTTTCCTGGGTATTCAGTCTACATTTTGGGCGACTTTAATCGTGTTGATATCGATGACTTTCGTATTTCATTTGGGCTTGAAAATTTAGTTCGTGAAGCAACCAGATCTGATGCTATTTTGGATATGATGCTGATTCCTGATGTTTATGTCTCTCATTATTCCCAGCCTGCTGTGCTTCCTCCTCTCGGTGCCAGTGATCATTGCCTTATTCTTTTGAGCCCTCACAAAGAATTTGTATTCGATTCTCGATGCACAGAAGTATTCGATCTAAGAGCCTCAAACATAAACGTTTCTTTGTCATCTCTTTTGAATATAAACTGGGAAAATATTCTGGATGACCTAGACTTGAATGAAGCATGTGATCTATTTTACAATATATTAAATAACGCTCTCTCTTATATACCGAAGGATATTGTAAAAAAAATCGTTCTTTGATAAGCCGTGGATAACGAAGACCATCAAAGTAATGATTAACAAGCGCTACAAGGCTTACAGAGCAAAGGATTGGACATTGTTTAACCATTATAAGGAGAAGGTGAAAAGCCATATATATAAAGCCAAATCAGAATGGAGTAAATCTTTTTTGACTCGACGCTCTATATGGGATATTTTTAAAATTGTGAACAAAAATGGTGTTGAAGACAAGGATTGGTTGTCCAAAGTCCATCCTAAGCTTCCAATCTCCAAAGTTCTAGAGAAAATGAATCACAGTCTTGCCGAACATTTCGTTGATGAACCTGCTGTTGACTTACAGATCACTACCTTTACTTGCCCAGAAGCTGCGACTTTCCCTCCCTATCTTGTCAAAAGGTATCTCAAAGGTGTGAAGCCTAAGGCATCTTCCGGCCCTGACGGTATACCGCAGACTATATGGTCAAAGTTTTCTTCAGCATTGGCAGTACCCATTACAATCATTTTCAATAAATGCCTTGCTGAGGCGGATGTTCCATTGATATGGAAAAAAGCTGACATTTTACCTCTGCCTAAGTCAAATCCCCCAAAAAGGTGGTAATATCCGTCCAATATCTCTATTGCCCATACCTGCACGCATTTTTGAAAAGCGGCTGATGTGTACAATGAAAGATCAATTTATCTCGAGATTTGATTCTAGTCAGTATGGCTATAGACCAAAGAGCTCGACTACTTGTGCTTTAATAGAAGTTGAAAACTTTATCGCATCTTCTCTTCAGGAAAGTGATATCATAGCCTGTCATGTACTGTCTCTAGACTTGTCGAAAGGATTTGACAGAGTATCACAGTCTCCTTCTGAGCAAGATGATAAGATATGGCTTTGACGATTTCACTCTGAAATTCATTAGTAACTATCTTTCAGAACGGTTTCAGCGTATTCGATGGAACGAGGACTGCAGTGATTATATCCCTGTCAAGAGTGGTATTCCCCAAGGTTCTTCTATCGGCCCTTTGACGTTTGGATTTTTTCTGTCTGATTTGACACTTGATGGCCATGGTGATGTGCTCTTATGCAAATATGCTGATGATATTATTATTGCTGGAAAAATAAATAAAATGATTGTACTGCTACTCCAGTATCATCTGCTTTGAGAAATGTACTTCAATGGATGGATGACAATAAAATGAAAATCAGTTGGCATAAGTGTCAGCAGATGCTCATTTCTCACCGAGATGTAAATCATTTATCACGATTAATGATCCCAGGTATTCAAATCGTTGACAAGTTACGCTTCCTTGGTGTAGTGTTGGATGCGAAACTTGATTGGAGTTTTCACATAAGCTTAATTTCAAAGAAAGCATCATCAAGAATTTTCGTGCTTCGAAGCTTAAGACCTTTTTTATCGACTGTTGATCTTGTGACCATTTACAATAATTGTCTTCGATCTATCCTAGAGCATGCAGCGCCACTTTTTGTTCGTTTGAAAAAGAAAGATGAGCATGTGTTAGAAAACATACAGCGTAGATCTCACAAAGTGATATGTGACTCTTCGAATTGTCAATGTGTTCATTTTCTTCCTCTAAGCTATCGTCGTCTGATACTTGGTGTCAAATTGTTTACTTCTCTCGTTGAAGACTCAGAGCATCCACTACATCACTTAGCTCCTCAAGTATTACAGTATTCTGGAAAGTTTCCTATGCCAGTAAGTACCTTAGCAATGAGAAGGAGCTGCTTTATTGTCACAATGATTAGGCTATTGAATAGTGGCTTTTTTGTAATCTAGGTTTTTTTTGCGTACTTCCGTCAGCTTTGAAATGTGTCTGATTATTATTGTGTCTTAATATTTTTTGCTTTGTTATGTTGTATTACGAAATCTTATGTGTTGTACCTTGACTTTTAGCCTCACAATTTCCATTATTGAGGCATTCTGAAATATACGCTTATTATTATTATTATTATTCTTTAATAGAGTGTTTCAAAAAGAATCATCCGATTTCATTGGAATATTTCTATTGAATTAGCCCACAGATTTGAAATAAGCTTCAAAATACTCGTTGAGGTAACGAGTTTTATGTATTACGCTGTGGCATCATCTGTGGTTCTTTATTCCGTGACACGGCACATATTTCCAAAAATGTCAATTATTCTGCAAATTATGTATACAAAATTTACAAGTGTTCAATACCTGCTCATCTGTATGCTCAGCAAACATCATGAGGATGGTCCAGCTCATGCCATGGGTCAGTATGCAGTTTTTTGCTATCGGTGCAGAAAGCCCCGGACATCACCATGTCAGTGCCGTATCACACAATCCTGTTGAAAGATAGAGTTGTCTGAGTTGAAGTGAAACTGAGAAGTCAGTTTTGCAGCATTCGCAGATATTCGATGCCGGTGATCACGTCTTCCTCGAAGAAATAATGTCATTTTTTCACCATTTCACATGAATTGGGTGAACACACTAACATTGGAAGAATCTAATTGCAGTTCCACTGCCTCATGTAGCTGCAATCCATCCTCACGTTAAGACGCTTCACCTTTCCATTGATTTGGAACGTGGCCTCGCCACTGATAAGGCGCGAAAGAAAATCTTCCTCTGCTTCCTTCTAAAGACCAAGCTCGCAGAACTCAAGCCGCTCCCTAAATCACATTCGTTTAGAGAACCAGCTTAATTCGATGCGTATGGTATGAGTTGGACTATCAATTTTTTATTCTACAAATAAAATTTGCAGAAAAATTGACATTTTTGAAAATAGGTGCCGTGTTACGGAATAAAGAGCAACAGAACCCTTTACAACATAATAATAATAATAATAAGCGTTGTATTTCTTGACGAACGACTTACTCGCCAATTCATTACACATGAGGAGAGGAGAAGCGTTGTTTGTCCTTCATGTAAGTATTTTTAAAATTTTTAGACATTTTAGGATATAAAAATTTTCTTTTAAATCATACTTTGTACCTATTGAAAAGTAACTAGTCATTAGCTTGTTTTTTTTTAACTTTGTTACCTTGACGCACTTTGCTACGCTGAATTGAATGATAATCAGAAGGTAAGAACATACATGCAGATTCTGTTACATGCCACGAATGTACTGTCTTTTAGTAAAGAGAAAAGTGAGTCGAAATAAATGTATGACAAATAAAACTTCACGTTTTTTCGTTGAAGAGACGTATGGTAAAAGGTAAAAATGTCATTTGCCTTTTTGCTGTTCGGCAGTAGATTGTAGCCAATCGACGAGAATATGATAATTGCCTTGGTTTCAGATCATGTAAAATGTGATCATCGTGCTGAACAATGTCTGACAATAATTTTAAACTGGTGTTATAACGGCGATCCTTTAAGGCGTTAGCAGGACATGAACAAGTCGCCTCTCGGTCTGGGAACATTATTCTATGAGCTCTTTTGCTGACAGATTCAACTTTGTCCGACAAGGTAGCATTTAGACCCACGAAGCAAGGAGAAGCGTACTCAAGAACTGGTCTTATTGTTGAGGTGAACACCTGATGTAATTCTTGAGGTGACAGATATGGCTTTAAGTTTCGAAGGAGATAAAGCCTCTTGTTGGACAGGGAAATAATGTTTCTCACATGACTTGACCAGCTCATATTGTTCGTCAGGGTGATGCCCAAGATTTTGACACTGTCGACAATCTGCAGAGAAGAGTTAAAATTGACATTGAGATTTCGATTTGCGCATAATAATAATTTTGACTTTGATTCGTTCAGCACAAGGTCGTTACTTCCACACCACACATGTATCGATTTCAATTCTTCTTCAATATGCATTTGTAGGCTTCTTTCTTCTCGTGGTATAGGGAGCACCATCGTCACATCGTCCGCGTATTTTACAAGTACGGTCGCACTTCTCGCAGTATCAAGATCATCAATGAAGGCAGTAAACAAAGATGGTGAAAGCACTGAACCCTGAGCGACGCCCCTATGTATTTGAATGCTGTTAGAAAATACACCATTGACTTTCACTTTGGCAGTTCTATTTTGGAAATAATCTTCTAGCCAAATGATGAATCCTGTGGGAAGGCCATCCTGATGTAATTTATCGAGAAGCAGTTTGATGTTAATCCTGTCAAAAGCTTTCGACATGTCGAGACTGAGGACGGCAGATCCCTTGGTGGAAGTGTCATCAACTTGTCTAAAAATTGAATCAATTATTTTTATGAGTGCTGACGTTGTAGACGCTTGCTTTCTGAAACCATGTTGGCAGGACCCACTGACTTCTAAGAACTTAGATTCCAGTCGTTTCAATATTATTCTCTCCAACAATTTCATTGGTAGAGGCATTGTTGTGATTTGTCGCAGCTGTTCGATTCGTGGTGGAATGTTTTTGGGTATAGGGCAAATTTGTCCAACTTTCCATTTTAATGGTATTTTTCGTAGATTCATTGAACTCTGGAGGATGTAAGTCAACAGACCACAGATCACATCTGCGAGAACAGCGAAAAATTTAGTTGGGATGCCATCTATACCAGATGCCTTCTTCGTGTCTGTGTGTTTTAGAATTAGTTTTACATCTTCTGCGGAAATATTGAGGTAAAGCAGTAGATTGTTGGCTCTGGTAAGTGTTACGGTAAAGTAGTTGTGCCTCTGCTATATGGCTGGCTATTTTATCAGCACAGCGTTGGTCGCCGCCAAATTCCAATGATAGCATGGTCAACGGGTTTTCTGATTGCTTCGTAAAACATGATGCATAAAACTCGATAACTCTACAAGTATTTTTAAGTTTATTTCGATACTGTGGGTTAATTCAAAAGATAGTCCAATTAAATCGGATGATTCCGCTTGAAACATCCTGATATCTACTCATTGCATTTTAATAAATAGAATCAATCTTCAGTGATTTTTGTCAACCAGCTTCCGACGTATGTCAAAGTGTTCTCTAAATGCCATAAAATATGACTGTGATAGTTAGTCAATTTCACCAACCATTTGAAAAAGAAAATAACACTACTTTCTACAACCGATCTCCTTATTTGGGCAACATACACGCGTGCTAAGCCTCAGGCCATACTTTCTCGTTGGCCATAATTGAATTCATCAAATTCTTTCTGTAGATAACTTTATAAATAATATAACTATCTATTGTAATCAGAATTCTTCTCCAAATGTAAGATAAACTCAAAGTCAGGTCGAGTGATTGTCATCATGAATCGATATTCGCACCATAAAACTCAATTACAAACTGATTACAATCACTACGACGCTTAAGTTTATGAGCATATCGCACAGACGGCACCACCAATTGAATGTCATAGAGGAGAACTACTTCTTCACTAATGCAAATAAAACTTGATTACACGCAACAAAGATTAATTGAATGACTTAATGATTTCATGACCGTGGAAGAATGAGTAGATGATTTGATAACATGCGTGAACTGACTGCTAAGAATGTTCATGGCATTGCAGAATGAGGCAGTTCAATTATCATTATTTCAGATGAAAAAAAATATTTTGATTTTTCATGGTCATCGTAATAGTTTAGGACAATATTGTACAAGCACGCGTATACAATTGCATTGTTCAAACACACCTTGCAGTTATTCTTTACAGACAAACAGATAAAAGCATCTTGGGCTTTTCGACAATTATGTAATTTTAATTTTTTTCATGTTTTCAACTTCCTCAGCGCATTGAATAACATCAGACGGGAAGACGAAATGATCGTTTGACTATGCATGCTTGATCAATAATAAAACCAGCCATGAATAAATTTTGTCGATTATATTATTGATTAAACACGCATAGTCAAACTATCTGTATGATATATACTTATAAACCTCACATCACAAATAAACTGAAGCAGGCGTACATGAAACTGGGAATTTTGTGGCGAAATGGATACAGGCTTTCAATACGTGCTAAACTCAACATTTATAAAGCAGTCATACGTTCGGGTTTGGAGTATGGTTCTCCGATTATCACGCCAATCAATCAGATCTTTATCAATAAGATTGATCGCCTTCAACGACGATTTGTTGCTATTATCGGAGCTCAACCTGATTTTCAATATGCGTTATCTTGTCTTCACTTTCGTCGCATGATCTCACAGATCAAATTTTTTCATCGGATCGTGCATGGATTGTCACCTCAGCTAATTCTAGAGTCCATCAAACTTGAGCAAATTTCTTTTTCACGCTCATCAAGACTAGCTTCATCGTCACATCACCTAATGTTTGTTATTCCTGTTGGTCCTCGATCATCTCATCAGTACGAAAAATCATTCTTGCCATCTGCCATCTCTCTCTGGAACAGTCTCCCCTCTCATTGTGCGGCATATCTGATCCGTGTGTATTCAATCGCAGACTACTCTCGTACTTCCATTCACTCTAACATTATGTACTGTCTTTTTGCTTCATTGTCTTGTATGTATATCAGAATTTCTGTTGCCTTACCTCAATAAATAAATATGCCCAATCTGTATCAACGATTATGATCGAAGAACCCATTTGATTGAATTGCGTTAAAGCAATCTATTATTTTACGTATCTTTACAATTCATGCGCATCAGCAAAAAGTTGAAATTACGTAGATTGACACTTTCTTTAAAATCAAAAGAATTTCTCAGCCTTGATAATTTAACTCCTCTCCATTTGATCATTCCATCCCCTGATGATCACAGAATTGCTATGTGATTCTACCATATTGTTGAAATATATCTTGGCCATTTCATCAAGTAAATGAAAAGTTTTTGTCAAAGCTGCTTTTATAGTTTGTTTACTTTAAATGGCTCAATTTAGCTTCAGTAAATTACTTTGATTATTGATCAAATGACTAGTCAATTAATTCATTACTTAACGTCAAATTCAACTGTAACGTAGCATTCCTTTTCTATTTTTACTTATCATGTCTCTTTACTATTTCATTAGTGTAAATAACCTGAAGCATGCTTCGTGTATTTTACGACTCAATGAGAAATGATAATGGTATCTTCCAGAAAACCATCATAACAAATATCCTACTTCCAATCAATCACTCCCTAAGATATGAGATCAAATTTGTCGGAACAAATACGACAAACGTTCATCTATCATCAACTGGAGAAAACAGCAAACTTTTCAGTTTCAAACGCAAATGGCAAAGCGCGCAAGCAGCACATCCACTCCGTGAGGTCACTAAAACAAGTTTGGAGTGACTTTGATCATGTAAACTGATGATAGCTACTGTTATACCTTGAATATCTGTGATCGGACTTGTTAGAATGACATCAGTGAGACGAATGTGCATCTAACTGTGCACTGTAAGGTGAAAAGTTCTGACACGATCTGAATGTGGTTCTAAATATGGATTTGATAATGATAACTTAATTCTTCTTAATAACCTCAAAGGGCACAGGTGACAATCGCGGAGCGCATGACAATGAATAGTGCATGTGAGATTTCCCACACATGTGTGATCAACACCGCAGTGAAGTGGAGAAGTGAATAAAAGAAATTGCGAATTTGTGAGATTTCACGATGGAACAAGGGAAGCGCTTTCTTCTGGTGAAGGGACGTTTAGAGTCGCAGCGAGACATATGCCGGTCATTGTCACAAAATGTTAAAGAAGAGGATGGTGGTTGTCCGTGGCGATGTTATGTGAAAGTCTCTGGTAGAACCTCTCAGTGGCACTCGATAACACAGCTATTTTTCAGAAAGTTGGCACGTTGGTACTATGTATCTGAAAGATCTCTTTACAAATGGATCGAAAATTGTTGCAAGTGAAACAGGACTAGTGTAGAAATCAAGATACGCGTTGAGTAGAACAGATTGAAGAAGAGCAGTCAGTGCATCTTCCGAAAATCCAGATAGGGGAGCTCTTTGCACGACGAAGATCTCTCAAAATGAATATCATTTTCTCGCTTTCCCATCTGCTTTCTGAACATGACAGGTCTAGATACCCTCTACTGCATGTATCTGCGCGCCTAGCCCATCTTACTTTTCTGATTAACAAAATATACAACTATGGACTCCTAGACATCATGATTTATTCATAAACTATGTATATATTTGTATATATAACTATGTAGAATATTATATAATAATATATAGTATAATGTATTGAAAATATCATAAAACAATAAAGTTACATAGCTACAGAATATAAAAGTAGATGTGGGTTATTTAAGTGCATATACAAGTAGAATACATGATGCAACAGATCGCAGCTACCGATGCGACAAAATCTGAATTCAAATTTCGATGTAGACCCTGTTAGAATTTATAGTGATGTACATGCCATGTCACCAAATAAGCTTCAACTATATATCGATTTAGTAGCTCTACATCATCTATGTAGATGGCCACGTCACAGAGAAGGTCTGAGTATAGGCCATTCACCATCCGCTGCCTAAGAAATTTTTAAAGCCTTCTGAAGGACTGATCCTGATGTCATTAAAGTGACAACATCAATTAATTTTAAGAAAATGCGCTTCATGTGATCAGTACACATTGACATCACTTCTTGATTGCATTCAGATTCATCAAAGACTCTGCCAGGTATGCTTATTAAAAATATACAGATAACAATTAATAATAGACACTCTCGATGCCAATCACTTAGAACTTTCAGTACGTGACATTATATGACCGGATGCTCATATTGTCCACGCAACTGGTCCCACTGTAATCATGATTACGTGACGTTTGAGTATCTCATTATATCCATTCAAAATGTTATCAGAGCAAAAAAGAGTATCCGGTAAAAAAGGACATTGATTGAAGTGCAAACATCCGCTAAACATGTTTTTATGTGTATGTGTACATAATTCACTTCATATAATCAGAATAATCGAAACATAATCAGAGGAAACAATCGATGCACTGAAGCAAAGTCGCAAAAACATGCAAGCAGATAGGTCATATCGAAAACGCCGTTCAGCAGAGATAACTTTCATCATTTTCTAGCATTAGAGCTGCCGCAATTCTCTGTCCAACGCATAAAAACAGGAGTATCAATGGTGGATGCTATAATAAAAAGTATTTGACAAAAAGTCTTTTTATATGCAAGTTATGCTTTGCGACTAATACCATACTACTTCTACTAGTACCCTCGAATAGAAGTCGCACCCCCACACAGATGTGTTTATGATAGCCGCCCTATTTTTTGTCACACAGAGTTCATTTTCATCATAAAATGCTCTTACTTTACATTAACTAGCTGCTTCATTGAATCTTATTCCTCACGACAATAAATATATACGTACTCCTTTACCCAGGTAAATTGATTTTTGTCTGAAGTATGACATAATTGCGTTTTTCAATCATTGATGCTTGCTACTCACTCGCAAGATATTAGTTTCGTGTCGGTATTGATGACAATTGATCTAATAAATTATGGTGTTGATATGTTAACATAATAAATATGGCTGATATGTGAATTTGATTATTTTATCCATTGATTAACTTTACGCTTTAGTTTATTTTGAATAGAAATATGTACACAGGCTAGTAGTTCATGAAGTTATTGATGGATGCATACAGATACACTATTACACTATGAACATTTCTTTCAATTTCAACCATTCAAAACGGCAAAACAATAAACGGTATATTAAATGCACATATTAAATTTATCCTTTATTTTATTCCAGAGACAGCAAATATATTGAATTACTAAAATGCATAACTTTTGATTTTTCAATAATGTGCATCCACTTCCTATTGACATCGGTGGCCTATGGCCGCTTACGCTCTAACTTAATTAATGATGTCAGAGGTCAAACTTTAGCAATTTCCAAAATTGAATCGACAAATGGATCCTCAGTTTCCTTCAGAATATAAATAGCAAAATGATGGCCCTAATTTACATAACCAAAAAAATAATATTTCAGTGAAATATTTCGTGCCACGTGTCGATATATGCTACATGCATTATAGACAATTGCATAAGGAAATTGAAAACTAGCCTAACATGATTTATAAGTTGATAGATTACATTGAATTAATATCACTATGCTCATGTGCATAATAATTCTTAATGGATTCAAAGAAAAGAAGTCAAAAGATTTGTGGATATTAGATCCACATGTACGTACACTTTATCGTTTTCAGGCATAAAATGCATACAGCAGAACTGAATGAATGTGTCGGGTAAATTAAATTTACATTAACAATACTATAGCATGGTATCTACTTCGCAAATTTTTCATGTAATATAAACTTTTCTTGAAAGACAAAATAGAAAAGCAACAAATGTAAAGAAAACTAAGAAAATTAAACTGCATATGAAGCCGTTAATTCTGATAAATTTCTCCAAATAATGCTCACAATTTCCAAACTCAAAATAATTTCCAAATATCGTGTCATAAAACATCATTTGGCATCATGTTGGCTAATTCTATTATCTCAAGCATCATATTATCCATGAATAATTCGCCTTCCATTCCAAAAAGGACAACAAAACGTAAAAATGATAACTATTATATAGATCTCACGATTTTTGAAAGAATATTAGTGCAAATGTGTGTGACTTTGATTTTGTAATTTAGTTTTGAACAAATTTTGGTTCTTTTATTTAAGTTTCACAATTGCATGCACATAAGAATTAATAACAATTTGTCTGAGGTTCATGTCTGAGCAAAATGTAAATCAAGTTTTGACTGCAATATTATATAATTTACTGTAAGAAGGCGCATCGCGAAAACTGAGCGAGTTATATGTGACAAAAAGCAATTTGAGTGTCGAATAACAGTGATGGGAAAAGAGATAAAACAAAATCAAGATGTCCCCAAGATCATCACAGAATAGTTTTCGCTTGCGGATTCATGACTAATAAATTACTTTAAAAAAGATGATTTAATAATATCATCGGAAATTTTGGCTAACATAAGAATTTTCAGATACCTAATTAGTGCTTGCTACGGAGTTATTATTTTTATAATGTCATCATTTCTACCCGTTACACCATTTACATTTACTGATAATTGGCCATTGGTAATGAGATCGAAAGCGTCACTTATTTATTAGACACACAGCCTGCAATTCAATATCGATATCTCTTGGCATAAAATGAATATAAAGATACAAACATTTCAATACACTATTCTCACCTCAGTCATAAGTAGAGCTCTCCTATCCTTCACCACAACGTTCTTCAAATAATGCCGTGAACTGGTGTTAAGTTTATGAAGACCTCCTTCATTGTAGATAAGGTCCGAATAATACAAAGGACCACTCGCAGATAAACTTGACTCCCAACTCTGAGGTCGTGTCTCTTCTTCTATGAAGGCACTTGAGTATAGATCCCGTTGTCTAGAAAAATAAGTCCGCGAGTAGCAGGCAGCTGATTCGTCACTCAAGAAGCACAAAATAATCACAAAGATGAAAATATAGACCGAAGCACTTCGATGAGGCGTCGCAGTCCATGGAATATAAGTTGTAGTCACATGATCTTGCTTCATTGTTGTAGTCTGCTTGTTGTATTCATCGAAAGCTATCCTAAATTTCGAAGGAAGAGATTCTCAGGCTGAAAAGTTGCACACTCAACTACTTACTGCCTGCGTGTAGCGAGGTAGGGTTAACAATTCGATTTGCGAATTTACAGCCAGCGGTCACTGTTTTCAGGACACGACGAGATTAAATTAAAAATTTTGCTACTCACTCGAAACGTACGAAATCGAAAGAGATTGGACCTTTAAATGAAAAGTCACAACGAAATATGAATTGAAGTAGACTAATCTTCTTCAATGTGTAAGCAATGGATTCTTTAGAAAAATGACTACGGTTGACTACTCATAAAATGAATCGAATTTGTGTACCAAATGATAAAGTGAAGTGGCTAGCACTTGTGGAGTAATGCGCTTGTTGCTTGCTCTCAACTTCTGCTATCAATAAAGATAATATTGCTATCGTTTGGCTCAACTGCCGGCATAATATAGATAACCAGAAAAATAGATTGAAAAGAGGGGGGGAAAGTACCTCACAGAAATTCGAAATCGATGTCAGATTAGAATATCTCGGAGAAGTTCACAAACTACGTTGTAATTGCCGACTAAAAGCATAAATATCACTCCCACTGGTTACGTTGGAATTATTTGTCCGCCACAGAAACTTAGTATGCCGTAGACCAGCTTGGTAAACAGGTCTCTTATTCAAACATTCAACTATTCTGGACACCAAATGTGGAGAGTGAAGATCTAACGTGTTCAGCGGAATTTAGCAGAGTTTATCAAAGACCAGAACTCTCACAGTCTCTTAGTTAGCTAATAATTAAACTTCATTAGCTTAAAGTCAATGATAAACAGAAGACGAAGTCCCACTACCTGACTTCTTAAGACTTAATATAGAGACACTGGCCGCCTGGCAAGGGTTGAGAGACTATGACTTCAATTATAAGACGGGATTCTTGTTTGGCGACGGCATTTAGTCACTGTCATTACTGTATTTCACCATCAATATTTGTCTACGCGATGCTTAATAGTTTGACTGAGCACACAAATGCACGAAGATGACACAGAACGCACACAAAGACGTAGTTTGGGATAGTGTAAGGGAATATAGCTGTTCAGAAAAAATAGCTTGGTCTATGACGATTTGACGCTTTGACGATTCAAAACAAACTGGTTGTTCTGTGTAATTGGTTGAGGGTTATTCCAATATTCACAAAATTGTAATCAAATAGAGCCAAATATGATATAAGATGACGTTTTCGCGATGAGATTATCACGTAGACCGCAAAAGTATTCGTCTGATAAAGAAAACGATCTTCACGGGCAACCGACGTAATTTCTGAAATTTAATTCTGACGACCAGCTCGCAGGCCAAACAAGTGTTTTCTGTATAAGACTATGATCTACTGATCCTGTTCAAGAAACACATGGCGAATGCTGAGGGGTTAAAGGCAAAGCGGATAAGTTACATGATCGCGGTCTAACCATGAAGTTCGAGCTTTTCTTCACTGAGACTTGTAAGCGGATTAACTGAGTTGCTTTGAAAGCTAGGCCAACAATTTATTTACGCTAAGTCCACATAACGCTCTAACAATAACTAAGATTTGGACTGGAGTCTTCAAAGTGTTGCCCGGAAAGAATCTTGGCAGATAACAGATGATGATGACCACCTTGCGATCACCATATCATAAATGCTTAAATCTGGTGCCATCGTTCCTCTAGACATAAATCAATGATAGTGTTTTATTAACAATAATACAGTCAACAAACTGTGTCATTATGAACAAAATTAAGAAACAAAATCAAAGTAAGTGGTTCGTAAGCCTATGAAAATAGCTATTAAATCTCTCAGACATGATTGACATAACTAATGAATGTATCAAGAAATCTTGATTGTTTAGATTAAATTTTGATTTCATTAGAAGCGTCCACTTAGCTATTAAAACATAGCAGTCAATATGAAATAATTTTTCAGATTTTTGAGATTTAGATAACTTACTTAAGATTTGCATGAAGTGACCTATCTTTTTAATATACTTGTAATTTGTTCAGTTTAATATTGTAAAACAACTTATACATAAAAAACTTACTTAATGATCGCTATCTTTCTTACTAAACAAATAGCACCTGAGCTAATACTCCAAAATTCAAATCCGGCGCAACATTTAAGACTAATTACGGCTTGGTTGACTACTTACTGGGGCACAATAATACAGCACAGAAAGAAGACAGCTGTTATATGGCTGGATGGTTGACTTTACTATAAACTGCAGTCGCAGGAAATTTGCCCTCAAAATGACATATAGTTTTTCAGCCGAACTGTAGCAATTGTAATTGTAATTGCAAAGTCACACGTGTAATTGTAATTGAATAAAAGTCGTGTAATTGTAATTGTAATTGTAATTGTAATTGAAGACTTTGAATTTTAAGAAATTGTAATTATAATTATAATTGAAATCGTAGCAATTTCATTTTTTTATTTCAACAGTCCATTTTCCCTGAAAAGAGGTAGGAGGAACTGTCATACACATAAAAGTAACAAATCATAATCAGAAGCACAGTCAGTAGTCACTTCATGTATTCGCCATCACACCCTTTGACGCGTCCTTGACGATTTGCCGTCATTTCAATCTGTCCTTCGCCTTCTCCTTCCAAGTCCTCCAGTCTTCTTCTGTGCGTTCCATGTCTCTCTTGATACAGTCCTTCCAGCGAATCCCTGGTCGTCCCCTTCTTGCCATTGTGTCATCCATCTCTTCCACTTGTTTCACTACCCTTTCGTCTGCCATCCTTACCACGTGCCCTGCCCACCTCAGTCTCTTTTCCACCACTATCTGTGTCACCGTTTTCTCCAATCCTACTTCCTCCCTCAGCTCCGCCATTGTTCGCTTCTCCACCAACCTTACACCACAGATGCACCTTATCCAGATATTTTCACACACTTGCAACATCTTTTACTGCTGCTCAGTTAGTGCCATCGTTTCTAGTCCATATGTCAATGCTGGCAAGACACATGTTTTCAAAACCTTTCCTCGTATCCTCTGACCAATTTTTCTGTCCACCAGTACTCCTGCTACTTTTCTGTATGCCCCAGCTCCGGCCTATATCCTTCCTCTTACTTCTACATCCGACCATCTTCAGAGAGCATTCCACCAAGGTGTAATTGAAAAAAATTATGTATTTGTTCCAACACTGAATCAAGCTTATCTTATTAAGAAATTCATCCAAAATACTGAAGTCTATCTGTGAAGCGTCAAATTCAACCGCTTGCCACAAATTCTAACATACAGGGCCTATGCTAATGAAGATGATAATTCAGCTGCAAACCAAATTTCATTTGAATTCGACTTCCAGAAAGCAGCATATTAAGGGCGCTAGAGTAGCCTATGTAAGTACATTAAAGGTGTGAATGCTTAAATGTAATCAGAGAGTAAACTGGGCCGAGCGAATTTGTCCGGTTCGCAATCATTCCGATCATGACGATCGCAAAGATAATTAAATATTGATGGCTCGGATATCAGCTGCCTTGACACACACGCATACATCCGATCATTTTTTTAAGACTGATGTCATGATATATTTTGTTGTATGTGCAAAATAAGTCATGAATTGCGATATCTACCAGGCATGACATAATTTTTAGTATTTCATTGGTGGAAGAAGATGTTTATAACATGAAAATTTCCTTTGCAGGTGCAGGTCATAATTGCGGTTAAAAAAGCATGCCCGCGTTTACACATTTATGAACGTGAAACATGCACTTTATTCAGCAAAAATATCATTTAATTTGTGGTTAGGCATGTGAGTTCATAAATACCCATGTGTTTTCATTCAGAGCAGGAAAGTACAAAACATCTTGAATGGATATAAAATGTGATTATGGATGATTCAAGCATAATTTACAATTGCATTCAAATGGTGACTAAAACTTTGCATGAAAAATGTTCCGCATATTTGGATCACAATGCTTCGCCAGTTTGCTGTCATTTAATGTAGGATGACACGGTCTCGTACAATCTCATGACGCAGCATCGCCGCAATTGTGATTCATCCCATGATGGGTCGCTCTATTGTTTTGGACTGATGCATTGATGCATTTGATGCATTTGATGCATTTGATGCATCACTTCAATAGATTATATTGAAATCCTCAAGTAGGGAAACTTTCAATGCACGTGAGCAGAGTGATTCGTAGCCAAATCCATTAGTGGCCGGAGCAAAAAGTGGCAGTTGCATGGGTGTATTCGCACGTAGCCTGGGTTCCAAATGCAGACCTATTTGTTGCTTTACTTACCACACTGTAACTCTATATTGAAGCAGATCAATGAGCATTTGCCTTAAGTTCCCCGATCATTCATTGTATGTACCGGTACAAGTAGTACGTATGTGACCGTTATCTTCAGATTTAATGTAGGAAGTGAATTAGTGTTAACTATAATTTGGGCTACCGGTCGTTTAAGGGTTAAAGCTCTCACGGTTACAGCCGGTTACGGTTAATGTGATCAGCGATTGCGGTAATCACGGTTACATTTTGCATCGGAATATACTTTGTTCTTCTTTGTTTTTCTTTTGAAATTTTAAATGAGTGACAATTGAATGCTGTCTTTAAGCTAAACAATGAAAACAAGATATTTAGCGAAATCTGAATAATGTCTGAATCATAATAGTATCATGACAATTAATTTTGTAGGTAGGTACGTTGCGTTTATGCATTTGTTTTATGTAAAATTAACAGTTATTTTAGATGGTTGCGTAAACAAGTAGACGACTATAACATGATATATTACATAATTGGCACCAGCAGATAACTGGTACAGGGCATTGATTCAACGAGCCTATACATTCAAGCGATAAATAGTCGGATATACATGTGCTTCTGCGGTTGACGGTCAGTTGCGGTCAAAAATCCAATGGTTGCGGTTGGCTGCGGTCAAAAATTCCTCAGTCACGGTTGGTTACGGATAACGTAACGAATAACGTACGATAGAACGTTTTGTCATTAACCCCTGTTCATCGTCGTGGAATCAAATTGAACCTAGATAGCGTGTCTTTAAGTATGAAGTGGTTAACTTACTGTTGTCATACAATCTGAATCTAAAAATTTACGATGATTCCTTATCAACACGAAAATAAAACATAACACCAATTGCAAAAAATCGAAAACGAACACGATATGAATGAATACGAACACGACACGTACACGATCATGTTTCTGTCTCGAACGCAAACCTATACTGTCAGCCACTTTGTAAACCTACTCATCCTAACTTATAAACAATTCCGGTAAACCTTTCGGTCAACTAATAGCGATGAAATGACAACAAGTTCTTAACATTAAAAATCTTTCTTACGTAATACTGATATTCTGAACATAATAGTCTGTTTCATTCCTCAACTAGCTGTCTCGTTCACAAGAAAATCAGGAAAATCATTCCCACAGTAACAGCCGATTGATCGAAAGAGGTCTGTGGTCTGGTTTTCGTCGTGTTGGGTTTTACACCACCCAGGCTACTTTTTCTCGTTAGATCGAAGCTCGTCTATGGTTTTCCTCCTAAAACCTAGGTCGCTTTATGAAATCCAAATACAACCAGACCGGGTAGCTTTTGTCGACCTGGTGGATACATGGTTTTTTCATGCATCAATGTTGCGATTTTTGCTCAATCACTCTTCTCCATTAACAAATCAAGATATAAGAAATTTACATGACATTTCGTACATATAAAAGTATGTACATACTTGTACATACAAATTCATTCATGCATGTGTAATGCAATATTTGACTAGAATTTGATTGGATTATGCATTTCAGACGCCAATATATTCATTTCAGACGTCTATTCAACCCTGGTTGCTTTTAGAACGACCGAGGTTTTCTGGTCATTGCTTCTTTCAACTGTATAAATATAAAGGAGTGTGAATGAGTGTCTCATATTTTGCAATGGAAGATCCTGTGTACCACATCGACTTAATTCAACTGTCCCAATGCGAACGAAGAATATTTCAAGATCATGAGAATCCTATAGCCATTGCGACGAAGAGCCATTTCGAGTTCAATTTCGCCGAAGGAAAGAAACGATAAGAGATTTCATAACGCCCAAGATAATCAGTGACCTAAGTAATCCAACCCGTAATCATTCTCTAACTCCGATTCAGCAGCTGTGTATGACATTATGATAGGCGTATACAATAGTGATCCCCTTTCTACCCGCTGTTTTCTTCTTTACCATAGTTTCAATACGTTCACATATATCTATCACTTGTTCCGGTGCTTTATATTCAGTTGGATGTTCTATTGAAGGTGGTGCATTCCTATAACGAGTCCTGCATATTTATATTACTTTATTAATTTAACTTATTATATTCAATATAACCTATGGTTTGCCCGCAAGAGGGCAGGTGGCACGTTCCAACAGGCAGATCTAAATGATCGAAACATGTTAGACTTTTTGACTATCCTAGGGCAACTGGAGAGCCAAACATGACTGTGTGGGAGGACATTCCGCACTAGTTCTTTTATTGACTCACTTAGCACTTCTTGGATGGGGCTGATCTAACCCCTATTGGTCCATATTACATGTGATCCTCTTCAAATGTCATGCACTAAGACTTTGCAGGATCTAAGGCGTGTCAGAAGGACAATTATCCTATGGAGGTAAGGGTATGAACAGTTGTGCAGTTCCTTTAACACAAAAAAACTAGCAAAATGTACAGTTATGAAAATAATAAAAACACATAAATCGATAACCAGTCGTCAGCAGGTACCCGCCTGGTCGCGTTTCGGTCCCTCTACCTGGATCTCCCTCCACATGTTTTCCAATTTTTATCAGATGAGAATCAGTGAACTCAGCAACTCAATTAGTGAAACATCAACCAAATTGTAAATGAATCGCGCTATAAAATCCAAATATTCAATAGGCCTGTAATTCAATGTAACTGAAGTTCAAAGACTAAGTAAATATGACAAAACAAAGCACCTGATACAAGTCGTACCTGGTTTTCCCGATGCACCTACCCAAATCGGTTATCACTTAGCCATCGATGCAATAGGGGATTAGTTACCTTCTTCTTCTTTCATCATCTTATTTAATGTGTTAATGACCGACCTAGTACACTATCACATTGACGATCCTGCCCGAATGGTCGGACGACTTGCTAGTAGGCCTACAGACGAGTAGGCCGGAGTGAAAAACTGCACCGCACAAAATTCAAATTATTGCATTCAAGAAATAATTCACCACGGTTAACCGAAATCGAGCTAAAATTGCCCTATCTAAAAACGACGGAATTGACCGTTATTTAAAAAACCGAGACTGGTTTGGGCTTTTTAGCTGTTTCTGATACTGGATATTATTAAATTCTCTGATTTATTCTGCGTCAATCAAATTATCAAAAATAAACTTCTACAGAAAAGTTATTTTGCTGCTCCATAAAACATCTTCCGAATGCAATCATCAGAAATTTTTAGAATGGAAAATCGTAATTGTAATGAAGTGTGTGAAGTTGGGTCAACTATTTTTTATTAGAGTCATTCTATTCGCACCAAATTCTACTTTATCAATCTCAGACTCCTGATCACGAATCTGGGCTAATATTCCGCAAATTCGCAGTCGTGTTTGAGAATTTCGAGTTTACAGATAAAAGTGGTCCCGTTGTGAATTCAGCGGAACCAACTTCTTAGTTTCGCTGATAGGCGCGTTAAGTCAGCTATATATTGTCACTAACCGATCCAACTTGTTGCGCTGATCACAACTATACGCTTCATTTTTCACAGCAATTGAATTAAAAACGGTAATATCGCAATATTCTCATGTACGTGTGAGAAGTTAGCGGAGCTACACAACGGAACCATTTCTTATTACAGCGTGATTCTATTCGAAACGACTTCTATTATTCATCCAAATTTCATTGCGATTAATACTCGAAAAATTCCTTGTAATTTTGATTATTACTGACTTGATGAAAAAATAAAAATATAGATCAATAAATTAGAAATGTAACAATGAATAGAAAATCGATAATGATTACCCATAATTTCAAATGGGACTTAGAAAATTAATTGTGGTTTCTGACACACACACTAATTATGGAAATCTCTAAATGTTTCCTTAGGTATAGAGGAAATGAATTGCATTGGATTCGATCTGACTAATTTTCAGATTTATCTGATAACAAAATCTATTTTAATGTGCGCGAAGTTTCAACTTTGAGGGCGATGTAATTGTCGGTTTATTATGTTATGATGAATATGACACTTGCTTGCGTTGTTTTCCACATAGGATACTTCAGCATTAGGAATTTCCGCGGATCTCATACAAATATGTGGTACTTGGATCCGGTACATTCCAGAGTTGAATTATCATTTCAATTAAATTGAATGATAAATTCGACAATCATTTTTAATGGATGTTTAATTGCGACAATTGTATTTACAATACCAGAGATGGAATGGGTGATGGTCCGACCTTCCGGAATTAAAACTGGTCTGTGATATAAATGTCATGACCTGATGCTATCATATTCATGCGATTTTTCATGATTTATGCGGTCATGGTGAACAGCGTAATATCTCGGGTGTTTCGGAAACATATTCAGCGCAAAAAAAACTTTCATTCATGGAAAAAAATTATTCATCGACGTTTGAAAGTTGAAGTCTGAAAATTGATTAAAGCAGGGTGCATAACAGAATCGGTTCCAGTAATTCCCTGAGTTTTCCCGGTTTTCCAGGTCGTTACACACTTCAAAAGCAAAATTTATATCAAAAAATTACAAAATTACATGAATCAGTTGATGAAAATTAAATGTTAGGCCGACTTTGTGATCATTAGAAAGTACGAAAAATGAACCCTTCTGTCGTTGGAAAATCGCTCACATCTCATAAATAGTTCACGGGCCTGATCATCTGTGCTCGCTTAAAAAAAAGTTAACTGACTAAATGCGTGATGAAATGTGTAGGCCTAATGCAGTTCACTCTTTCACGGTTCTGTTCAAAAACAATAAGCTCAATTATGTAAATGTCATTAAATTTTCAATGGACTATCAGTCAATCCCGCGTTCTTGAACTATTTTCCTTGGCCGTCGATTAGTAATGCGGTACACGTGCATGTCGCGGATAACTGGCAGAACAGGTCTGAGATAGTTGTACACTTTTTTCTAGGCATATGGAATAGGCTAGTAAAATTTACTCGATAAGTTACCTAGAATGGTATTTATTGACTTATTTTCGTGTTTCCGGCATTGTCGGAACCGGAACAGAGAACAAAACCTTTACCGCTAGCAGAGGCTTCAGATGACTCCATATACATGTACTAGCGACCTCGATATTCTGGAAGCAGTGGTCTGAACATAATCCCCATTGGTTTGGGTGGCCTTCCTGTCATGATTTACTGTGAGGCTTTCGAACTCATTACCTAGCTTAGCCATTGACTTTTATTCGAAATATCAGCGAAAACTCTGATACACCTTTTCTGTCAGTGGCAGCGTTGGAAGAATTTTGTTAGCATGATTTTGGACTGACATCATCCTCAACTTGGTGTGGATGTAGGCGCATAAGTAGCATACAGTGTTGAATTGCGCGATTTTTCCTAAGATTTTCTATTGCTCAATAAATTGTGCTTCTGTAAAATATCTTTCAACTCATGAAATTGATAACGTAAGATAAACGATCATTTAGATATGATTTTTTCAGTATGTATTGAGAGACTGCATAATTTTCATATTACGAGTATGTTGCAAAATTGCATGCAAAAACTTATGAAACACAAAATTCAAAACGATTTTTTGCGACTCTATACAGTTTGTATGTACGAATTATAGTCAACCCAATTGCAAACACGACTTCAATGTATTTAGCGATTTCACTATAAGCGACGCGTCAACGACATAACCATAGCCTCACAGACAACATTGACAGTCATATGGAAATGAAGCAAATATATTTAGTAATGAATATTCCATCCAGATGTTGTGCATGTTTACTTGATTATATCAATTAAGATTCGAAGACATTTAATAGAAATAGTGAGCTTCATAACAGTCCTACTAATAGTAGTTGAAATCAAGAAATTATGCTCATTGAACTTAGAGGAAAAAATCACGAAATGGCGTTCCCGGACTATTTAAAGGCTAGTTGGCTATTCCGCAAAAATTTAAGGGTGATTCCCGGACGCGGATTAGAACCCTGATTATACCATAGACATCGAAAAGAAGGTCTAGGCAATATTAAACAACATTTGTTAAATATTTTAGTTGTAATGGAAAATATGGGGCCTCGGCAGTCCATTTTATGAATTTCCTAATCATTTGAATTCTTTGGGTATCTACAATCCTCCTTATAATCACATTTCAAGTTAAGTATTTAGAATTTTCCAATGCCGTTTCCAAGAGACATTTGAATGATTTATTTTCGAGGAAAATCTTCCACATTTCATACAACGCATATTTTTGTTGCATTCTATGCATAAATCAATCTTATCAGTCTCTTTTCGCACTAATAGGTAACTTTCCAGTTCAATTAACCAGCTTGGCATCGCAGAAAGCAATGATAGTGATGAATAATAACCAAAAATTTCAAAAATCTGTCAAAATTGGCAATCTTAAATTTTGAATTTCTATTTACAGTACAAAGCTGACCGAGTTAGATCAAATGCAACCATTAAAAAGTTTGCACACTAACTATGCTATAACGGGAATTTCGTGGGAATTGGAGCATTACTCAAGAAGTGAGGCGTCGAATCTCCCTCTCCCCCACCCAGCGAGTTATATATGCACTTCAGAGCCGGGAATGGACAGAGTTAAGCAAGTGACTCCTTGTAACAAAAAAATCCGAACAGGTATCAAACACGACGGCCACTTCCCAACCGCCAAAACCCAACTCTAACTTTGCAGACTGTGCCGTAGACATTTTGTATGAGGGTAGAATTTCTTTGTATGAGTTTGCCACTCATTCAATGAACACCGTCTGCATCAAATTTACTTAATAGAATGTCAACATATCGAAATTATGCATTTCGACATTTTCATGTGCACGGTTGCCTAAAGATGTCTAAGCAGGTTTTGCGTGCGCGCTATTCCATGATAATACTTTGACAAAACGATTTGTGCTGCTTTTTTGCAAATTATTTCAGGAAACATGGTATAAAGAATGAAACTAATCTCGTGTTGTTTATGTGGCTTTCATAACATCAGCTTGGACTATGTTTTCCATGCTATTTTTCTATTTCTCAAATAATTGTATAGAAATTGAATTAGAACATTTCGCGACTTTACTAATTATTGCCAATGTGCGTTGTACAAAATAATTCAGTGAAATTGTCAAATTTTGATCGTCGTCCGATAGGCAGGCTATTAAGTACGAGACAATGGCAGTGGTGTGCACTCAATTATGAAATTTATCACCAACCAATTTGGTGCAAGATTAGACGAGCGATTATGCTGCTATGTAAAATGAAGAAAAAATCACTTTTCACATGAGTTTTTAAATTGAGACTTCAAGAATATTTGAGACTTTGCCTGATGATGTCCTTGTTCTGAGGATTTTCAATTTGAAACTCAATCCTACAGTCAACTTTTGGGTTTGATTCATTATAGACTCAATTCTACGTTGATTTCATTTCATCATATATTGAATCGCCTGTATTATGAACAGTCATTCCATCATCAAAAGTCGTCCATTTACTTTTAAGGGACGTCGTTTTATAAACATGTGCAATTACCCTACACATGCTTGATGCTTGAACGAACAGAAGCCTTTATTTGTCTGCATACTTGCATTAAATTTAAAAGGAAATCGATGCACAATTAGCCCATTCCAGTGTTGGATGCGGCCCACGTCTTACGTCATTAAGCTGCGGCCCGTCAGAACCCGCACACTTAATTTGCAGGCCGAAAACACGAGTAATAATACACATGAAGGGTAGCGGAAATTGCACCATTTCACAGTATGAATTGCTTGTTTAACGGCTGTATGTGCTTTCAATGTTAGCAAATGACGTTGTTAAGGAATTTGCATTTTTGTGTTTCATTTAGTTTATTAAACAATCAATAATTATGAAAAATTAGTTAACTCAGCAATAGATAGTAACAGCGGTACTTATCTCTTTTAATCGCATTCGATCATCTCCAATGATATCACTGAAGCTTAGCAGAAATGCAAAACATCACGTGTTATCCAAATATGCATGCATTCATAATATCCAAATTGCATGTGCACGATAATCCACGTAACCCGACAAACGCTTTTCTTTGTCGTGAGTTATTCCCCGGACCGCCCGACATCTAACTCTGGCCCTTTCTGATGACACTTGGTCATATTAACAAGTGCGATATACCATGCACGAGTGTCGAGAAGAAAGATGAGAATTGCATTGCGGAAAGTGGAAAGCCAGACAGCGCTGCTTCTTGTCAGACAGGATCAGAAAAAATTACACATGTAAATCCAATGGGGACCATATTGAAGTTTGGGGATTTTTTATGTTTTCTATGATTACATAAAAAGTACCAATACTAGAACATAATTATTGCACTTCTGATCGATTATGTATGCGAGAATGAGGTTAAATGTTGCTAAACTTGGTCAAAATTGTTAAATCTGAATGTTGTCTTTAGCTTCATAGACATAGATACATGAACCAGTGATTTCATGACTAGAAGACATTCCACACCAAAAAATATGACTTTGGACTTAGTTATTTTCACTTAATCGGAGAAAACATAGAAAATCTCACTTTTGCGAAAGCATCAATGTGTCACCGATTGGATTTACACCGTGCTTTCTGATTCTTTGATAATTTCTGACAAGATGAAGAACCGGGTAGGACTAGGCAGACTCGAAGATTCGTAGTAGCCATCAGGTGTGCATCGTCTTATTTTCTTCCTCGTTCTCTGCACAAAACTAGTGCTGGATGTCGGACAATTTTGAGTGGAAATTGGAAAATGACTGTACTTATCATGTAGAAACGAATATATAGTGTAGCAATGAGAAACTTTAAATCAATCTTGAAAATGCATCAATAACTCGGCGCAATGATTTGAATCAAGTTCCGCCTTGCTGTTAATTGCCATGTCTGCACGACTGAGTTACGGTCGCATGAGTTTAGGAGCAAGGAGCAAGTAAATTAATATTAATACCAAAAGTGAAATATGATTTTAATTTCATTTGACAAAAGCAATGTACAAACAAAAACTGTGCTCCTTTAAATTTAAAAAACGTGCTTTAAAACAAGCAATATTTATAGTAACACAGTTAGAGATCGACCATTTATTAGATCCTACACTGAAAAAGGCATTAGACTATTTAAAGAAAAAACGAAAGATTTATTTACTAACGCACCAGGACGTTCCACTTCAATATCAGATAGAATGAGTAACTTTCAAGATGAGCTAATAAACCTACACGACACAATTTTTCCACTAAAGCAAATCTCTAGAAAAATGTTTAGAGAGAAGGATTGGTTCTCAGATGACTTAAAGAAACTCCACAGAAAGAAAATTCAATTATACAGGAAATGGAAAACTACTAGACTTCAGGAGGATGAAACAAATTACAAAACTTTTGCAAATAGATTCAAATACATGGCTAGATCGGCCGAAAGGAAGTATTATAGTAACATATTTTCAGCTATTAAAAATGACACCAAAGAACTATGGAAACGCATAAACCACGTAAGAGGCAACTCTAAGACAGATAGTAGCTTCATTACTGAATTACAGACAAATACCGGTATTGTGTATGACCATTTTGATATGGCTAATGCACTAAACGAGCACTTTGTAAATGTTACTGAGAAACTAAAAAATAGCAGCAGCAATTCCAACAAGGATGACTACTGCCAGGAAAGCACCACTTCAATTGTGTTTGAAGACATCACACATACCGAATTGATCGAAGTAATGAACAAAGTACACAATAGTAAATCGACAAATGATGAACTTCCCCTGAGAATTTTCAAACAATGTTCCAAAAATGTTTTCTCATATCTATGTCAACTATTGAACGAATCAGTTAAATCGGGCATCTACCCTAGCTGTCTAAAGAAATCAATTATTATACCCATCTTCAAAAAAGGAGATAAGAAGTCGCCATCCAACTATCGACCAATATGTCTACTGAGTTATATAACAAAAGTTTTCGAAAAATTGATTCATAGGAGGATATTTGACTTCTTAAATAAGAAGATGTTGTTATATGAAAACCAATTTGGATTTAGGAAAAATCATTCTACCAGTCTAGCTCTCTTGAAAATGTTAGACAAGATATACAAGGCAAAAGCTAAGAATGAATACAGCGTAGGACTAAATCTGGACATAAGTAAAGCCTTCGATGCGGTCAACACTGAGTTATTGTTGAAAAAGTTAAACAAAATAGGTATCCGCGGCTTCTTGCACGAATGGCTTCAATCATATCTAAAAAATAGACCTCACATTGTTTTTATCAACAACGTCAAATCGAAGGAGCTTACCGCTAAGTCTGGTGTTCCACAAGGCTCAGCGTTGGGGCCTCTATTATTTTTGGTTTATATAAATGACATAAAAAACATTAGCCACCATGGCGAACTCAGTCTCTTTGCGGATGACATAAGCCTAGTTGTAAATGACAAAACTCTAAACGATGCAATAGAGAAAACTCAACTTTCACTGAATAGCATCCTGAAGTGGATGGAAAGTAATAAACTAACACTAAATATAGATAAATGTGAATACATCATCTTCAATCCCATGAGCCACAAAAGTGATTGTGAAATGTCCAAAAATATACATATTGAGGGCACCAACTTGAAGAAAGTTGAACATACAAAAATACTAGGAATAAAGTTCGATAATAATGTCAAATTCGATGAACATATTGCGACTGTTGTCAACAAATTAAAAAATTTCATTCCGATTTTCTATCGGCTAAGAGATATTCTACCACTAGATGTCCTTCGCATGATGCACGAACAAGTTTGTCTCCCTCTGATAAAACATTGCCTAATAGTATATGGTAGTGGAAACAAAAATTCGAATCGTTGTTTGCAAAGAATACATAAAACTTTGATTAAGATAATCTATCGAAAAGAAAAGCAATCACTTGAACTTCATTTCTATGAGAAGGAGCAATATATGAATATTGCGAGTATGTATCAATATGAACTTTTAGTGCTAGCATACAAAATTAAGTACACAAAGAACACGTTGCCATCGATCTATCAAAACTATGTAGAATCATCGACTAGACGATCCGATAGCTTCAAATTGCCGTTTTGTAAGAAATCATTAGAACAAAAAATGAGCACTTTTCAAATACCATTTACATGGAATGTGCTCCCCAATGAAATAAAAAGCTCAAAATCAATTAGAGAATTCAAAAAGAATATAAAGTCGTATCTAATAAAAAAATGGACCCATTTTAGAAACCTGACCACTCTTACTCACGATAGATAAAAACTCTCTACTCTAAATGTTATCCAAAACTAAGCATCAGATGTATGTACATTATCTGTATTATTTAACAAACATGTATATAATTATGTGCGGGCCAGTCATATACCCCTTCTTGTGGGTCCTCTGGTCCCTTTCTCCATTATTGTTGTATCTCCACATTGTTGTATTACTCTTGCATGCTATTCGAATGTACATACTCTGCTTGTTGTCTATGGAGAATAAACATATTTTCTATTCTATTCTATTCTGTAACCCTGATCTTGAATAGTCGAGATCTCGCCACTACAATCGTGAGATCTCAAGCGTCTAAACAATGGTTGAGATCTCGAGATTGAATTCACTTGGTGCCGCGTTTATCAAAAAGTTGACCTCTCAGCTGCGGTATTTATTACAAGGCATTGTTTAATAGAGAAAATACGGTATATATAACGACAATAATTTATTGACTAGATAGGCAACAAATCCCCTACCCAAAAATAATGGAAGTCGTGTGGCCATGAGCATGCGTGTACAAGTTGAAGATACACATAAGAAACAAAAAAAGGAAAAAGGGTACAACCAAAATCCATTATTCGTGAATTGCATCATTGCTAAAACAAAAGATATTTTTCTAATCACAGCTTTGATTACAGACAGTCGATATGTTTTCGAGCATGAATTTGTTTCTGGAGTTAAATAATGCAGAGGATGATTTCTGTTTTTGAATAAAGCTTTTGAACAAACGCATGCCAATAACATATTGACAATCATTACAAGTGAGAAACGTAGAGGCAGAGAGAGAGAGAGAAAATTACAGATGAAGAATAAATTGATCAGATTTGAATCAAATATAAAAAACAGTATTACTGTCGAACTTTCCTGTCAATTAAGTGATGTAGGTTGGTCTTGTTGATTTTCGACAAATCATCAATAGACCGGAAGCCCAGAAGATCGACATCTGCGTTAGCAGATTTTAGCAATAACATGACGGTGATAGAACAGAGGAAATAAATCACAACAATTGCCATTTGATATAGATTCTGCATGGAGGGCCTATACAGAGGTTTTATTCATGCACGTTTTGGATTTCTCCATTATCAGTGGCGTCAAATGTTTCAAAACAAGCTTTCAGATTGAGACTGACTTAAAATCTTGCGATTGGACGCTATGAAATTCCTATACGCGTGAGGCAACACAACCTCGCTCGCACAAAAATGTCGCAGCCTGTTATACTGAAGAGTATTTGATTAATCTCGGGTGGCCTGTGTGCAAATTCATGTAGATTCGAATATTCGAACATGCGAATATGATTAAAAGCACTATTATTGACTTCGTTAATGGTGCGAGAAAATTATGATTAACTGTGTTTGATTAACATTCATTTTTTTGGGGGAAACGGCTTCTGAAAATACACTATATGCATAGATAGTTAAGTGCGAACATACGTGTACTTTTTAGTAATTATGAATTTAATTGTTTTAGCAATTTGACTGTCTTCATTTTCTGATCATGACAACGGTTTTTATGGTTCCAAAGTTTCAATAATTTTACTACTAAAAACGAAATTGCAAAATGCGTTAAAATCCGATATGTAATGTAATGCTAAATACATCGTCAAACCATGCACAAACCATTCATGTTCGAAATATGATAAAGCAGGATAGACACAAGGATGAATAACATGCGATATGATTTTCTAAAATAAATTTGACAGATCCGATGGTGTATATAACGGATAATCCTGTCGCCAGTCTACTCTATAAAATATCTAGGAGTTTGTATGCCTTGTATAGAGGGCATATAACCGCTTTATCGTTCGCACTTGTAGATGCGATAATGTGAGATTCAAATCGCTATTAAACCTCAAACTAAGTTACTTCAATCATGTGACCATTTGCTAACTGACAAGCTTTGTGAATTGTTAACTGATATTATCACAGTTGATTGAAAGCTCTACCTCACTTAAATTCCGAAAACATGAATGCCAAATATTTTTATCATACAAACCATTGTTCAATAAATATTTATAGTCGGTATTCTGATATAAGCTGCATACATGCACTCAATAGGGCTTTGCAGCAGACTTATTCGCCGAGACATTTGACGGCCAGTACCCATTGATAGCCTAATTTCTATTTGCTGCAACTACTGGTATGTCAAATTGATTTTCCTGTACTGAATGAATATAACTTTTTGCCAAACGCACGACCACTTGTTCCTATCAGGCGGATCTCAAAATGTAAATCCGAGAGCGAATGGGGAAAGTCTATTTTAAAAAGCTCGGAAACTGACACCGCTTTAACAAAAATATTGAGTCTGTCATCGACATGTAGTAAGCAATTCCAAACATACTTCCAGGCCTATATTAAATTGCCCATGCTTATGACGTCATCGCGAGTTATCCCTGGATCACGAATGTTCTTGTAAATTTATAATCACAACAATTTTAGATCTTTTGTAGACTTAGAGGCTACATGAAGGTAGATTTTCAGGCAATTATCAATGAATATTAAAAAATCAATACAAATTCGAATAGCCTTTTACAGTTATACCAAAATTGTGTGCTTGATACATGCATTTAGGCCTATTTGTGCTTGCACCTAACAATGTTCAAACCACACGCATTTCCTAATCGACATTTTCCGTAGCCAAAGTGGGGGAGGTGATAACACATTTTGTCGAATATAACCCGCAATTTATTTTGCAATTTAAGTGATGGCTGTATTAGAGGGATTGGCTCTACTTGACGGTGAGCTGTATGAATACATTTTCGAACTTGTGATCCAACTTTCTCGATTTTCAGGTATGAAGTGAAGAAACTGTGTGCATTGAAGATGAGAGGGAATTCGAAAGGAAAAAATCGAAGAGAAAGATGAATACGGCATAGTGATGACAAATCTTGAGATTCAAAATTCAAATTTTGCAGTTTTGCAGAAATTACAACGGAATTGACTGGTCATGATTGTAATGCAGAAGGAATGATGGTATTTCACAGATTATCATGACAGCCTTGGAGATTTAGTGTTTGTTGAATGACAAATTCGATGGGTTCCTATTACTTTCATGCTCAACCTCGAGTATTTTCTTAAGCTTGATCATATCATAGGCAACCTGCCACTGGCACAGTAAAATCACATAATCAAAGACAATGGTTTCAATTAACTTTGAAAGATGCAAATGCGTCCACATCACTATTCAGATTCAAGAAATGAAACATGAATTTAGTGATCGAATCATAAAATCAGGCCGGTGAAAATTGAACTAAAACTTGAGATTTCAGTCAAGAAAGCACGAATAATATCGTGACTTTTTCATGAAGACTTTCATTATAATACTATTCTTGAAAATCCCTTGATAATCAACTTGATTTCCGCTTAGTTAGGATGCTTATTATCAAATATTCATTCCATTTGATATCCAACTTGTTTCATACTACTTATATAGGAGAGTCATCTCGGTAGTATATAAATTGGCAAATTTCGACTTCTTTCAAAAGATCAAACAATTTTTTGGACCTAGGGAACATAATCTCCGCAAAAAACTGAATCTCTTCATGCAAAAATTTTCACTGTATACAGATACTTTTTTGTGTCGACACTCTACTTATATATTCCTACTCTATGGATGGAAACTAGCAGCCGGACAAAAATCGTCTGAGGAAAACTGTTGCCTGACATCATATTTTCTCGGTTTTTCTAATACCTGTACAGAGGCAGACGAGGAAGCAGGATGCTTTTGAGAGAACAAAACCTTAGAAGGGGATACTGCTACTGCATAAGTGCACTGCGGTCGGGGAATCAAGGGTGTTGGTGTCTCTTATTGACTTATTGTTTAGCAAAATCAAAAAAAGTTTGGCGCCAAGCCACGAAAAAAAGTCTTCACCAAGCCACGCCGATGTCATAAAAAGAGTGCGACTGAAGGCAGCATGTCATCTCCAAGTGATATCAGCAGCTTATTGTCCTATCATGATTGACGGAATGCTACCAGCATTCATTTTGGAGCGAGACAGCATATCAGCATGTCATTCGACTGTCACACTGTGTATTGACAACAAAGGTCTGTCGTAGTATATTGAATGTCTAAAGAGAATGACAGACTAAGTCAATAAGCATTGGTTTGTGTGTCGATACGGGAGGTTCTTCATTGTTTAGCAAAATCAAAAAAAGTTTGGCGCTCCCAAGGTTGTGACGAGGATTTTATTTTAAAATTGTATAAAATACACCCGACCGGTTTCGTCGCGATAGGACAGTCTCAAGGGTTAATTATGTACGTCTCCAAGAGTGCTTAAATATATGAAGTAAAAGGTAGGACAACTCTTCACATCTGTTCATGACGTCTGTTCATTTGTGGCATGTTCTTTGCAATATAGCGAGCTTCAGCCAACCTAGTAGATATCGCATTGCGTTGTTTATTGATTATTTTGCAGTTAAAGTCATTAATACTCATCACTTTAGTCGGATGGTCTATACGATTGTGATCGCTAAGTGCACTTTTGCAGTCACGGTGTGAAATACTTCTTTTGTGTTCTTGGAAACGATATCGAAAAGGTCGACATGTTTGGCCTATATAGCTTTGGTTACAAAGCTTACAAGAAAAATTATAAATTAAGTATTTATCATTGCAATTATATTTAGGTGCGGTAACTTTACAGATATCACAATTACAAATAAATTTATTTTTACAATTATTATTTACTGTTGAAATGAGGTAATTACCTGGTTTAGAAACGATTCTAACGGGTAAATTGTACTTTTTATTTAATTTATTTAATTTTCGTAACATACTGTCGTTAATATAATCTAACGTTACTGACACCTTTTGACTTTCGTCGGGAACATTTTTGTTGGTCTTACATGTATGTATACTTTGAACTTTATATTTAGCACTCTCAAACTTGATCAACCTTATCACTCGGGTATATGCTTGCGTAAAGATAGTTGGCTACCGAATTACATCAAAGATAATTTTGTACGTAATAGTATTGAATACGTCCACAATCGTTGTTCTAATGATGCGTATTTCTCCAAATCATGTACTATTATGGAAAATAGAATAAAACAAAATGGATTCAAGTTTGACAGTGCTAAATATAAAGTTCAAAGTATACATACATGTAAGACCAACAAAAATGTTCCCGACGAAAGTCAAAAGGTGTCAGTAACGTTAGATTATATTAACGACAGTATGTTACGAAAATTAAATAAATTAAATAAAAAGTACAATTTACCCGTTAGAATCGTTTCTAAACCAGGTAATTACCTCATTTCAACAGTAAATAATAATTGTAAAAATAAATTTATTTGTAATTGTGATATCTGTAAAGTTACCGCACCTAAATATAATTGCAATGATAAATACTTAATTTATAATTTTTCTTGTAAGCTTTGTAACCAAAGCTATATAGGCCAAACATGTCGACCTTTTCGATATCGTTTCCAAGAACACAAAAGAAGTATTTCACACCGTGACTGCAAAAGTGCACTTAGCGATCACAATCGTATAGACCATCCGACTAAAGTGATGAGTATTAATGACTTTAACTGCAAAATAATCAATAAACAACGCAATGCGATATCTACTAGGTTGGCTGAAGCTCGCTATATTGCAAAGAACATGCCACAAATGAACAGACGTCATGAACAGATGTGAAGAGTTGTCCTACCTTTTACTTCATATATTTAAGCACTCTTGGAGACGTACATAATTAACCCTTGAGACTGTCCTATCGCGACGAAACCGGTCGGGTGTATTTTATACAATTTTAAAATAAAATCCTCGTCACAACCTTGGGAGCGCCAAACTTTTTTTGATTTTGCTAAACAATGAAGAACCTCCCGTATCGACACACAAACCAATGCTTATTGACTTAGTCTGTCATTCTCTTTAGACATTCAATATACTACGACAGACCTTTGTTGTCAATACACAGTGTGACAGTCGAATGACATGCTGATATGCTGTCTCGCTCCAAAATGAATGCTGGTAGCATTCCGTCAATCATGATAGGACAATAAGCTGCTGATATCACTTGGAGATGACATGCTGCCTTCAGTCGCACTCTTTTTATGACATCGGCGTGGCTTGGTGAAGAAGGAGAGAGGTTTTCTCCACCTCCGACGTCGGCTCGATTCCATGGTCAGGAGAGTGCGGTCGGGGAATCAGAGGTGCTGCGGTCTTTTATTGACGTAATAGCTGTCATTCTCTTTAGGTATTCTGCTACTACTGTATATGTTCCTCTTTGAAGCTTTCAACCTCCCGCGAACATTCTTCTAACTAGTCTTCCATTCCAGCTTTGACGATTCGAGCTTAGCTACATACATGAATATAGGTCAAAAGTCAAAAATGTTTATTTCCAAGAACATTGGAGAACAGGAGCATGTGCGCTCACATAATATCCACAAAAAACATAGCTTGATGGCGGAAAACAGCGTGCGGTCGGTGTTGTTGGAAAATCATTTTCTGAACAGGAAGGAGAGGAGAATTGACGAAAATAGGCAGACTACATAAAAAACATTATCTCTTTGTACATATATATATACTAATTTTGAAAATAGTTTTGTTTATCTCTTTCTTCCCTCCCTATTTATCTCCTGTTGCTCTACATCAAGTTCTTGAACTTCATTCTTCGAACATGTTAACATTCCTATGTCCACCTACAATTTAGAACGCTACAATACTCGACTTCAACTGCTGAATTCCGTGAGGTCTTATTATACGTCTATCTTCTAGTCGGGACAGCGGGCGGTCTCTACCCCCTGTGGAGGCCTTGGTCCACAAGTGGTGGGACAACAATTAAATCCCTACCGGCGGCATCAAAGTTGTGTCCGACCAAGCGTGATATAGAACTAGGAAGCAGATAATCTTTCAATCCGGCGTGCATCCATGGGAGCCACAAAGCATTCACTTCTGTGGGGCATCTCACACTGGTAACATTAAGGTGCGAAAATATTTTCAATAAGGCGCTGAGTTTATATGCCACATCCAACAACAACCATCAATAATGTTTCTTTAATGTTAATCGTTCTCTAACCACTCGCTGCAGGCTCCGTAAGTGTGGAGAGATGAAGGCTGTTAATTCAATCTCAGAACGAAGCTTGAAGGAATCACGGTCAAATGTTGAAAAAAAGCCAGACAACACGTCAAACAGAAGTGTATATGACCTAGAACGGAGACATAAAGATTTAGTTGGAAGTAAAAGCGGTAATGCCGTGTTAAAGAAGAATTAAATCTTGAACTGATTCTGTCTTTGAGCCCTGGAAACTTGTAATTCTGAAGTGTCACATAACAGCGAACTGCACAACATCATCTAATATGCTCGGAATGACTATAGATTTCTGACATGGCTCCTGCCGATAATTTAATTTCGAATCGTGGGCGTCAAATAAATATCTCCGCGATTTATAGGCCTACGCTGATTTTAATGCGATGGTCTAATTTCATTACAGATTAGATTACAGATATATATGCACACGTAGTATTTGACTTCCAGACGAAAGAATGCGAATGAACATTGTGTTTGTTCGAACTCGTCATAGGAACGTAGCGAACTAATGTAGCTCGGTTTTAATAAGAAAATATTGTAAAATCTCATTATGAATTTGATTATCTCTATACCAATCGTAACTTTGGAGCTTATTCAGCAGAGATAGGAATTCCGTTAATTCCCATTACTTCTATTAAGAGAAAGTAATAAAAGTAATTCTCAAATATAAGCTGATGTAAAACATCAGAATTTTTATGAGCATGCTAATCAATAAATAAGATAGTTTAGTGATTCGCTGTAAGCAAAAATGTGAGAAAAGTTGGGCTTTTGAATGCAAATTTGAAATTAAATCCAGCTCCAGTTTGTCATTTAGCCAACAAAAATAGGACATCCAACATATTTCAGAAAAAATTGAGCAAAAGTTGAATCTATCTGTGTACTTGATTGAATTTCAAGCGCATTTATTGGTGGGATATTTGCGCTTGAATGTTTCATCAAAAAATTTTCCACAAAATTTTAATCCAATTTGTTTTATTGATAGCCTAAGATAATTGGTACATTCTCTATGGCGAGGCAGCAGTTCAAAATCAGTGTAAAACAGCGCAGATAAGCACGGATTAGGATTGAGTTAATGACGCATGCTTGGCCTGATATTGATAATTTTCTGGTCCTTAGATCATTTTGAGATTATAGACAATGCACCCGATAAATCACAAACGTGCTTGCATATTGCTTAAAACTACCTACTTCCACTGCCTACTTTCGCCCTCCTGTTGAGTAAGATAGTTCTTTTTTACAACTCGAAAATCATAGAATACTTATTTACTGCTATAAATTTATTCAAACGCTCATTTCCGCGCAGTAACTTAGCAAAATTCCTTTGTTTGTGAATTCAAAAGTAGTGCATCTAATAGCTGTGATGTCAGTATATAGACTTGATATAAAAATACATTTTAGCTTAATCTGAACATACGAGAGATTTACGTATTGGTTAATTCACCAAATATCACTAAAATTGTGCACACACTACAGACTTTTGTAAAAATGCTACGAAATAATTCAAATATCTATTGTTGTTGGTAATTTAATAAATGTCGGAAGATTTTTGCGAATTGACATCAACTGATTCATTACCTATAAAGCTTCAATAATAACATTCTCGCAATTAATCTGCTGATGTACGGAACAACTTATTAAGGCAGCTATGTCTTCAGAGGGGAGGTGTGAGAGATTGTAGACAGAATCTACTGGTCAATACTATTATCCACGAGGAAATATATAATTACTCGGAAAGCTCTTTGAACTTTAAGAATCTTAAGAACCTACCTTGATAACATTGTAAGTCACTGGGAATATTAATAACTTGAAAATTGAAATTTCCGGTGATACCTCCAGATATGATATAAAGGCCAAATTTCTCGAAATTATAAAACTATGTTGCCGACGTTTCAGTCATTCATCCTTTGTCAAGGCACAGAAAAATTCACAAAGTATGGAAATTGGGAACAACTTCAATAACTTTGTAGATGCCTTGGAATAGCCTCAATAACTATCCAGGTCGCCAAAAACCCAAGTAAGTGCTCGTTAAGGCTGACTTTCAAAGTTAACCAGAATTTTTTCCTCTGGCCTATATGACCATCATTTGACCAGCGTGTTGCCTACATTTTAGATGTGAAGAACGCCATCCAAGTATGGCATGCTAGCAAGCACAGAAGTAGAATAGGCGTTAATATATGCCTATCTTGATAATGAGTAACTTTGCTGCGAAGTGAGATTTTGGTGTACAGCTTTTAGGCAATTTTGCAGAGAACAGATAAAAATCTTGAACCAAATCCTGAGATATCTGCACATCAAGTCACAACACAATAGCGTACGCCAATTCAACACAGCATGTAATAGATGATTTTTGCATTGTCATTATAGCACGGCAACTTTAGCCGCACAGATACTTGAATTACAAGGGTACGAGTAACTTTCACATCCATCACTAGGATCCGCATGCGTAGCTACGAGTGCAAGCACATCCAAGTGGCTCGATCGCTCTTCGATAAATATCAACTGATTACAACTGCACAGCCTCTGTCATTTGCTCTGTACTCTAATAATCACAACATGGAAATATGATAAAGTTTAATAGATTTAATGAAGTGAGCAGAGATTTGACCTAAGGGAAGTCGCTAAAATCAAATGAAACTGCAGCTGCATGTGTCGTTCATTTTATCGATTCATTTAAATCTAAACTTGGGATTTAGGTGTTCACGCGAAGAATTAGTTTATATATCCAACATGCTCAGCCCAACTTGGTTATACTTTTGCTACAGCCTATGCTTCATATACTTGCATTAATTCATTGCGTTGCTTATATTCCTTACATTAATTATGTATTCAATCATTGTTGTAATAAATTAACTGGAGTGCATCACAATTAGAGTGATTCATAACGGCATTATATTCATGACGATGTTATTCAGAGGAAACCTAAACAATGTTAATTATATTATTCATTTTCATTCATTCAGGCGCTTCGGTAACAGATTATTTGTATACGAAAACCTCAATGTGGATTACTGAGATTAAAGTCCTATCATTAAAGAGGATCATTAAACTGAATCCGGATTAATTTGCAGATGTGAATATAGATAGACAGCTTTAGATCCTGTGAATCTTTTAGAATGTCAACCAATTTCAGCATTCATGCAAATGTGGCTACACAGCTGCATAAATATTCGGATCGATTGAATTAAGTTTTTATAATACTATTAAGTAAAAGAAAAGTCGGTTATTTCTGTCAGAAGTAATAATGCAGCTCGTGTCATAATGATTCCGAATTCGCTATTGTACATAAGAACAATCAACAATTAGACATATCAATCAATAACAAAGAGATACCAATTATCTAAATGAGAAATGGACATATTTACATGCACGATGTGCAGTTATAGACCAGTTAGCCTGTGCTTCATGAAAATAAAGAAGGGTACAAGCCTATATTTTGATGGGACCCGTCACAAGCATGCTACGCTTATAAGCTAAAGTTAGCTGTTTCGAAACTGGATGCAGGAAATGAGCCAAAGTTGATAAAAAACGAATATGGTCTGGAGGCACAAAAATCACTGACTCAAATGGTTTTTCTTTCAATAGTGAATCAGGGCATTAATTCAAATCGCATCTTGAATGTTACGTTGAAGAGTAGCCTATACTCTTATGTTCATTGCCTTCTTTCTATCGTCTTGATTTAATCAGAAAATAAGATTATTTTCGTTGAGGACCTTCATTAGTTTGCGTGCTGACATGATACTTTCAAAAAGATATAGCTGCAACCATAAAATTCAATAAAGAAGAACGTGAAAGTGCAAAAGCATTAAGCTTCATTCAAGACGATCGGAATATGTAAGTGCACATACCGGCATAACAGGATTGTGGAGGCATAGGCATGTTTCTGGCCTAGATTGGTGGCAGGCAGCTGTTGGAAAAGTGCCTCCAAAGCCCTACTTTGCTGCCCATACTGGTTGAATTTATATGTAGAATTTCAATCTTCAAATTCATTTTGAAATAAAATGGAGTAAATTTATCAACAGCATTTTAACTGTAGCTTACGTTTCTTGACGCACCAAAAACATCAAAACGAATAAAAAAATTGTGAAGAACATAAAGTTGATTAGCAATAACAGGTTGGCAGCAAAAAGGCAACGAAATGAAATGAAGACAATGCCATCATACTACTAAAGATGATCTTTCTAAAATTTAATAACTTCCGGTAAATCAAGATATCGGTGTCATACCCTGCAAATCATTTAAGAAGCAAATTGGCAATGGCATTGATCAATGTGCTGCACAATCAATATGGAACCATATTGCAATTATTGGAACCAATGGAAAAGGGGATCAACGCTATTCTAACAATACCACTCCCAACCTTTCACGATGCCTAGAGCTCCCGCAAATGGAGTTTGAATTTTGTCAAATAATTAGTCTGTTATGTTTTTTGAAAGTAATTCGGGCATGAAAGCGATCAGAAAATCTTATATTGTTATCCAATCGACGATTTTTAATTGCTTCATTTTAAACGAATGGAGTTTTTGGAGTTTTGTATACTGGATATTCTTCCATGCAATGGAAGATAAAATTGGAATGTGCAATATCCACTATACAGCAGGAAAATTTTATGAATGCTAGCTATATTTGATTTGTAATATAAGTATTGCTTACTTTCTAATGAAATGGAATAATTATCTTTAGATTTATCTTTGCATTACTCTTTGTATTAATGTAGGGCCTACAGTCGTGACCATTATTCCCGAATGAATTCATTCGACTTTCTGTTAACGTAGGAAATTTAAGCACCCGGTAAAGCTTTTCTCTACGTCCACCCAGTTCCTTGGGTAGGTCAGTGGTGAGAATCTTCCATCTTATGGGTAAAAATCTGAAAGAATTGCAGAATGACGTCATAATTACGCCAGTTGATAAAGCATCTAATAATTATGCCTTCATTTGCAAAAAGTTTTATCTCAAAATTCTCTTAGCCGAGTTGGGAATTGATATTTCCACGTCGAACATATCGGGTAATGATACCTATGGTCCAGAGCAAATTTTAGCGCAGAATGTAATTGAGCAACACACAACAATTATGAAAAGCGAGTTTAAACTATCTGTCTGTGAAAAAGACAGAAAATTACCAAAATTATATTGGATTCCAAAATTTCACAAAACTCCATGCAAATTTAGATTCATAGCAGGAGCACGACAATGCACATCGAAAAAGCTTTCCATCAAAGTAAATTCAGCCTTAAGTATTTTGCGTGACAATTTTCAGAGATATTGTATGGCAATTAAGAGAAACAGCGGTTTCGATTGCTTCTGGAGTATAAAGTCCACACAAGAATTTCTACATAGATTAAATTCGACACAAGTTCATTCATTGCAAGTTTTCGATTTTTCAACCTTATATACGAATCTTGATCAAAAATTGATTGAAGATCACATATTCGCTATTATGGATTTGGTGTTTAATTCCTCAAATAGAAAATTTATTTGCATTGGATATGATAAGTCCTTTTGCTCAATGAAAAAATATAGTGGTTATCACTGTTTTGATAAACAGAAGTTAAAAGAAGCCATACATTTCCTATTATCACAGACCTACGTCACATTCGGTAATTTAGTTTTCAGGCAGATTAAAGGCATTCCAATGGGAGGAAATTCTAGTCCACTCCTAGCTGACCTATTCCTCTTACACTGCGAATATGTTTTTATGCAAAATTTGATAAAAACTAAGAAATATCATTTAGCACGCTTGTTATCACCTACATCAAGATACATAGACGATATATGTGTTGTCAATTATAAACACTTTAATTCGTTGATTCAAAGAATTTATCCACCTGACTTGTTGGCGGAGAGAAATGGTGATAACAATAAAGAGGTAGTTTACCTTGATGTGAAAATACAAATCTCACAGAACAGGTTGAGAACTTCAGTATATCACAAGGTAGATGACTTCTCTTTCTCTGTGGTGCAACTGACTTTTCCAGAGAGTATGATCCCATTACAGATGGCCCTTCATGTTTTCGCGTCGCAGGTAGTCAGATATTGTAGAATATGCTCGAAGTTACAAGACGCTGTACACAAAACTAACAAGACACTAAATATCATGAAATCTAGAGGTTATTCTCAGCATGACTTGATGAGTTACACAGAAAAGGCTCTCACAAGGCATAATGAATCGCTTCACAAATATGGTCTTTTCTCGGCTCGACAATTCACTTCACTCTGTGAATTTCAATGAGGCACGCGACCAACAAACGACTCACATTTTCCTTAATGCCTTGCTGCATAGGTGAATAAACGACTAACAATGACTTGTAGTCATCATATGGGGGTGGGCAGTGAAGAGTGAATACAGAGCGCTTAGCGTGGCTTACGGGAGATGAGAGAGCTCCCATTGTTCAGTCTTGATGTATGAGGCGAAGTTTGTGTAAAGGCGGATTACATATTTATCACACAGCGATTACATCTTTATGGGATTCGAGGATGAACAGGATCTGTTTACTTGTGGGAATCGAAAAGGCAAAGATTGATGAACAGGATTTGTTTACATGTGAGGATCGCAAAAAGCATACTGTATTTATTAATGTGATGAATTTAATGACAGGATCTGTTTACATATGGGAAACGCAACAATTGAATGATATCTGATTTATCTTTGTGACATATCTTTCAAGACATATCATTACCTATTCAGTATTTTGTCAGCCACTATGTGTGGGACCCCGCTCGTCTGGGTTTGAGTGTTCAGGTTAGGGGTCGAAACACAACTAGACGAGTACCTGCTGATGACTGACGGACTGCAGTATTATGTTTTATATCCTTTAATCGGTAACTGAAGTAGTGGTCGATGTATTGTAATTCAAATGAAGAAATGTGGAATTACATGAAGTACTATAGACGGATGAAGAAACTGGCGATAACAAATTCAAGTGAAGAAATAGTATTTTCCATGTGTAGTCTTAGGTATAGTGTGTATAGTTTCATTGCTTTCGGTGTAGTAGAGTGTCATTGTAATTCTATTGTTTACCTCCATTATCCACTTTCCACTTATCCACTTTGTGTAGTGTCAGATATAGTTCACTTGTAATCAGTGTAGTAGCATCGTTGTATTTCCATATTTACCTCCACTTTTCCAATTTTTATTCATCGGTTTCCTGTTGTTTTATAATATCCATTTTTTAATTTCCTTAACCTATGGTGACCATTGTCTTATTCTATTTCCACTATCAGCATCTGTAGTCGGTACAGTATATTAGAAGTCTGTTTTGAACGTGTATACGGCAGTGTTTGGAATCTATGGTATTAGTATATCAACAGCAAGAATGAGTAGTATTACAAGTCTTAAGATTTCCATTTTTACCAGATATTGGGTCAAAGCTGATCAATTTTAATTCGTTGCCACGAGAAAGCTACATTGAGTTCTTTTAAGAACTGATTAATCCAATGGTTACAGTAGCATTGCCTTTGTACACTTGCGGATTGGAGAACGCCATCAGTCCTCCTTAGGACTACTTTAACTAATAATTTAAATTAGTAAGCATTATATTCTATTATAAATGGCTACTGGGATGACTTTCATAATCGTATGAGAATCTAGTATTATTGAAAATGGCTATCAGTAACATGTTGATTTTTCTAATGAAAATACCTTGAAACTGCATTTATTTAATGTCAGACAAAACGCGTCGGCTGCAAACATTTTTTAAAGCTGACATGTAGACTGCTCAATTCCATCATATACCAGTGAGCCAACTGTCATCCCTTTTTCAGGACCAATATATATAGACCACAAATTTTTTAAGACCACAAATATATAGCAAAAAATAAAAGTTCAAAAGTCGAATTCTCACCCCGCCATTTGTGACCGTTGGTATGCAAGCATCTCATGCAAATTTTCAGCCAGATAGGGCAAAATTTTCTGGAGCCCCAACTGCCTTGAAGTTAGTCAATATTGCCAAAATTCCGTATTTTTATACCACTTACGAAATTTTGTTTCAGTTAATCAAAATTGATTTAAGTGGTCAATATTCATGAATTGAACTTTTCGATACTTTCGAAGCTTGTTTGTATCTTTTGCTCTGTTTTCTCTAAATATATTAAATTGAAATACTTTCTCTGGCTTTTCAAGAAGTAAATCATCGGATGGTAAGTGTTGACTGATTGATTCAATTCTTGCTTTATAAAAGTATCAATTACTGTCTTACGATACATAAATATCAATGCTCGGATTAATACTATTGTAGTTAGTATATAGATATTGTAGTTAATCAATTTGATAAATGTCAGTTCCATAATATATTTACAGTGTAGCCCATTGCCAAAATCAGATATTTGCAATATTATACTGACCTGACAGCTGCTTATGTAGTTGATATTAACACGCGCATATCAAAACGCGTTTTGTGATGCACCAAATTGATAATATCGCATTTTGATGCTACTGACAACTTAAAATGCTTGTGGAATGAAATTTAAATGATATTTTGCTTGTGTACTCAAATATTTCAATTTTCATCATCACTTTGTGTTGATTCTATTTCAGGTGATGATAGCGTTCAGTTGCAATAGAATGCAAACGAGGAACGATACCGATATCTTGCATATCGGGCAACCTCACAAAGAACTTAAGTTATACATCCTCTGGTGAAATCTTACGACGACTTTTCTACCTTCTGAGATTAGAAAAACACAGTAGTAAACAAAGAACTCATTACATTCTGGAACCGTGCTAGAATTCCTGTCAGCCAGTCACAACACAGAATTCAAAAATTAGAAAAGTTACATCAAGAAATTTAGGCAAGCGAAATGCAAGAACGACCGTGGTAGAAGTCAATCACAGGTCTGATTCCACAATTACCTTGCAGAATCTTTTTGATGAAGCTCACAAAAAAAGACTCGTTAAATATGATGAAGAACGAAGACGATAAAGCTCTTTTGCGTGCTCAAAGGACGGATGGGCGAATCAGAGTGATGTTCAGTGTCGACCACAAACTATCCAAGTAAGAGGTGAAATATATAAAAGAGAAGCAGCTGCCAGTAAACTCAAGCTAAAAGAAGAAAAAAGAAAACCTACTGAACTTGCCTCTTTGACCTTAGAAGATCTGACTGATGCTAGTGACTTTGACAGCACCGAAACTTCTCCTGAATGTGAAAAGGTACGTGTATCTGAATCGACTCATAAGCATTCGCGATGCAAGTCTAGAAATGTAATCACCCATGAACTATCTTTTGCCCTTGATCGAGCAAAGACCACAGACCGTAATGCCGTCCATATTATCACCATATCTCATCACCAAAAGTGCAGTGGTAGGAGGTCTTCAGGCAGAAGGAAGTTCTCAACCTACAAAAAGACCGATCATAGATTTGCACAATATCACTTCAAAGAACATCTCAAATTTTGTAACGGCTAGCACTCGACGATTTTTTTATACATTGGTTCATCGAGAGAGATGAATACACAAAAGAGATCGAGGAAGTGAAATCCCTCAAAGTTACTAATGACTTTGCTGAGCGCAGTGCATCCTTAATGCAGGAATATGTTTCTATTCTCACAAAGGACGAAGACCGTCAGTACCTTTTTCATGCAATCGAGTCACGTCGTCATCGATTCCCTGATACTCGGAAAGCAACAGTCATTCAAAACACGTGATGAATTGATCCCTTTTATACTTGACTGAGTAGATCTACGAGTTCCATGATTCTACATGTAGGCCTACTTAATAAGATGTGTGGATTCAGAGTCATTCTTTCTGATACAGTTTTATGGATCATTTGCTTTGTTAGATATCTCGGAGTACACTCTGATTTCACCTTTCTAAGTTTTATTCACAAGTTTTTTCAACTTGTCTGCCTCTTGCTTGATGGTTAATTATTTAACGCAATGGGTTTATTATCATGGGTCACTCCTGACTTACTCAAAATTTCAAAGTTTATCCGATCTTAAATCAATATGCTTTACGACTAAAGAGATGGATATATAATAATTCCGCATAGGATACAATAAAGTGGGACACCAGCAAAAGTTTTTCATGCAAGCATGCACAGCAAATTCCTTTGTAAGTAACATTCGGTAAGTAGTATAAAATGGGAAATTCGCGCAAGTTTGATCAACATTCGGGCCGTTGGCACCATACTAAATAATCGGACCGCGCCGAAAATTGGCATGCGGCAGTTCTATACCAATCGTCACAAAATGCGGGGTGAGAGGTAGACTTATCTAACTTTTATTTTTTTTTTGACCACCCTAATATATATATATAAATATTAGCAGGGAATCCAATATCTTTAACACTTCGGTCGCAAAACATTTTAATGACTCTTGTAATTTGTCACATTTTGCTTTTACCGCCCTGGAACATTGTCCAGATGAAGCTCGGCTCTTGTTAAAGGAAAACAGATGGATGAAGAGGCTTCAAACTCTACACCCTCAAGGTTTGAACCATGAGCTCAACAAAATTTCAGACTTTCATCTTCTTGTTCCTTTTAGTGACTGCAGCAACCGAGTCATTCAACTGTGTAAGCGTGAACTGCATGACGTCAGAACTTGTTCTCACTTACCATGTACAGAAATCTCAGAAGTCTTTTGTCTGTTAATCACTGATTGTCCAGTGATATTCGAGTTGAATGACCTGTGTATCCAATATCTGGCACTGCACGTGACTGTAAATTCACTTTCTGTCTTGTTGGTTGTACTGCACGCGCGTGGAATTGAGCTAATTAACAATCGAAACCGGTCTTCCACAATCTATCGTTCTTACTGTATACTGTAGATATTAGTGGTCGTCAGGTCGGTGTGGAGATCTCTTTTAAATAGATAGCAATATCTATTTATATACATTTATACATATATATAATAATACACAACTCAGGAAAGTCTAAGATTTGGATTCCCGACCGGTTTCACCTCTTTGAGGCTAGTCATGGAAATGAACTTAATGCACAGCTTTATTTTCAAATAAACATAGTTTCTAGTAAACTACTAGAGAGGAGTTAGCACATACATAGAAGTAGCCAAGATCGGAATTGTTATGATTTGTTAAGTTTAGGCTGAAGCATAGATACAAGCATCTTCTCTTTGTTCTCTCGATCAATTCCTGTGGATGATGGTGACATCTTATAAATAGGTACAGCTTCAAAGTTATTATGTAAAGATGTAGTAGCTGCGAACGTTATTAAATGACGACTAACGTCCAAAATTGTGTATTGAGGTCTAAACATCTGTTGTCTATGTACTGTAAGTCTCTTCCTGAAACTGCCTCCAGTATGCCCTACGTAATAATCTTGACAATTCTTACATCGAATGACATACACGACATCACTGGAGTAGCAGCTAAGATTTGAATTAACAGCAAAACATTTAATTACACCATTGACATCAAAGTCTATTGTTTTGCCTACTATCATCGTTTCACAACATGCACATCTGGGTTCACCACACCTACTGACACCATTAATAGTCTTTCTATTGTTCTGACCATAGACATCGGATTACAATATTAGGACTAGACCGGACAGCGCCTATCTAATACACTATCAGCTGATGGCCACAAGCGAATGTTCCTACCGAGTAGCTTTAATTGGGAAATTGTGTTTTACCATGCTAATTGATTTTCAATATAACAGCGCAATTTTAAATTAGCGAACTTTTATCAAATTATTGTATACTCTTCCATTTTTTACTTATACGCGTAGTGGTGTTGATCAACTTAATGAATTCACTTCTAGAGTAGATGAAATGTCTGTGTGAATTTCGTACCATTTTGACAGAAGAGTTCCTATGCGAGTACTGAAGTCGATCCAAATGGTTTGAGGTGAAGACTTTACATGGTGCAGCTCCTCTCCATCTTGTTATAGCATAATGATTCGCACAGTACTGGCATGATGAAGTAAACTAAAGCAAGAAATTTGTCTTTCTCTATCTTGTAGAGCTATTTTTGCCCTCGCCTTACGTAAATCAAACTATTTATTGAATTCTTCATTGATATTATAGAAGGTTTTCTTTGAGGGGGGTTGAACTTCGGCTTAAATCATTCAATTTATAAACTTTCAATATAAATCATCCTCAAGTTATAGCGTATTCTGCATTATTCATTTTTTCTAGACTGGTAGATGGAGTCAAATGATGACTAAAAAATTCATATTTTCTGAAGTAAATGTATTTTAACAAAATGGGTTACTCTGAAAATGTCAGTAAATCTTGGATTGGGTGTAGGAGCTGGGAAATAAAAAGAAAACGGGATACACAGAATTGTAAAAGTTCGTAGAAAAGAACTAAAAGTTGGACAAGTTGTGAGATATGCATTTGATTCAATGATAAAATACCTAAAACTTAGATGTAGTATGCTGATTGTTTCATGTTTTTTCACTCATAGTCTGAGGGATCTCTAAAACCAGCACGTTGACCATTCATTGCTTCTGCAGTAGCGCTTGTTGCTCTCTTTGAATGAATTTTTATAAACCATTAAATCAATTTTTTGATTAAAATGAGCAAACCCTCAAATTTGGATACGGCGTACTCCAGATTATCGGGAGAAAAGTCAGGCTTTTAACAAGTGCATATAGGTAATATATTGTTTTACATATTCAGAGTTGGGCTTTATTGTCTACAACGTACATAAGACATCTTAGACCCTAGAACGCAATGGAATTGGGAATCTTAAACCTTTGAACGAGCGTTCACCAAGAACGAAGGTTTAGCGTGCAATGTAATTATTTAGGCTAAAATGAGCTCGAAATTGGACACTCTACTTCAGGGGGAGAGAAATCTCGCTCCACAAACCGTCAAGATTATCCAGAGTGCCATGCAGGTTCTCCATTCCTTTCACGATCGCAATAACATCATAAGTAAGCGTCCTAGCCTCATTCAGCATAAGAGCAAGCATTATTCTGCAGGACCAATGAAAATCTCATGGAAAATCTTTCATGTTCAACTTTCTATGTTTTCTTTTACATTATTGTCAAAGTGAAAGTATCGTGCTTCAACAGAAATTTCCTGAGGTGATATTAGAGGCATCAGCAGCGACAAAGTTAGCAGGAAATATAGAATCAGAGAAATTGATTTGTACGCCTACTCACGAACTTCATGTCAACAATATTTATTTATAATATATTTGATTGAAAATAATTCGGTTATCGGAAATGTAGTTATACCGAATTGACAGAAGTATATCTGAATATCCAAAATTCGTCATACATGTTAGTTGCAGGGCATCCATTTTGGGTGGAATTGTACAAAATCTTTAGGCACACGCCATCACAGATATCGGAGATTGTCAAAGATTGCTATTCTTGATCACAGAGCAATCAACCGCCGCAGCGAAGTAGACACCTTCTATGATGCTGATTGCTATCAAGGCAACTATTAATTACGCCTAACTTTTTCTTTTTTTATATTCATATTTTAGCTTTGATTTACGCCAAGCCCTTTCATACTTATCACCTGAAGAGATCCAGTTATCAGTTGATTTTTAGCATGAATTTGCATGATATGAATGACTTTCGACATTGAAATTTCTCTGATTCTTCATTTTATGTAGACTTTAACCTTTTGCTGCAGTGGTACTACCCTATGCTGCTTATTGATGTAAGTGTGAATGTAAGAGTGTTGTGTAGTGTCTTCTCATTTGCCTGTGATGTATATCGAGATTGTGTAAATTCGTTTTGTGATGTTGGCGCAAATTGAAAAATGTTGTGATGACTAGTCTAACTAGAGATGCTACATGGCTATCGATGTCATCCATAGTGTCATGATGATGTCGGGTTAATTCGGGAAATAGATAGAAGTCTCGCATCTGTCGTAGCATTGTAGTTGTGAATTCGACACCCCATGACCTTGCTCGATAAACAACCTCAGCTTCTTTGCAAATTCGTATCACGGAGCGTGAGGGTATTAGTCCTCCTCTGTCTTTGATGGAAATAAGAGAAGTATTATTTGATAATGGGATGTCTGATGCTAGAGCAAGAGCACAGTTCACACACTTAATTCTTCTTTGGAGATCGTGAAATCCAACCCGCGATATACTGAAGTGCATCTTCAATGTACAGCGACAAAGCTCCGTATGATGGAATTGGTTCTTCAGCATCGGAGTCGCTACTACTAGTCAGTAATTCCGTCCCATTTCGTGGTTGAATATTTCCATTTTGGGTGGGTGTCACTCCACACCGATACATTAGCCCTCTTAACGCTGCAGAGAAATTCGTAGCTGTAGGATTGGTGTTCCATCCAACTTAAATATGATCACACATTCTTGTTACAGGTCTACCGACAATTATTACTATGGCATATGTGATAGCTATCGCAATCTAGGATTCGTCGAGACCGAAAGTCGAGACGAAGCCTAGAATGCGATAACTTCCTTATTGTTTGACAGCCGGCTGTAGGAGCATCATATCGTCATCAGGGAAATAATATAGTAACTGAGAAATACAAGCACATAAATTTTTACTTAAGATATTCAACATTACAAAGCTACTCTATGAAAAATCTAAATCTGTGATTAACATTGCGGAGAAAGTGCTTAGCATTGAATAAAAAATAAATATTAAAGAGTTGTTTCAGAAAATTACCTGTTCTCCTGATGCAGTTGAAAAGAAGTTCGAGGTGATCCTGAGAGAATTTGTAACTCAGAACATACTCCCATTCATTTGTGGCAATTTTTTCCTGCATCAGTTGTTTGACAAACCTGACAATGATAATCAGGCCTATGAAGCCCATGTTCCTTTGAGTTCGTATAATTTTTACCCCTTCATCATTTTGCAGATTCTTTATGTATTTCTCGGCATAGTTGAGGACTTCGATCGCCTCTTCAGCTCTTTCACATGTAATCGGAGCCTTCCAGCCGTTTCCCCGTGGGCTGCTCACATTCAAAACATCAAATAACCGGTCCATTATTCTGATAAAGGTTTCTGTGCCGAATGAATCCTCAAATTCAGGATCATCGAGCCTTTCTCGGACAAAGCGGATCGAATCTGCTACCGATGAACTGAGCATTCGGACGCACAAAGAAGTAGTAAGGAAGTGACAAACACCAGATAGCGCAAGATGGCCGCCATCGCTGACTCCCCCCCCCCTCTGGAACGGCAGAGTGTCGTGGTCGGCCGCCGTGGTGCTTCGGGTCTGAGTCCCCCCCCCTCTGGAACGACAGAGTGTGAGACTCGGATGTGTTGGTCTCGTATGGGTTGACGTGACCGACCGCCTAGGTTGACGTGGCCGACCGCCTAGGTTGACGTGGGCGACCGTCTAGGTTGACGTGGGCGACCGTCTAGGTTGTCGTGGATGGTGAAATGGCTGCCAGATTCGGATTCAGCGTAAAATTCTGCATCGGTAGGGTGAGTTTCAAGGCAATTGGCGAGAAAAAATTTTTCTTCAAAATTTTAACAGAGTTAGAATTTGGGACGTTTTGGTGTGTAGCGCCCAAACGAAGCATCGGATGAGAAAACGGAGGCCAGATTCGGAATCTACGTGAAATTTTGGGTTAGGAAGGATGTTTCCAGCGAAATCGGAGAGAAAAAATTTTCGGCTGACGTCCCCCCCCCCTCTGGACAGCTTGCTTCGATTTTGGCTTCTAGTGGACGGATTTTGTCGTGCGATAGCTCGTTTGAAAGCTAAGAGTGAGACAAATTCAGTGAAACAATCGGCTTGTTCCTATCTGTCTTCGTTTAGATGTGAGACGCCATTTAAGATTTTGGGACATTGGTGAAAAACGACAGAGTTAGAATTTGGGACGTTTTGGGCTCTAGCTTCAAAACGAAGCATCGGATTGGAAAACGGAGGCCAGATTTGGAATCAGCGTGAAATTCTTTATCTGTATAGTGAGTTTCAAGTCAATCGGAGAGAAAAAATTTTCAACATTTTTCGAAAAAACGACAGAGTTAGAATTTGGGATGTTTTGGTGTGTAGCGCCCAAACGAAGCATCGGATGAGAAAACGGAGGCCAGATTCGGAATCTACGTGAAATTTTGGGTTAGGAAGGATGTTTCCAGCGAAATCGGAGAGAAAAAATTTTCGGCTGACGTCCCCCCCCCCTCTGGACAGCTTGCTTCGATTTTGGCTTCCAGTGGACGGATTTTGTCGTGCGATAGCTCGTTTGAAAGCTAAGAGTGAGACAAATTCAGTGAAACAATCGGCTTGTTCCTATCTGTCTTCGTTCAAAAGTTAGAGCGGTTACAAGATTTTAGGTCGGAGCTCGCTTACCTGAAAAAATCCTAAGTGTCAGAGTGACTTTGTATGGGTAAAAATTTGAAAATTTTCCAAAGTGTGGAATTTCGACCTGGGACCGTCACCAAAACATTTTTCATCAAATTTTGAAATTTCACTGACGTCCCCCCCCCCTCTGGACAGCTTGCTTCGATTTTGGCTTCCAGTGGACGGATTTTGTCGTGCGATAGCTCGTTTGAAAGCTAAGAGTGAGACAAATTCAGTGAAACAATCGGCTTGTTCCTATCTGTCTTCGTTTAGATGTGAGACGCCATTTAAGATTTTGGGACATTGGCGAAAAACGACAGAGTTAGAATTTGGGACGTTTTGGGCTCTAGCTTCAAAACGAAGCATCGGATTGGAAAACAGAGACCAGATTTGGAATCAGCTTGATGTTATTGTCCAATGAGGATCATCATCCAATGAGAATCAAGCATTTCTTTATAAATAGCGAGCCTTCCACAGTGAGAATCATTCCATCGTTGAATCACACGAGTGACGGACGCACATTTTCTCTCTCTCTAGTTCCCTGTTCTATTACCCAACTAAAATGGTAAGTCGCTACTTCCCTCCCTCTCCTCCCTTGAACGTAAACTTAATACAATCTTTTTTCATTTTCAGGCATCTACTCCATCTGCTGCACTAGTAGGACAAAATGGCGGTCAAACGTTACAAGGTTCGCTACGGTCAGATCATCTACAACTGAGGCCAGTGGAAGAAACATCCAAGGTACATAATCCTACACCGCTACAGCGTAAATTTAAACAAGCCTTGCGTTATGATGATCATAGCGTAGTACTCCAAACGGGAATGCTCCCTTCCACGGATGTCAAGATAATGCACAATCAGTATGGGGACTACATACTGATCCCCGTGAGTCCGTACATTCGCCACCAACTTGATATTATTGAGGAGTACGTGACATTAAATATGGACATTCCTACTCCTCTTGCTCAAGAGTGGAAGGCGAGAGATGACAAGGATACTCCCTATAGAAAGATTTGGGATGGTAATCACATTTGCCTACCGGTATCACATTGGTGTACTTACTATAAGAAGGATGGAGATCATTCAATACCCATCAGATGTGATGAGCTCGGAGAAGGTACTTGGGATATCCTTTTCAAAGTGAATGGGCTATATTATGGTCGACACAAGGATAATAAAATAGCCTCTCTCTCCATGCATATGGAATCCATTTTATATATTCCGAAACCACCCAACGTGGACGACATAATTGATCAAATCCTTAACAGCAGTGGTACGAAGCGCAAGTCGGAGAAGAATGCTACATCAAAACGCAAATCAAAGAAGGAGAATTACTAGTCCTTTCCTAACTCTACCCTATGACAATTCGCTTATGTGCTTTGAGTGTCGTAGACGTGGTCTTATTAGATACATTTTACTTCTTCGTTGCCATCATATCATTTGTGTATTTTGTCGTGAAAAGCATCGATGTAATTCTTCATTTTGTAATATGTTATAGAACGCTTCCTTAGATGTGTAAATTTCCGTTTTAGGCTTCTATCATCATTTTTATGGATTGTGAGGGTGAACCTGTACAGGAGCTCAGTGCTATTGCTATGAACAATTGGACATATCAGATTGTTAGTGTCTATCATCAACATGCCAACTGTGATCCCAATGTTGATCAATGGGCGAGAAAACACATTCATGGACTTAATCTGAAATATTTGCAAGACTATGGCTTTTCTTGTGAGAGTGCTCTTCTTATTGACTTTAAACGATGGTTAGCTGCTTTCAATGTTATACGCATCTTTTGTAATAATCCTGGTAAGGAGAGGAAAGTATTTCCCAATCTAATCATTGATGATATTTTGCTCCCGCCTTGGGATAGTAGAGTGAATCAACATTATCATGAAGTCACGAAACGTTTTAAGGATTTGTGTGTTCCTATTTTGTCTGTTCGTTGTAGTAGCTACGTTCATAACCAATGCTTCTTTCCTCCTTACCTCAACACTGCCAAAGTCCTGTATGGTTATCATTGCTCGCTGTATGATAGTTATCAGCTGTATCTATTTTATCTCTTTCAAACCATTGATTTATAATGCATGCTTGTTACCGTTATTCAATAAATGTTACTATGAGAAGAGTTGTTGTTTTCATGCAATGGATGGGTTAGTTAAAGGGCGATCATGTCTTTCTCAAACGACTGCGGAACATTACGTTTTCATAGGCAAAGTTTAAAAGGAGCTGTTCAAGATTATGTGATAAATTTTCATAAAGATGAGACCGACATCGAAGCAGTGGTAGATGATGCTAGCACTCTATTTCTAGAGTTAATGAATACATTCTCTGATAGCATTGTCATGGCGCGATTAGTTGCGAAAATTAAGTTTAGTCATTTTGGAAAGGAAGAGGTGGAAAGTCGCTCTTTCCATTTTGCTTCTTATTCAATGGAAGTGGTAGATCACCCCGAAGAATTTTTTAAAAGACATATGATAAAAATTGCTGAACGTCTTAACGCATTTAACCATCATGGTAGCAGTCTAGTGATTGAAGCGATTTCAGATATTCACATTCAACTTTCCATAAAGAAAAATTGAAAATGCAGTGGTACTTGATTGTAGCACAACTGGTTTTCGAGCTATGTCTGCTCACTCTCGAAGTATATTCCTTCTGTACATGCGTCTATTATTTAGAAAAGGCTAGCAAATTCATATCTTCAAAAAGACTTGCTATAGACATCAGTAACGGTGAAACTATGTGTTGCGATGTATGTAAGCGAAAGGATGGAAATGAAAAGCGCATCTTCAAGAGATGTAAGCATGCTTTTTGTCAACGCTGTTTCATACGTAATTGCATTCAACTTTGCCAATGTAACCACTGTGACATTGCTCATTTCGAGTGTCACTTATGTCGCAATAGTTAGTACCTATGCAAATGTGGTAAAGATAGGTTTTAGCAAAGACTAACACGGAAAATAGCGAAACGTAAAAGTCAAAAGTTTTCTTCAGCCATTCAAGCTCTCCGACGAATGAAAGCAAATCAGCGATACAATGCTATACGACATGCTAACGATAAATTCATTTGTGAAATTATTTCTCATGTGAGGAAGTTGAGGACGAAGAAATTAGCACCAAAACAACGAAAGTTACTTAAGCGATATGCTACAAAATTGCGTTTCATCTCCAATCCTAAAGTCGCCCTTCAAAGAAAGAGGAAAACTCTAACACAAAAGGGCGGTTTCCTTTCAGCAATACTTCCAATGATAGCTCCTGCCGTGGGCAACCTATTGGGAAATATCTTTGGCTCTAAGCGTTAATTATGCAAATGTTGAGTCTCAAAGTAATAAAATGGATTTCAGACTTCAATGTGATAAAGTTCTGACTGTATCAGGTCCATCTCATGCAGGTAAAACTGTTTTCACGCTGAATTTATTGGATAAAAGAAGGGAGTTGTTTAAGGAACCTATCAATCGAGTGATTTGGTGTTATGGTATTTATCAACCGTCGCTGTTTCAGGAATTGCAAAGTCGCAACTTTATTCGACATGAAGGAATTATTCCAGTGGATAAACTTCAGTCTAATGATGTTGTTGTATTGGATGATTTATTAAAAGAAAGTAAGAATTCAAAAGATGTTACAGATATGTTCACTCGCGCAGCACACCATAAAAGGTGTTTTATCATCTATATTACACAAAATTTGTTTCCTGATGGAAAAGAAGCTCGTACACGAAACCTGAATACACACTATTATGCTATTTTCAAGAATCCGCGAGATAAAAGTCAATTTGAAATTTTAGCGCGACAAGTTGCACCCAGAGGATCAAAAGCCTTAATTGAAATTTTTCAAGCAGCTACTGAAAAACCATACGGTTACTTATTCATTGACTTTACGCAAGAGTGTCCGGAAGAATTTAGATTTCGAAGTGATATTTTGAAAACTCCCATGATTATCTACAAACTATGAGTTCTTATTCTCGCATGATTGTTATTCCTCAGGATGAATATGTACAATTGACTGCCATGCAGCAAGTAAAGCAACCTCTTGCAAATCAAATGTATAGGAAAGAAATAGATTATCAGCAAAATGTTCACATCAAAGATCCACATCGTGCTGTATTATTACAATCGGAAACTGTTGAGCAATTGAAAAACTTGAAGAATAAGATGCGTGACTCTGTATCGACTGCTACACCTTTAGCATCTCGCGCACATGCCATATCTCTTTTCAACAGTATTGAACCCCATCTCAATGTAAATGATAGAGGAGAAATCATTACAGATGAAAATAAAGTGATTGATGCTTCACGTTATGAAGACTTGATTCAGTATGCGACACGTAGAAAGCGCCGTCAGGGCTATGTTCCACCTGGTTGGTCATACTTTCTTAAACTATTGAAAAAGCATAATGTGCCAAAATTTGCTTTAAATAATGAGACATTGAAAGAACTTGATTCAACAGTGGCTACTACTCCAATGCTTCAGGCGATGAAAATGCCAACAAATTGGTTTAAGACGTCACCTGCTACATCCCCTCCCACACTCACTAAGCAAACAAGAGGAAGAACTCGGCGTAGATCTACATCGCCACTAAAACTGGTAAAAGGAAAACGTAAAACAGCTCCTCCTAGGAAATACATGTTCTCAGACTATTAATATGAAGCAGATGTGTTGCTTGCCATGTAATGAGCCGCCAGAGGTGAATGTCGTTGTCACTTGCACTTGCTGCGCCAGCTCTCATAATGAAACCCCTAAGCAATGTGAACACGATCGCAAAACCGCTAAAGCTAAATGCTGCAGTTGTTGTAAATGTAGAAAGGCAAGAAAGAAAAAAGATGAGAAGGAGGAAAAAGAGTCAGCCGTCATCGACTGAACGTTTGAAGTCAATCTATTATGATGTAAAACATCCGGCAGGATTTGCATCTATCAAGAAATTATCAAAAGCGAGTGGTCTTCCACAATCACAAGTGAAACGATGGTTAAAGGGTCAGGCTACCTATACACTCCACAAACAAGCGAAAAAGAAGTACCGCACCCGCCATTATATTGTTCATGACATCGATGAACAGTGGCAAGCAGATTTGTGCGATGTTGCCTCCATTTCAAAACATAACTCGGGCAATAATTTTATTTTAACCGTCATTGATATTTTCTCGCGTTATGCGTGGGCTCAACCTTTAAAAACTAAAGAAGGGAAAGGAGTAGCAAAAGCATTCCAAACAATTTTTCGAGAAGGTCGCATTCCAAAAAGAATTCAGAGTGATCAAGGAAAAGAGTTTGAAAATCAGCATGTGACAAGATTATTTGAGAGGCATGACATTGAGTTGTTTAGTGTAAAGAGCGCTTATAAAGCTGCACTCGTTGAACGTTTTAATCGCACATTAAAAAATCGCTTGTGGCGACATTTTACTGCCAACTTGACACAAAATTGGACAAAGGTTCTACAAGATACACTCCATGCCTACAATCACTCTATCCATCGTTCTATTGGACTCAGACCAGTAGATGTAAATGCTGACAATGTAGATAAAGTGCGCGAATCATTCCAACGTAAACGCACTCATGTGAAAAGTGATGTGAAAATTGGCGATAAAGTTCGTATCTCAAAAGTGAAAAGTGTTTTTGCTAAAGGGTACCTTCCGAATTGGACAGAGGAGGTATTTACAGTATCAAGGATTAATCAAAAAGACTCTCCGACCACCTACAAGTTGAAAGATTACGATAATGAAGAAATTGAGGGTAGCTTTTACCGCGATGAGATTGAGGTAGTCACTGAAAGTGAAACATATTTGGTAGAGAAAATCATTCGATGTAAAAAACGGCAAGGTGAAGAATGGTGTCTTGTTAAATGGACTGGTTATCCTTCAAGTATGAACTCTTGGATGCGTCGTGCCGACATCTTTCATCTAAGTGATCGACAGTGATTCATGCAAAGTTGTAACTAACAATGTTTAGGGTTTGAGCTATGAATCCAACTGCCTCATTTTATTCACGACCCTCCTATGTAAGTGGCGGAGGACAAATTTACATCGGTGCTCGCCGCCAACGTGGAGGAAGCATACTTGGTGCACTGAAATCTGTTGTAGCACCTCTCATATCCAATGTCGGTAGATCTTTAAAACGAAATGTTTTAAGTAATGCCGTTGGCTTTGCTGGTGATGTTGCTAGTGATCTTTCCAGAGGTAGAAGTTTTAAGAGCAGTTTGTTGAATCGTGGGAAGGAACGCGGTTTAAAAACATTGAAGCAGACCATTGCTGGTGTTACTCAAGGAAAGAAATCACCTAAACGAATGAATAAAGGAAGGAGGAAACATCGCGGAGCTGGTAAGGTGCGATCTTCAGTCAAAAGGCATTCACGCAAACGTCGCAGAGGCTCTAATCATTCATCAGGCGCTAAACGACGACGCTGCTATAACTTCTAATCATGGAGTGTAAAACTTCCGGTTTTTGTTTGTTCGATCAACAAGCCATACAGACAGATATTCTTAGTTCAAGTATTGTAGATTATCATCCTCGAACAGCTGAGAATGCTGGCCCCATTGAATTTGTTATTCCTGGTGGTAGTGATGACTACATAGATTTGAGTTATGCGATGCTTGATTTGAGGTTTAGAATTCAGCAAGCAGATGGAACTGCTATTGACGATGCACATAAAGTTGGACTGAACAATTTACCATTGACTACATTACTTCGTGATGTTTCTCTAACGATTGGAGAGCAGCAGGTGGAAGGTGGTCAAAGCGATTATCCCTATAAATCATATTTCAATCATGTATCACAGTTTCATCCAGCAGCACAAAAAAGTCATATGGAAGCCATGGGATGGTACAGAGATGAAGCAGGAAAATTTGATGTTGAAACAAACAGTGGCTTTGTAAAGCGATCTGCTATGATTAAAGATAGTAGAGTATGTCAGCTATATGGTCCGCTGAATTTAGACTTCTTTAGACAGTCAAAGTTTTTACTGTGTAATACCAGCATGCGACTCAAGCTGACATTGAATAAGCCTGAATTTGCGCTGAATGCATTTGCTAAAGTTGACAATTTTAGAATTCATGTGGAAGATATTGCACTTTACATTCGTCGAGTAGTACCGAATCCAAGTGTCATTAGAGGGCATGCTGAAGGTCTTAACCGCCAAAATGCCATTTACCCCGTTCAGCATACAAAGCTTCTCACCTTTACAATTCCGAAAGATCAAAAGAGTTTCATGAAAGATGGCCTCTTTCCATCGGAAGCGCCGAAGCTCCTCATGGTGGCAATGGTTGAAAATGATGCATTTAATGGTAATATAAAGAAGAATCCTTTCAATTTTAAACACAATCAGTTAAGTGAAATTGCTTTACGTGTTAATGGTGTGAGCCATCCTGGTCCACCCTACAAACCAGATTTTGCTTCGGATCAATTTATGCGCAGTTATGTTGATTTTATGGATGTTTTTGGCTTTTACAATACGGATGATACCAACGGACTGACTATGAAAGAGTTTAAGAGTGGATATACTATTTATGCATTTGATTTGACTGCTGACAGCGATATTAGTGCACCCTATCGTCAAGCGAACGTGCCTCATAATATTCGTTTGGATTTGACGTTCAAAAGAACACTACCTGAGACGATCAATGTATTAATTTATGCAGTCTTCGATTCAAATATTGAAATTACAAAGTATCGTGACGTGATTCTTCAGTATAATCGTTAATGAGTTGGTTGACTGCTGACGATATTAAGACTAAAGTGCAGCGTAATGCAGACGAAGCGACGTTGAAAGCTTTCGATAATGTCTATTCACTCGATACCTTACCACCTGCAGTAAATCACTATCCCATCTTTATTGTGCTAAACACTCATTCACAGAATTTAGGCGGTGAGCATTGGAAAGCGATCTTTATTGGAGAAGACCGACGTGGTGAACTATTTGACTCTCTTGCTCAACCTCCAAATATACCGACACAGCAGTGGTTGAGAAAACATACGCGTCAATATCAGCGAAATGAACGCATACTACAACATCCACTTTCATCAACGTGTGGTGCTTTTGTACTGTACTTCATCTTAAAACGTTTACATGTATCTCGATTTGCATCTGTTATTCAAAACTTTTCATGTAATCCATCCTCTAATGAAAAAATGATTTGTAAGTTCTATCATGATTTGAAATAAGAACATCATGTTGGAAAAATTGTTTTTTATTTTACAATCCGCTGGGTACGTACATACTCAATGAGATAGTCTAGGATCATATTTGCTTGTTCATGAGATTTTAGTCCAGTAATGATCACTTTACTATTATGAAAGATTGCCACATGCACAGGTAACCAACAACTAATGAGAGCTGCAGGAAAAAGTTCGGGTTCATAACACAAACTGTAACTGCTGGTACGAATCTTCAAAAATGATAGACTGTCACTCAATTGAGTAGAGATCACCATATTGTCCACAGTCAGATTCGACATCACACACCTCTCCCTCTTCCATATCCGACGTAGTAGTCTTTGTAGCTCTAAGCGCATTGACTGCGCCGATGAATGAGAAAGGGCGCCGAGAATCTGTACAGTCCCATTTGGGAAGAGTTGAAGATTCCGTGAATTGTTCATCTTCACCACTAACATTTGAGGACGGCCCGGGTAATACTTGCTGTTTGGAAGCTGTTGGTGTAATGTTGTGAGATCGATTTTGGTGTAGAGTCTGAAGCGACGGAGAATGTTGACGATGGTGTAGCGATGGCGCTTCATGATGAAAGAATGAGTAAATTGAGCGATGTACCTTCCTTTTATACTTTTCCCAACTACCTTGATGAAATGTGAAGTTAGTATGCAGTTGGGAATGATAGAGTTGAATTCGCCGATTGTTGACGCGCAGCCAGATGCGATTTCCAATACGTGAATGTCTTTTCATATAGAAGTATTTCAAGTCCTTCATGATATGATGTAGAGATTGAAAATGACGATAAGATAAAGCAAACTCTCTTCTCACATTTCCAGTTGAATCTTTGAAATAGACGTTTCGATCATGATCCGTTTCAATACGTTGTAGGGAATCCAATTTCCAACTCATGATGTGTGGTAGTCATGTCTGATTAAGATTTGCATAGTAGGGCGATGAACTCACGACGAATAAATGTCATGATGGAGCGATGTATGTATCTTCTATACTTCTCCCAATTGTATTTGCGAAATGAGAAACAGTTTGCGGAATGAGAATGGTAGATTTGAATTTCATTTCTGTAATGTTGAAGCCAAACTTGATCACCCAAGGAGATGAATCTTAATGTTTCAAAATATTCCAAATCCCTCATGATATCATTGAGGTTGACAAATTGTCGCCATGTTAATGTAATTCCTCTTGATGTATGACCATGAGAATTTTTGAAATGTACGTTTCCATCACGATCAACTCTGATATATTGTAGAGAGTCCAAAATCCAAGTCTTCATGATGTTATGCAAAGTTGCAGATTAGCAATATAAAAATGTCGTTTTATCATATTTTGCTTAGCAATGCGGCTACAAAGAGATTTACTAGCAATCGAGCCGCACTCTTTTCTACTCCCATTGATCATGCACAACAGCTAAATGGAAATTGGGAAGTGGGTGTCACTCAACTTGTTTATAGCAACTGTGTCTATACTTTTGATCATGAGGTGATGACTATTAATATGAGGCGTACAGCTGCTTATCAATGTGAAAAGGGCTGCCGAGTATACATTCCACAGTGGCCAAAGAAAGATCTCTTATCATGTAAAAAGTTTATATATGATTTCTTGAATAAAGCGTGTAAACATATTGTCCAATTTACTCCGCACAATGATGATTATAATTATGTACATCATGTAGTTGAGAAAGATTGGATTGTTGGTTTAAGTCCAAGTTTAAGAAATGATTTAGGCTACCTCGCTAGCGCCTTAACAAGCTATGATAATTTTAACGTTAATTACCACATAAGTGGTCATAAACAGTTAATATATCGAGAGGAAGCTTATTATGTAGATCTTATTCCAAGAAATGAGAAGACGTTGGTGAAGAAGATTGTGATTAAACCAAGAAAGACAAACATGACTCCTGAAACATTATTGAAGAAATTTAATTATCTCCTTCGAGTTGATGGTAAACAAGTGGCAACATTGACTCATATCAAATCATCTAATCATATTGCAATAAGCAAATTAAATGATGATGATCTAGTATTAGTTTGTTCAAAAGATTTTCATCAGTTCTTACGACATCGTTCTGCAGCTGTTCATGGAAAATCTGATATGCAACATTTACCATGTGAAAGGTCAAATCAATTTGATACAGAATGGGCCGTATCTTTATACAGAAAGTGTGTAGAGCCTTTTGGTGGTTTCTTACATGAAACAAGAGTGTTGATGCCTCGCATTATTACTTCGGTTAAATTGGTTGTAGATTATTTAAATGAAGTGATTAATGAGCAACATATTTCATTTTCTGAAAAAGAAGGTACTTTGTCTCTCACTATAAGTGGAAAAGGTATTGAACTAATTATGGATAAAACTCTAATGGACATTTTGGGTTTTGACCAAAATATCTTTAAAAGTGGTACTGTAACCAAAGCTAGCGCAGACATGTCGCTATCGCGTCGTATTAACTATTTTCAGATATATTCCAATATTGGTGAAGATGTACGTGTGGGAGATGTTGAAGCTCCATTGCTAGCAATGATACCATACCAGCCAAAGAGCTGCAGTATTTTATCTGAGCATACTTTCAAGAAAGTGCATTATACAAAGCTGAAATCAAACTACATCCCACAAATTGATATTGCCATTTATGACGATGCTGGTGCGTTGATTCCTTTTCATAAAGATGCTGTGACAAGTATCACACTCCATTTCCGAATGAAGAGTTAATGCAAACGTATGCTAATATATTTTTCCAATGTGAATAATATGGAAAGTGAAAATAAGGACTCGTTTCTAATCTACTTGCCCAGTAATGCTTCTATGAATAAATTTTCCAAAAATAAACCATCAGACTATCGAGTAGAATTAAATCGCCCACTGCATTTAGAAGGTGAATGGGAGGTTGGCGTTTCTAGTATTTGCTATGATAGCAATATTCAGAATGTGAATGATTTGGAAGAAATGATATTGACTCCTCGCACCCATGATGGAATAACGATGAATAATGCATTTCAGTTCCCATACAATTTAACATCAGATGGAAAGTGGAACTATGAATGGATTCAGATAAAATCAGATTCTTATGAGCCATTTGGGAATGAGAAAATTATTAAGGCATTCAACAGTGGTAATACTTCCATCATGAAGAATAAAAATCAGAAAGCTTATGAGTTTACTATCTATCATTGGAGTGGGAGACAGTTCCTCCGCTTTCATTCTTTTACTAAAGGTCTTACGCTGAGGTTGGATAGTGAATTCTATCCACATCTTGGTTTTGGTCATGGACTACATCTAACGTCAATTGCTACTGCAAATGTTAGAAAAGTTTATTCAAATCGAATCAACAAATTTCATTATAGATTTAAAATATTTGATGAAGATGTTGTAGAATGCGAAGAACGCATCATTTTGAAAAAGCGTGGTGTTCAACCTTTATCACTTATTGAGTTAGTAAAACGATGGAATGAGACTGTGGGTAAGAAGTATGGAGAGAAAATTATGGCGGACAAAAATAAGTTGGTTATTCAGAAATATAATGACAAACTTACAGTTTATTTCTCTCCAACCTTGCGTCATTTTGTAAGACATTATACACCTATTATTGGAAGCGGTGTGGTGTATGCTTCTCATGAATATCACACTAAAGCTGATTCAGTTAATGATGAATGGTGGGTGGACATCTATGGCGATCGCATCAAGAAAATTTACCAGTCTTATGAAGAATCTAAAGTTGCTATCAATATAATGCCGCGTCTATATCATACAGTTGAAAGCTTCATTCATGTAGTAAATCCTTATATACAACAGAAGTTGAAGCATGTGATGAAAAGTAAATATGATGTAAAGACACACCACATTTCGTTTTCAATTGAAAATCAACGCGTTGTTCTGAAACTGGGTGATGACATTCAATGTCAATTGAGTAAAAATTTGAAAAAACTCTTTGGTTTTTCAATGCTACAAACTGTGTTTGCTGCTGCGCATACGATTGGTATAGAAACACCAATGACACTTGATAAACATGAACAGCACCTTTACATTCAAAGTGATTTGATTCTACCTATTTCTGTTGGTGAGAAAAAAGAATACATTTTACGTGATTTCATTCATGATAAAGACGCTTCATATGGAATAATCGAGAAGATGTTTGAATCTATTTTCTATCATCCCGTCGTCAAACAAACTATACCCTCTATTGCTATCAAAATTACCAATGGTTTACAAGAGTGCATCCATGTGAAAGATACTAAATCCCTCATAACGTTAGTGTTTCGGAAAACAAAGTGAAGTCTTTATACAACATTTATTGAAATATGTACATGAATGTGAAGCAATAGACTTTATACAACAACCACTGAAAATATATACATGAGCGCACTTCAATAAACATTGTTATATACAAAAAGTCTTTTTACTTCGTGAAGGGTGGAAATATACAGGGATAGGAAAAATGTCTTTCAGTGGAAAAGTCATCACATGGGGAATGTACAGATGTGGACACATATTCACAAGGAAAAAACAATCTCATGCGATACATAAAACAACAATGTTTATCTACAGAAGTCAACATCAAAATACTAAGTTAAGGATGATTATGCTAAGACGTCTCCTGAATGTGGTAGTGTGAGTTTAATTCTTTTGGGTGGTGGTATGTTTGTGTCAGGATGTCCATGTGGAAGAGATATGTTGTGTTCTAGCCAGCACCTCTTATCCTCCCATGCTGAAAGCGCCCGTTTCCTAAAAGTATGAGTTTTGATCTCATGCGACTTAGATTTTAAGATTGTCATATTGACAAACGTTATATTTTTATTTCTATAGGCTTTCCTGAAATTCTTATGTTTCATATTTTGCACAATGGATTTTGATATGCCTTTAGCGCGCTTAATGCTATCGTCGCTATCCTTTAATTTCATACTGTACATTTTTGGACGGAGGAGAATCATTTCATCTATTTCCTTCCCTGCTGTCTCATCCTTAAAGCAGCCAAGTTTTGCCTTATTTTTGATGGAGTAGAGTGGATGATCAGCAGGATAATTTGATGTATCAAAATATCTTTCTAAAGATTTTCCTACTTCATTGAAATTTAAATCTTTTTGAGTGGTAATACCTAAGAAGAAACTATCTGTATCACCACCCAACAAACGAACCTCTTTTACGAGAGGACATGGTTTTAGTATTTTATAAAAGAGTTGGTACATTTCAAGCTTTGAGTAATCTAGTACAGCTTGACCAATATAGATGGGTTTGCACAACTCAACTTCAGATTTTATCATTTTAACACCTATAAGGTCCTCATCGATAATGTCTCTATCGATGAATAGAGGTGATGAGACCAATTTGTGATACTTTTGATCATCATTAACTAGTTTGTAGTTTACGCGCTTTCTAACATCCTCCATCGTCTTACCAAATAGACTGTTGTTCTTATATTTATAAAAATCTTTTTCAAAATTATTTTGGGCTAGTGCACGTTTCTGGCTGTTGCTATCAATATATGGTTTGAGGAAGGCTTTCTGTCTAAATTTAATAATGCGGTGAACTCTTTTTAAAATCATACCCATTTCTAAATAAAATTTTAAGATGCTAAAGTGGACTAGATAGTTTTCTTTATCATACTGGGTGAGTAAAAGTTTGCGGCAAGGCTTATAGTCGGGTTGACCGCATGATTCTAAATCTTTATGAAATTGTTTCATAAAGTCGGAAAACATATCTTTGGTCACTTCACCTGATTCGGGTGCGAGTGGAAAATCCACGGTTTTATGTTTAATATTATTTGGATAGATTAGATCTATCTCAAAATAATATCCCCAATCACCTTCATCTGGAATTGCTAGTATGTTGGAAGGGTTGGAGAAATGTTGAATTTCACTATCATCTAACCAGCTAAACTCAGAGTGAGGTAGCGGTTTGGATAATGAACTACCATACAAATTATTTTGGTCATAATACTTCAGATGAGTCTGGTCATTGCCTACTATTTTTGATTTTAACCTATGTTTATTTACAAATGTGAGACCACCGCGAATTCCTCGCTCAAATAAATTATACATCTCTGGATCTTGTAAGAGATGAATGGTCTCACCAGTCATTTTAAAAGCAGACTTAAATGACATGGCTGGCAGACTGACAAAGTGGACGGGATCTAACTTATCTTCTTCTAATGCCACTCGTCGAAACTCCTGAAATACATCAGCCAGCAAAAATACATCTAACTTAAGGTAGGCAATCATATATTCACCAAATGTATGGCAGTCAAATTTTATCCATGCATCTTGTGCATGATCATAATCTTCGGTCTTACATTCTGCACCGGTCAAATCATTTTTAAATTTATCTATGGGCGGAAGAGAAGTCTCGCCGAGTTTACTAATTGCATCAAAATATGCATATGGAAAGACTCCTTTCCGTGTGATGACTTCATCGGTTAGATTTGGGTATTGTTTCTTAAGATTTTGTGTTAGTGGAAGAGACTTTAGATTTTGCACGAGAGAGGCCAGTGATGCAGTCATAAATTGGTAGGAATCTAAAAATTTTATATCAAAATAGACCGTCTTATTTTCTTTAGTTTTATCGACAGGCACTTTTGCTGTCATGGCCATAAACTTCTCTCTCGTTTGCGCTATTACATCAAGCTTCCACTCTTTCATTTGACCTAAACCTCCTTTTATTATCATATGGCTGTCGTAGCCCTTGAAATTATGGAAAATGACGGGTAATGTACGCCGCTTCATCCTCAGCGAAAAATTACATTTTGAACAGAGTGCGTTTCTAAATTTACCAGTGATGTGATCATGGTCGCGCACTTTCTTAATCTTATCATCGTCAAATGTTTTCCTACATTTGGGGCAAACGTTGCAACTATCAAATTTTGCTTGATCATCTGCTGTCATATGCAATGATCTGCGATAGAGTTCACCATCATACTTTTGTTGAAATTTTACAGCCTGTTCGAGGAATTGTAGGAATTGGTAAATACAATCCTCACCTTGCCAGACGCGCATTTTATTTTGCCTACTCCTAAAGTGATCATGCCATACTTCATAGCAGGAAATGGCTGCTGGTCGATGGATGTTATCATCGATATAGCATTCGATGTCAGCATAGATGACACGAAGAGGACTTAGTTCATCACCATTCTCTCTATATGAAAACTCCTTATCTTTGGGCATGCGTTCCATTTGCAGTTTACCTCGCTTACACCACTCATAATGAGTTTCAAATTTAGTTTTCCTCCTAAAGTGGCGAATACATCTGTCGCAGTAATATAACTCTCTACTCGAGTTTTCTAAGTGGTGGTATAAGCGAGAGATTTTGGGAATACCGCAGTAGTGCCATTCCTCACTATCATCCTGTTTTACTAATAACAGGTTTACTGTACGTTCATAACAACTCGAACGCGAGTTGTAGCGCACACCCTTCAATCCTTTTTCCCAAACATGGAGAACTATTTTAATGTTGTTCAATTTTTCAAATTTTTCTATATCTTTAATTTTCATATCGTCACTATTACAGTCATCGAAGTTTAATTCATTCTCCCACTGCCTATAGCTATATGTGCGATTTCGATTCGCATTGATGTCATTATAGTGGAGAATGGAGAGGACAGCATATTTAAAACATTGCGATTCGCAATCGACATTGATGACTGCTGTTTTGTTTTTTAAATTTTTTGGAAGTTTAAAGGAGCCTCGACCACTATGATTTCCTAATAGACTGATTTTAAATAAGGCGGACTCAATGCCGTCAAAAATGAGACCGCTATCGCGCTCGTTAAATTTATCAATATTTAATTTTAATCCTTGGATGTGAAAATTTATCCAAGACTCATAGTCTACAACCTCGGTTGCAGGAGAGGAGGGTATGTGAAACTCTAACCTCTCTATTATTTGTCCAGTATGGTGGTCGATTTTTACATATTTTATTTTAAGATAGATGAGCGCCTTCATCCTAAAATTGTCTAAATTGTTGAAGAGCGCTTCTATCAATGATGAATTTTGATGAAACCATTCCTCAAAGTTAGCAATGGTTTCTGAGGAGTCCATCTGGTAGTTCCTCACTAAATTATTTATGGACACCTCAGTGAGTCGGATAGAGGAGGTACCGTTGGTGTAGGTATCGTTCGTGTGTGTATGTTGAAGTCTGTGCGAAGATAGTTCAAAACGTGTCTCGAAAGACTGAATGCACAAGTCGCAAGAAAAGGAGACATCGTTAACAGAATCATCCCTACCTTCGGAGATTGATGCCGGCTTAGGTCTACAAACACCTCGCTTGATGTGTCGGATGAGATCACGCTTCCTCGTGAAGATGTGTCCACAGTCAGCACATTGCCGATCGTCGCATTCCCGCGACAATGTTGAGATGGACTCGCACGAGATGGAACTGGTATCACCTGAAAGAGAAATCATTCTTTCATCTCTGTTCAAGTCTCAGTGTATTGTTACAACCTACCTTGACTCAACAACTCTAAACTTTCCTCGAGAAGGGAGGGCGTTGGTGATGAAGTTGATGCCTGAAATTGAGGAAGATGCTATTAGCTACACGTTTGAGGGAGATGAGAGAGGAAATTTTCAACTTACCATTTGAACGAAATTATGTTTAAGCTTGATACTTCAACAAGATAGAGACTTCACTCAAATTTGAAATTCACTAAAGAGCAGTTCACTTGTACGCCTCAAATACAGAATTCGTCAGAGAACAGTTCAATTATGCGTCTCAAAGACAGAGTGAAATGATACGGATATCACTTTGCTTATATACTTTCATTCTCTTCATTCATTGGATGTTCATTCTGATTGGCTGCTTGTGTATACTTAAGAATTAGAAAACATTTCAAAGTCATTATTCACAGTCAACATGACAAGCCCTCCAACAACACCAAATACCGCATTGGAGTTCTCCTCTCCATGCTCAACACCAAAGGCGCTCGTTACACCAAATGCACCAAGAAAGGCGAAGGTGGAGAAGGTGTACCGACTGGACAATATACGAAAGTTATCATTACCAGCGGACGAGGAAGAGGAGAGTGTATGTGAGAAGGAGTGTCCCGACTTAACAGGCGTGAGGTGGAAGTATCTCCAGTACGATACTGACGATGTGATGGAGATGACCAGCAAGTCGCAGTTGCATCAAATATGGGAGTGGTACACCCCTAACTCCCAACCGCGAACCGTGGCGGAGTGGGCGTACATTGACAACGTGAGGGACGCTGCAGAAGAACGTTTAAAGCAGCTCAACTGTTTTTGTGATCTATGTGAAGTCAGACTCTGGGACGATATTGACGATGAAGACCTTTTAAAATACATGCCATAATAAATGTTTATTTCGTATTATCTTTGCTTTCATACTGACTTACTTGAATGGGGCTTTAGTGAATAATTTAACCATGTATACTTTTTCATTGGGAAATAGTAGCACGCTTAGTCTAACTTGCAAATCTTATAACATTTCATATGGGTGATAATGGTAGATGAAATAGTGTCAAATAAAATTAAGATAGCTTACACTTCTGATACAGGGATAGCAATCGACTGCGATCCATGTGTAAAGAGCTTGTTAGACTACGGAAGAGAGAAGTGTGTTATGTTGCGTGTGGCGCGTGAGTGTCCTCCCATTTCATTCCATTCATCAATTCGTCTCAGTGATAGAGACAGGTAGAACTCATGGTTCTCATAACGTATGCAATGGAAAGTTTTAGGTAACCTTCGACAGTTGGCTAAATGTCGCCCTGGCGCGAATGCATACTACGTTGAGACAGAGGCAATCACTTGCAAACATGACGCAGAGAGGTTTAACAAGATTGACCATTGCCGAATGTCCCTTGCGGTATACATAGCTACGGGTTTCACCGCCGCCCTTTACAGGAACGCCCGTCGAAAGGAAGTATTACACCGAACTTCATTTGCAACGTTCAAGTTGACTGATAGCAGATTCAACTTAATGATAGTATTCGCCAGTCCGAAGACTGCCCAGGGCAAACCGCGTGGAGGTTCTATCATGTCTTGCCCCATGGTGGCCCTTAAGAGAGCCGATGGTTCGTTCTCGTCGTATCTGAAAATAGAAGGAAAAATAGATGAAATATATTCAAGTGATAGAGATGATATTAACTTACCATAAGAGAAATTTAGCCGGTTCGCGACCCCTTCGATGGTGATGGTTGAGGTAAGTATTTGGCCGGCAGTTTCCGCTTCCGGTGGCGCAGCTCCTTTATTTCGCCATCATGCTTTATAGAGACATGGAGACAGCGCATCTCCGCCATTGCTCCCTCGTAGCACTCGAATGTGGAATCCAAGTCCTCACTCTCAAGGATGATGCTGTCGACGATTCTGCTCTTGATGATGGGAATGTGGAGCGTTGTTCGTCTCTCTTCTTTCTTCTGACTCTCAGTCAGGCTAGTCTTTAATTGCTCAATTTTTAAATTTGATACCTCTTCTTGAGCTTTTAATGATTTTATGTAAGTCGCCTGCTCAGTAACGCGTTTTTCGCTGGCAAGCGCCCTTTCGCGGAAAGATTCTAAATTGATCACTTGTGTCTTGAGGGCCCGAATCTCGGCTACCTGACCCTTCAGGTGGAAATTGTCATCCCTAAGGGCCGAACATTCATTTTTGTAACGAGTGAGCTCATCTTTTAATTTTGTGAGTGCATATTCCTGGCTCACTTTTGCGATCTGGGTATCCTTATTCCAGCTGTTCGTCTGCTGCTTAATCCCCTTCTTTACTGGGGAAGGTGCGATTACTTTCTTTTTCGGGGAAGACTGATTTGTTGGTTTTCCTATCTCTTCCGTGTCTTTAGTAATGACGACCTCCTCAGAATCGGAGTCATCTGAGCTGTCCAAATCGCTTAGTGGGGCCTTCTCTTCTGCTGTTGATGAGGTAGTGGCCGAAGCAGCAGGCTCCAAAATTGTTGCAATAGCCTCTTGTAGTGCTGCGTCAAGATCGACTGTTTCTTCGTTGAAGAAGGGTGCGATCACTTTGCCGATGTCTGATGTTATGTAATTGTTTGCCTTTTTGAGCGGACAGTCGGCGTGGGCGATGTAAAATTCCTCATGCTCTTTGCCTTTCAAAAATTTCAGGCAATGTGTACAGCCGGAAATAACGGCTCTTTCCTCGTGGAAGTGAGGCGTATTCTTGTACTTATTAATGTGACGTTTGAATTCGCCACCCCTCTTTATTTCTCCGCAAGAGCACTTTTTAAATAAAAATTTTGAGTTGCCTCCCATTTTGTAACTTATGTATCTGTAAAGGAAGGATGAAATAGAATTACTAACAGGCGACATTGGCAGTCATTCTTATAATCATACAGCTAAATTGTGAGATTGGTGGAAAGTGTCGAACCTTTGAATCCGTTACAGGCATTACTCAGAGGGGATCTTATCCCAACTCCAAGGCCTCGGCCCACAAATCCAACCTCCCGCGGACAGAGCGTGCGTCATATCACTGTGTTGGTATCCGGACCCCGATTTTGACATGAAAATCAGTGGATTGTTTACAAAGGTTGCAAATTCCAAGCCGAAGCTTGCCTCCCACAACTTTATAAATGTCTTAGTTGAATTCAGAAGGTTTGAAAATCCCGAAAATTGCCAAAAAATAGCGAATTTAAATTTTTCAATTTTTTAGCACTACTTATGAAATTTTATAAGTAGTTTATCACTTAGGGCAGGTCAATAGCGACCGAACCTTTTTTGAATCAAGTCAAACGGACTTGTAGAAGCAAAGTTACAAGCCTTTAAAGTTTTGGAGTCTTTTATGGCCTGGAGACGAAGGCCATCTCCTGGCTAACCTCTAAGTCTAACGCCTTAGCTGATATCAGCAATGAAATTTTCTAAGTCGGTTTCTTACAGAAACTCGGGATTTGGAATGTCCGAAGCTATCATCGGAGCTCAGAGAGACGACTTACCGTTGACTATCTCTCGTATTAATGACAAGTCTCTCTCGGTTCCCAGCTTATATAGTGTGTGGCGATCAGCTGATGACGTAACACCCATCATCCAAACACTAAAAAACCCGTCTATCTCCGGTTCTAGTGCTCCGATTGAGCTGGAAATACACCATTTCCATGTAGAATTTGACGCTGAATCCGAATCTGGTCTCCGTTTTCCCATCCGATGCTTCGTTTTGGCTCTACAGTAGGCAGCCATCGCAAAAATTCTAACTCTGTCGTTTTTCCGAAAAAATGTTGAACATTTTTCTCGCCGATTGACTTGAAACTCTCCGATTGACTTGAAACTCACCATACAGATAAAGAATTTCACGCTGATTCCAAATCTGGCCTCCGTTTTCCAATCCGATGCTTCGTTTTGAAGCTAGAGCCCAAAACGTCCCAAATTCTAACTCTGTCGTTTTTCGCCAATGTCCCAAAATCTTAAATGGCGTCTCACACCTAAACGAAGACAGATAGGAACAAGCCGATTCTTTCACTGAACTTGTCTTACTCTTAGCTTTCAAACGAGCTATCGCACGACAAAATCCGTCCACTGGAAGCCAAAATCGAAGCAAGCTGTCCAGAGGGGGGGGGGGACGTCAGCGAAATTTCAGAATTTGATGAAAAATGTTTTGGTGACGGTCCCAGGTCGAAATTCCACACTTTGGAAAATTTTCAAATTTTTACCCATACAAAGTCACTCTGACACTTAGGATTTTTTCAGGTAAGCGAGCTCCGACCTAAAATCTTGTAACCGCTCTAACTTTTGAACGAAGACAGATAGGAACAAGCCGATTGTTTCACTGAATTTGTCTCACTCTTAGCTTTCAAACGAGCTATCGCACGACAAAATCCGTCCACTGGAAGCCAAAATCGAAGCAAGCTGTCCAGAGGGGGGGGGGACGTCAGCGAAATTTCAGAATTTGATGAAAAATGTTTTGGTGACGGTCCCAGGTCGAAATTCCACACTTTGGAAAATTTTCAAATTTTTACCCATACAAAGTCACTCTGACACTTAGGATTTTTTCAGGTAAGCGAGCTCCGACCTAAAATCTTGTAACCGCTCTAACTTTTGAACGAAGACAGATAGGAACAAGCCGATTGTTTCACTGAATTTGTCTCACTCTTAGCTTTCAAACGAGCTATTGCACGACAAAATCCGTCCACTGGAAGCCAAAATCGAAGCGAGCTCTCCCGAGGGGGGGGGGGACGTCAGTGAAATTTCAAAATTTGATGAAAAATGTTTTGGTGACGGTCCCAGGTCGAAATTCCACACTTTGGAAAATTTTCAAATTTTTACCCATACAAAGTCACTCTGACACTTAGGATTTTTTCAGGTAAGCGAGCTCCGACCTAAAATCTTGTAACCGCTCTAACTTTTGAACGAAGACAGATAGGAACAAGCCGATTGTTTCACTGAATTTGTCTCACTCTTAGCTTTCAAACGAGCTATCGCACGACAAAATCCGTCCACTGGAAGCCAAAATCGAAGCAAGCTGTCCAGAGGGGGGGGGACGTCAGTGAAATTTCAAAATTTGATGAAAAATGTTTTGGTGACGGTCCCAGGTCGAAATTCCACACTTTGGAAAATTTTCAAATTTTTACCCATACAAAGTCACTCTGACACTTAGGATTTTTTCAGGTAAGCGAGCTCCGACCTAAAATCTTGTAACCGCTCTAACTTTTGAACGAAGACAGATAGGAACAAGCCGATTGTTTCACTGAATTTGTCTCACTCTTAGCTTTCAAACGAGCTATCGCACGACAAAATCCGTCCACTGGAAGCCAAAATCGAAGCAAGCTGTCCAGAGGGGGGGGGGGGACGTCAGCCGAAAATTTTTTCTCTCCGATTTCGCTGGAAACATCCTTCCTAACCCAAAATTTCACGTAGATTCCGAATCTGGCCTCCGTTTTCTCATCCGATGCTTCGTTTGGGCGCTACACACCAAAACATCCCAAATTCTAACTCTGTCGTTTTTTCGAAAAATGTTGAAAATTTTTTCTCTCCGATTTCGCTGGAAACATCCTTCCTAACCCAAAATTTCACGTAGATTCCGAATCTGGACTCCGTTTTCTCATCCGAACACTCCTTCCACTCGAAACAACCCATTTACAACCCAACATTCAGCAGATTGCACCAAAAACATCACACACTATAGCCTCAACACTAATCCTGGCGGTCGGTCACGTCAACCCATACGAGACCAACACATCCGAGTCTCACACTCTGTCGTTCCAGAGGGGGGGGGGGACTCAGACCCGAAGCACCACGGCGGCCGACCACGACACTCTGCCGTTCCAGAGGGGGGGGGGAGTCAGCGATGGCGGCCATCTTGCGCTATCTGGTGTTTGTCACTTCCTTACTACTCAAAGAAACTTTCATTTTCTGGTGGGAAAAATGCCTGCTGGTTAATTTGTTCCCACAGCGTAAACCTTCCTCCTGTTGCAAATTGTGAAGATTTTCTATATCTTGCCATGATATCGATTGTTGATCTTCAGATTTGAAGGAATCTAAAAATGCAGAAAATGTAGTCATGAAATTACACTAATGACATTAATGGAACCTAATATATGCTTTCTGTGATTGAGCAGTAGTAGTGCAATGAAGCTGAATAGTAAACTAACGATTGCTAACACATTATTTCAGGTTTGATGCTTTGCCTCTTGATTATCATGACAGACAAGGTGATGTTCATGACACGAGCTGCACATTTTTAAAATCTGACTCACCAAGAAACGTGTATGATATACAGGGTGGCGCACGTAAACCGCCGGACTTTGAACTTTTTTTACTCCTCAAATATTCATCCGATCGTCATGGAATTTCGACTCATACTAGTTTGGAGTATAGGATCTATGATGATTATACCTGTTGTACTGAGAATTGTCAGAAAATTCTGATTCTATTGACCGAATGACATGTACTCATTTTGTTGACAAAATCTAGATCAAGTTAATTAACTTAACATGAATCGTATTCTGCACAACGAATTGTGCGCAGTCTTGAAGTGAATATTGTTCAGTTACTTCCATGTCATATAAAATACCATTCGACGATTAAATCACTATCTGAAAAGAATCGAACATAGAAGAATGGATGATTATTCGGTGGCAGAACGAGCAAAATGCGCGGCTTGGTACGAATGGCTCAAGAGTCCAGTGGAGGTACAAAGGCTTTATCATTCAGAGTATGGCAAGAACGCGAAAGCACCGGATGCCCGTACCATAAAGCGGTGGCACACAAACCTGTTGACCAGTGGTAGTGTGGTGACTGTCAAGCGGGACCGGTCATCTTCTGAACGAACGGAGCAGAATGTGGAACGAGTTGTGCAGCACTTCGAGGAGGACCCAGACACATCTACCCGTCGTGCATCTAATGCGCTTCAAGTGAGTCGCCGCACTATCCAGCGCATCCTCCATGACTATGGATGTCATCCGTACAAGGTCCAGGTGGTGCAGCGATTACACAAGGAAGATCTGGAAAACCGAATGGAGTTCGCAGAACAGGAGCTACAGCGCATCCAACCCAAGCCATTTAGTGGAACTAACCTGGTCCGATGAAGCTCACTTCCATCTGGATGGTGGTGTGAATCGCCACAATTGTCGTTATTGGGCCAACCAGAACCCTCACTGGATCAAGCAAGAGTCTATGCACTCGCCACGCACCACCGTCTGGGCGGCAATCAGCCAATCAGGTATCTACGGATCGTTCTTCGACACCTCCGTCAACAAAGATTGGTATCTCAAGATGCTACAGGAGGAATTTTGACCAGCGGTGCATTCAGACAGAAGAGGCATGAGCATCATATTCAAGCAGGATGGTGCACCTCCACACTGGGAACTTCCTGTGCGTGAGTGGTTGAACAAGAAGATGCCTAACAGATGAATGGGACGTGGATCTCCTAACATGCCCTGGCCACCGCGTTCACCTGACCTGACGCCTTGCAATTTCTTCTTGTGGGGTTTTGTCAAGTCCAAGGTTTACCATACACGGCCAACATCCATGCCAGACCTGAAGTACCGCATCATGCAAGCATTTCAAGAAGTGACAACTGAGATGTGTCGAGAAACTGCTCTGGCCTACCAAAAGCGACTCGAATCCGTCCTCGAGAATGGAGGAGGACACGTTGAAGTTCGATGACTACTAACACTTTTTTCTTATGTTTTTCATTTAATAAATGTTTTCTATGACATTTACCTTAATTCGTTTTGGTCATTATTGATAAAGACGTGGGGGGAAATGAAGGGAAAAGTTTATCATTAAATTTTATATGTTAGGAAACATTGTTGATATGTCAATTTTACTACATGTCATTCGGTCAATAGAATCAGAATTTTCTGACAATTCTCAGTACAGCAGGTATAATCGCTATAAATCCTATACTCCAAACTAGTATGAGTCGAAATTTCATGACGATCGGATGAATATTTGAGGAGTAATAAAAGTTTAAAATCTGGCGGTTTACGTGCGCCACCCTGAATATTTATAAAGGGTAATATAATATTTTCAGGAAATCACTTCGATAGTAGTAGTAATCCCATCCCAGGCGCAAGGACAAAAATACGCAACCCCCCTCTGGAGAGAGGAAGGAAGTGGCCAAGGATGTGGTGGGAGGAATGGGTCCGAGAGGAGAAAACTGTTCCCTACCCCCCCCCTCTGGCAGGAAGGAGTTTTCCGGTAACGGATGGGAAGGAAGGTGATAGGAATGTGGGAGGGATAGAGTGAGAAAGGTGGGTGTTGGTGGTGCTTGGGATGAGAAAAGTCGGAAATCGTCATGAAGGAGGGTTCGGATGTGAAAGTGGAGTTTAGATTTGGAATCTACGCGAAATGTTGGGTTAGGAACTTCCAACTTTGGTTGTAGGGATCGTAGAAAGTCGTGCAATAGCTCATTTGAAAGCTAAGAGTGAGAAAAATGCAGTGGAAAGCTCAGTTTGGTCCTATTTTCCTGGGTTTAGGGAGGAAAATGGCAGGAAAACGTCAGAGTTGGAAAAGTCAGATTTTGGATGTTTTGGGATGAGAAAAGTCGTTTTTCGGCATGAAGGATGACTCGGATGGGAAAGTGGAGTGCAAATTCGGACGTTTTGGCCAATGTTGGGTCTAGGAACTTCTTTCCAGCTCAATCGGAGAGAAAAAGTTCTGACCTCCCCCCCCCTCGGCAGCGATCTTCCAACTTTGGTGTTAGAGATCGTAGAAAATCGTGCAATAGCTCGTTTGAAAGCTGAGAGTGAGACAAATTCAGTGGAAGACACGGCTTGTTCCTATCTGCCTTCGTATAGATGTGAGACGTCATTGAAAATTTGGGACATTAGCGAAAAGACGACAGAGTTAGAATTTTTATGAAAATCGCTCTAGCGGGTGAACCAAGCCTCGGACGGGAAAACAGAGACCAGATTTGGAATCAGCGTGCCATTCTGCATATAGAGGGTGAGTTTCAAGTCAATCGGAGAGAAAAAATTGAAAAGTTGGTTCTCCACATGAGGTTTTTTCCTGAAAATGTTAAATTGTGACCACCTTTGGCGGTCAACAGCGGAGGATTGAAAATGAATGAAGAGCTCGGGTTTCTTTTACGGGCAAGACGGCACTTTCTTCCCATCTTTTCAGATGCGTGGAAGGTTTCGTTTCCAAATGAGAGCCTGTTGAAAATCGAGTTTTTGTGCATTTTCCAAGATTTTGGAGCTTTTTGAAAAAACGACAAGAGTTTTTTCAGCTCGGCTCCTGGTCATTGTAGAGAGTCGAGGGATGTCTTAAATGAAAGGGGAGAACGAGAAAACATGGCACTCAAAATTTGGAGTCAATCGGAGCACTAGAATCGGAGATAGACAGGTTTAAAGTTTTTGGATGATGGATATTACGTCATCAGCTGATCGCCACAAACTATATAAGCAGGGAACCGACAGAGACTTTTCATTTAGAGGAGAGCGATTGTCAAAGGTAGGTCGTCTCTCTGAGCTCCGATGATAGCTTCGGGCATTCCAAATTCCGGGTTTCCGTAGGAAAGCGACTTAGAAAATTTCATTGCTGATATCAGCTAAGGCGTCAGACTTAGAGGTTCGCCAGGAGATGGCCTTCGTCTCCAGGCCATAAAAGACTCCAAAACTTTAAAGGCTTGTAACTTTGCTTCTCCAAGTCCGATTGACTTGTTTCAAAAAAGGTTCGGTCGCTATTGACCTGCCCTAAGTGATAGACTACTTATAAAATTTCATAAGTAGTGCCAAAAAGTTGAAAAATTTAAATTCACTAATTTTGGAGGTTTTCTGGGGTTTTCGACCCTGCTGAAGTCAACGAAAGGATTTTTAATGATGTCTGAGCCAGTCTTCTCATGCTATAAGCGGCTTTTCACTGAAAGCGAGCAAGACACGGAGAGTTTTGCTGTAATATTCCACTGACAGGGTGATCCTTCGGGACGGCGGATGATGCCGTAGTGATAAGTGTGGCAAGGGAGTGTGTCATATTTAAGACCGAAACCACTGGGGCGACCCATGTTGGGCATTTGACACAGTTCTCAACGTAGCACTTTGAACGCCAATCGGTTGAGTCTTAGCTATCTTGTCATGGGTGGCATCTAAACATCTCCATTGCAAACCGCTTGTGAATCACGGCTTGCTATCAAGCTGATCAAAGCAACGACTTGGGATGTTTCCTCTTACCAACTCCACCGGTTTTCATGTCTGGCTATCAAGTCATGGACGGTGCAAGTCACGGAGATTTTCGGCGTCATACTTCCTGCTGGTGGGCGTTCTTTCGAGACAGCGGTGAAGTCCGTAGCGATGAGTACTGCACGGAACGTGGGCAATGGTAATCCTTGTGAAACCTCTCTGCGTCATGTTTCCAAGTGGTTGCCTTTCGTCTCAACTTTGTACTCTGACCGCCAGGGCGACATTTAGCTATCTGCCACAGGTTACCTCATAAAATCTCCATTGCACTTGTCTCCCGACAGTTGGCCAACCATGAGAGAATGAACCATAAGTTCTTTTAAGAACTGTCTCTATCACGGAGACGAAATCATCAATGGAATAAAACGGGAGGACATTCATGCACCACATGCAACACATCACAGATTTCTCTCTTCGCTAGTGAACAAGCTCTTGTAAGAGTAGTCAGAAAGTGTATCATGTTGTCCAAACGTTTTACTGCAACACAGGTTGATGCATAGTTAGAAAGTTTAATCATCGAAGCTTTACGAAACACAAGTGTCATGAAATGCAAGCGTAAGTGTAGTCAAATAGATTTTGCCGCGACCCACGTTTGTGAAAGTAAAGTTTGCTCATCGAAGTTTATTCGTGAGTCATCAGAAAGTGTATCATGGTTTGCAAAGTTAGTGTAGTCATATAGTTTTACTGTGACACACGTTTGTGAAAATAAAGTTTGATCATTGAGGTTTTATGACTGACCGAACTCACAGCAGCATTAGAAAGTTTTATGGAAAAGGTTTTACTGCACAGTGTAGATTGTCTTGTAACTTACTTTCACAGTGTTAGAAAGTTTTATTGGAGACAGTTGCCAAATGTTCCCTTATTAGAAAATTCAAACTCCATGACTGTTAGATTAGCTTCATCAGGTTTACTAAAAGCAGTTTTCTACTGCAGTGAGACTGAGAGTATAGAATGTTATATAAAAACAGTGTTCACCACAGCGGCAGAAAGTTTTACTGCACTTTGTAGATTGTTTCACAAAGTTAAAAGGTCTTATAGTAAGCGTTGAATGTTTTATAAAACTAGGTAAAGTCTTGCCACAAACGTTGTGTGTGTGAGAGCTAGTTCCATGATATTGAATCGCGTGAGTCGTAAAAGTCCATAATCCAAGGCTAGGCTCCTCTACGGTTGGATTTAGGGTTTTACATCACATGCGTTAACCGTTCGTGTAGAATACGTGAAGCACATGTTCGCTTAAAAGTCTAAACGCAAACGTTGAAATAAGTTTTGTAAGAAGTCTTTGACAGGCTGTTGTGAAACGTAGCGAACGTTGAAAAAGTTTTATAAAATGTTTCTGCAGTCACACTCGTTAGCGTACCAGCTTTACTAAATGAGTTGTTTGCCTTTATCAAATTGAATGCTTGTGTACACGGCTTGTAAATAAAGACAGCGTGTTTGCACTCTGCATCGACAGCATACAAGTATATACATAAGAACCTGTAACGTTGTAAGTCGAATGCATATGAGTTAGGAAACACTCAAAACATGTGTGAGATATAAATCAACCTCCTAGATGAAGTGAAACACAAAAGTGTCACAACTATTTTACGGGAAATAAAGGAGAACTGTGACAACGTTTACACTCATCATAGACAGATGAACATATAGTCTAACTTTCTGACATTCAAATGAAATTCCTAAACATGAACCGCGGTGTAAGAAACTTTATGACAACAACTTTATGTTGGTAAAACTTTCATAGATTGCAGTCGCGTTTAAAGTTTAGAAACCTGTAGAAACGCATAAGTCTGAGATGCAGTTCAACGACTCGACCATTGAACTCACAAAATGAACAAGTATGTGTAATGAACACGCTCATTAGTAGGAAACAGCAAAGCATGCAATGAGATTGAATGATCAAGACTGAGTGACATAACGGAATAATTTCATGAGTATGAAACAGCGAACATTAGGACTGTCCATGAGCATTAAAGGTTAGATTCAAAGTTTGCTTTCCATGAGCTTGACAAATGAAACCGTGTCTCATTTCTAAACGAATCGTGAATTGATCATAGAATCAACATTGAAACCTGCATCAAGTGATTTTCTGTGCGAATGCAGACGATGTAAAAATGACACATGGATTGACATTTAACATTGCTTGCAATATTCAGCACGCTGCCATTCAAAAGCAGCTAAAATGTTTATCATAAAACCTATCAGTGAAACAGATGTTCCCCTCCGGCGCACACAAAGAATCATAAGTGCACTCTGTCGCCTGTCTGTCGTGCTAGCCCCAAAAAGTTGTATTACATGAAATGAGTGATACAAGACTAGCTCACATTGAACTGAATTGTTAGTGTAACAAAAAGCTATGTGGGTTTCAATAACATATCATTTACATACTGTGTCGTTTTCTTTTCACATACAGTTGGGCTTCAAACGGAGTGGATTGACTTAGCAATAAAGTTACAACCATTTTACTGTTTGTAAAGTTAGGAATAATATCAGAATCATTTCAGTGCTTGTAAGATAGGCGAAGTATAAAATAAAGTCGTGGCCATTTCACTGTTTGTAAAGTTAGAAATAAAGTCATAACCATCTCTCTGTAAAGTTAGGAAAAATGTCATAGACATTTCAATGTTTGTAAGATAGGTGAAGAATAAAATTAGAATCATCTCGCTGTTTGTAAAGTTAGAAATTAAAGTAGTTGTTTGTAATGTTAGGAATAATCTCATTCACAAATGGTTAAGTCAATAAATCTACTATACAATAACGGTTAACATTCACTTGTGCTATATAAAACCTTAAATCCCGGAATCCAACCGTAGCTAACCCTATCCCCATAGATGATGGACTTTAGCAATTTATAGGTAAAGTATAAACATAGTGAGAAGCATTTCAGTGTTTGTAAGATAGGTTAAGTATAAAATAGTGTCACAAGCATTTCACTGTTTGCAAAGTTAGAAATAAAGTTGATGTTTGTAAAGGTTGAAATCATGTTAGAATCCTTTCAGTGTTTGTAAAGTTAGAGATCATAGGCTTAACAAGCAAGTTAGAGAGTTCACAGTACTGAGATCTAAGGATGCGATGGTCACATTAGAATTCAAGTGATTGAATGTCATCTTAATCAAGATAGAAATGTGTTTGTGGCTGCATGTGGTGCAAGGGTGTCCTCCTATTTCATTCCATTTCATCATTTATCCTTCCCCTCTGCATTCCATATCCGAAGATATGTGGCGAGCTTGGGACCGGCTTAGCTGCATTGGAAGGAAGTTCTTATAAGAACTCATGATGCATGTACGAGGAAATGTGGTGAAACGGTGTGCTGTATCTGCACATGATGATTTTATGAACTAGACAACGACCATCACTCCATCACTGAAAGAAAACATGAACGAGTTGAGATAACAGCCATTCGTATGCATGTGTAAAACTCTTACTTCATCATCCGATATCACCATGACATCCTCACTCGCTTCCACTTCCTAACTTTCCGAGTCCTCACTCCACATCATCTCCTCTCTTTCGACCGTCTCGCTCTCGCTCGTTACCATCTCGGCCACGCTCGTCACCATCTCGACCTCGCTCGTCACCGTCTCGGCCTCTTGCCGTAGTCGAAGGCTCATATCTTCATTCAGGGTAAAGTAAGAATAATACTTCACAAATTCCACAGTGATATCCTCACCATAGATATCACTGTGGAATTCTTCTGCGCGGTGTATGATGCGAAATGGCATCACACACGCTGTCGGCTTCTCAGACATGACTATGATAGTAAAATGCAGGAGACTCTGCTTTATATGAGAATGATACAGCCTTTCAAATGTCTGGTTCGCGCAATCATATTGCTCTAAACTTATGGTTGGAAGAAGAAAAGGGAAGACATATTTTCATTGACTGCCATCCTCAACCACTCAACAAACTTAGATGCATTTATCGTGTGAATCTCCATTCCGGCGCGATAGCAATGAGCTGTGTGGGAATCAGCTAGGTGGGAGGTCAGAGATGACGATGCGTTCCTGCATCCTTGCTCGTGGGACAGATGCGATAGATCTCTGTTTAATGTGACAGACGGGTGCCAGAGAGAGAGAGAGAGCGTACATCCTTGTGTTCTACTCTATCTGCTGAGGGGCTAGCATGACAGACAGGCGACAGAGTGCACTTATGATTCTTTGTGTGCGCCGGAGGGGAACATCTGTTTCACTGATAGGTTTTATGATAAACATTTCAGCTGCTTTTGAATGGCAGCGTGCTGAATATTGCAAGCAATGTTAAATGTCAATCCGTGTGTCATTTTTACATCGTCTGCATTCGCACAGAAAATCACTTGATGCAGGTTTCAATGTTGATTCTATGATCAATTCACGATTCGTTTAGAAATGAGACACGGTTTCATTTGTCAAGCTCATGGAAAGCAAACTTTGAATCTAACCTTTAATGCTCATGGACAGTCCTAATGTTCGCTGTTTCATACTCATGAAATTATTCCGTTATGTCACTCAGTCTTGATCATTCAATCTCATTGCATGCTTTGCTGTTTCCTACTAATGAGCGTGTTCATTACACATACTTGTTCATTTTGTGAGTTCAATGGTCGAGTCGTTGAACTGCATCTCAGACTTATGCGTTTCTACAGGTTTCTAAACTTTAAACGCGACTGCAATCTATGAAAGTTTTACCAACATAAAGTTGTTGTCATAAAGTTTCTTACACCGCGGTTCATGTTTAGGAATTTCATTTGAATGTCAGAAAGTTAGACTATATGTTCATCTGTCTATGATGAGTGTAAACGTTGTCACAGTTCTCCTTTATTTCCCGTAAAATAGTTGTGACACTTTTGTGTTTCACTTCATCTAGGAGGTTGATTTATATCTCACACATGTTTTGAGTGTTTCCTAACTCATATGCATTCGACTTACAACGTTACAGGTTCTTATGTATATACTTGTATGCTGTCGATGCAGAGTGCAAACACGCTGTCTTTATTTACAAGCCGTGTACACAAGCATTCAATTTGATAAAGGCAAACAACTCATTTAGTAAAGCTGGTACGCTAACGAGTGTGACTGCAGAAACATTTTATAAAACTTTTTCAACGTTCGCTACGTTTCACAACAGCCTGTCAAAGACTTCTTACAAAACTTATTTCAACGTTTGCGTTTAGACTTTTAAGCGAACATGTGCTTCACGTATTCTACACGAACGGTTAACGCATGTGATGTAAAACCCTAAATCCAACCGTAGAGGAGCCTAGCCTTGGATTATGGACTTTTACGACCCACGCGATTCAATATCATGGAACTAGCTCTCACACACACAACGTTTGTGGCAAGACTTTACCTAGTTTTATAAAACATTCAACGCTTACTATAAGACCTTTTAACACTGTGAAACAATCTACAAAGTGCAGTAAAATTTTCTGCCGCTGTGGTGAACACTGTTTTTATATAACATTCTATACTCTCAGTCTCACTGCAGTAGAAAACTGCTTTTAGTAAACCTGATGAAGCTAATCTAACAGTCATGGAGTTTGAATTTTCTAATAAGGGAACATTTGGCAACTGTCTCCAATAAAACTTTCTAACACTGTGAAAGTAAGTTACAAGACAATCTACACTGTGCAGTAAAACCTTTTCCATAAAACTTTCTAATGCTGCTGTGAGTTCGGTCAGTCATAAAACCTCAATGATCAAACTTTATTTTCACAAACGTGTGTCACAGTAAAACTATATGACTACACCAACGCTTACATTTTATGACATTTGTGTTTCATAAAACGTCATGATCAAACTTTACTTTCTCAAACGTGTGTCACAGTAAAACTATTTGACAAAACTTTGATTTTGAAAACCATGATACACATTCTGACTAGACTTACAAATACAACTTCGATTATCAAACTTTACTTTCACAAACGTGTGTCACAGTAAAACTAGTTGACTACATTAACGCTTACATTTTATGACATGTGTGTTTCACAAAACGTCATGATCAAACTTTATTTTCACAAAAGTGCGTCGCGGCAAAACTATTTGACAAAACTTTGATTTTGCAAACCATGATGCACTTTCTGACTAGACTTACGAATACAACTTCGATGATCAAACTTTATTTTCACAAACGTGCGTCGCGGTAAAATTAATTGACTACACTAACTTTGCAAACCATGATACACTTTATGACTAGACTTACGAATAAAACTTCGATGATCAAACTTTATTTTCACAAACGTGCGTCGCCGTAAAACTATTTGCTGCACTAACTTTGCAAACCATGATACACTTTCTGACTAGACTTACGAATACAACTTCGATAATCAAACTTTACTTTCACAAACGTGGGTCGCGGCAAAATCTATTTGACTACACCAACGCTTGCATTTCATGACACTTGTGTTTCGTAAAGCTTCGATGATCAAACTTTCTAACTATACATCAACCTGTGCTGCAGTAAAACGTTTGGACAACATGATACACTTTCTGACTACACTCACAAGAGCTTGTTCACTAGCGAAGAGAGAAATCTGTGATGTGTTGTGTGTGACGCATGAATGTCCTCCCGTTTCATCCCTTCATCATTTCGTCTCCGTGATAGAGACAGTTCTTAAAAGAACTTATGGTTCATTCTCTCATGGTTGGCCAACTGTCGGGAGACAAGTGCAATGGAGATTTTATGAGGCATCATCCGCCGTCCCGAAGGATCACCCTGTCAGTGGAATATTACAGCAAAACTCTCCGTGTCTTGCTCGCTTGTATCATGATAAGACATGAGAAGACTGGCTCAGACATCATTAAAAATCCTTTCGTTGACTTCAGCAGGGTCGAAAACCCCAGAAAACCTCCAAAATTAGTGAATCTAAATTTTGCAACTTTTTAGCACTACCTATGAAATTTTATAAGTAGTCTATTACTTAGGGCAGGTCAATAGCGACCGAACCTTTTTTGAATCAAGTCAAACGGACTTGTAGAAGCAAAGTTACAAACCTTTAAAGTTTTGGAGTCTTTTATGGCCTGGAGACGAAGGCCATCTCCTGGCGAACCTCTAAGTCTGACGCCTTAGCTGATATCAGCAATGAAATTTTCTAAGTCGCTTTCCTACGGAATCCCGGAATTTGGAATGTCCGAAGCTATCAGCTCAGAGAGACGAGCTCAGAGAGACGACCTACCTTTGACAATCGCTCTCCTCTAAATGAAAAGTCTCTGTCGGTTCCCTGCTTATATAGTTTGTGGCGATCAGCTGATGACGTAATATCCATCATCCAAAAACTTTAAACCCGTCTATCTCCGATTCTAGTGCTCCGATTGACTCCAAATTTTGAGTGCCATGTTTTCTCGCTCTCCGCTTTCATTTAAGACATCCCTTGACTCTCTACAATGACCAAGGGTCGAGCTGAAAAAACTATTGTTGTTTTTTCAAAAAGCTCCAAAATCTTGGAAAATGCACAAAAACTCGATTTTCAACAGGCTCTCATTTGGAAACGAAACCTTCCACGCATCTGAAAAGATGGGAAGAAAGTGCCGTCTTGCCCGTAAAAGAAACCCGAGCTCTTCATTCATTTTCAATCCTCCGCTGTTGACCGCCAAAGGTGGTCACAATTTAACATTTTCAGGAAAAAACCTCATGTGGAGAACCAACTTTTCAATTTTTTCTCTCCGATTGACTTGAAACTCACCCTCTATATGCAGAATGGCACGCTGATTCCAAATCTGGTCTCTGTTTTCCCGTCCGAGGCTTGGTTCACCCGCTAGAGCGATTTTCATAAAAATTCTAACTCTGTCGTCTTTTCGCTAATGTCCCAAATTTTCAATGACGTCTCACATCTATACGAAGGCAGATAGGAACAAGCCGTGTCTTCCACTGAATTTGTCTCACTCTCAGCTTTCAAACGAGCTATTGCACGATTTTCTACGATCTCTAACACCAAAGTTGGACGATCGCTGCCGAGGGGGGGGGGGAGGTCAGAACTTTTTCTCTCCGATTGAGCTGGAAAGAAGTTCCTAGACCCAACATTGGCCAAAACGTCCGAATTTGCACTCCACTTTCCCATCCGAGTCATCCTTCATGCCGAAAAACGACTTTTCTCATCCCAAAACATCCAAAATCTGACTTTTCCAACTCTGACGTTTTCCTGCCATTTTCCTCCCTAAACCCAGGAAAATAGGACCAAACTGAGCTTTCCACTGCATTTTTCTCACTCTTAGCTTTCAAATGAGCTATTGCACGACTTTCTACGATCCCTACAACTAAAGTTGGAAGTTTGACAGGAGGGGGGGGACGTCCTCGAAATTTTTTCTCTCCGATTGAGCTGGAAACATCCTTCCTAACCCAAAATTTCACGTAGATTCGGAATCTGGCCTCCATTTTCCCATCCAAGGCCTCCTTCATGTCGAAAAATGGACTTTCTCATCCCAAAACATCCAAAACCTGACTTTTCCAACTCTGCCGCTCCACCCCTTGCCTCTCAGGAAAACTCCTCCTGCCTTCCTTCCCCACCCAAAATTTCACGCAGATTCCAAATCTAAACTCCACTTTCACATCCGAACCCTCCTTCATGACGATTTCCGACTTTTCTCATCCCGAACACCACCAACACCCACCTTTTCCCACTCTATCCCTCCCACATTCCTATCACGTTCCTTCCCATCCCTTACTGGAAAACTCCTTCCTTCCAGAGGGGGGGGGGTAGGGAACAGTTTTCTCCTCTCGGACCCATTCCTCCCAACACATCCTTGGCCATCTCCTCACCTTCCTTCCAGAGGGGGGGCTGAGTCAGCCTGATGACTCATCCTTGCACATTTTGCACTTGCGCCTGGGTCGGGATTACTACTGATATTGCATACAAATCATACTGAGTGCAGATAAATATATAGCTCATCCCATCAAAATATTTAAACATTCGCTTCTGCCAAAAATGTGAAACATCAGAAGATACAAGTGCTTATATCTAATTCCATATTTTGGTAAAAATACAATTGAAGACCAGCATTTCGGAGGGATTTTGTGGAGTACATCGCTGGTGACTGTAATGTAAGATAAAAGTTTCTTTAATGCTGAAACGCATACTCGATGTTGATGCCTGTGATCGGTGCAAAGTTGCAGATGACAACCTGCTGAGGAGACATGTGAGCTCACTCCACCAAAGGTCAATGATCCAAAGCAGGGCAGGGATCGAATATCTGCGTTCTTGCAGTGAACGATGCGATACTCACCTAGGATCACCTTGCGACAAAAACGCGTGCCTTCTTCAACTTGCATAGAGCTTCAACTACCTAGCATTTTTAAAAAATTTGAAATAATTTGATGATTGCCGATGTATTTCAATTTTCTATATTTTGCTTTAAACAGATGAGTAAATCAGGAATTTTCTATGAAATGCAAAATATTCGAGTAAGCCTTAATGTAGGTTATTTGAGATAAGCATAAGAACTTAAACTAGAAGAAATCAAAATATTTAGAATATTCCTCTGAACTCCAGATATAATGATGTAAGCCCTATGCTCTTCAACCCAAAATTTTATTTTGTCACAATCAATTTGTATTGTCATTTAATGCAGGAGAAAATTGTTAATCGGGTAGAATGAAGGTATTCGATTGTAAGGTATTACATTTTTCATTCTCATTGCCTTGTGTTCTTTTTTTATGTTGTCATTTTGTAAAGTTTGTTGGATCTGTTTTAAATGCAGATATATAGAGGCATGAATTGTTGATTTGAACTCACTGTATGCATGCAGCGCGTTTCTGACCAGTTTTAGCATATGGTAGGCGTCGAAAAATACAGAAACCGACCTCTGCGGATCGGACGGATACTGAAAGGAGCTCTTGATGTCACCTTTTAGCCGGACACCCAAGTTCTTCACTGCAGCTTGGTTAGATTGATGTCCGTCAAGAGTCAATGTTAGAACATCGACTCTCATTTGGTGTAGTCTCTCGAGAGTATAGGTCAGCAGTCTTGAGATAACGTAGCCTGGAAGACCATTTGTCAGAAAATACGCAATTGGCAGTTTCTAATGGCCGAATTTCCAACCCACCATGAAGACCAGTGCCTCGGTTGCCTCCTGAGTTGCGTCTGGAGCTACTCCTCCACCAAAGTCAATGTAGCCGACAAATGACTGCCGCTTTGCGTACCAAGATATCTCTTTCCTGATGACCATGGCATCGACTATCATTGCTACCTCTATTCTGGTTTCCTGCAATTCGTCACATTTCCGACGGAGGAATAAAAATGCTTCCTCCAGGAATCCCGGCTGAGTGTCGAAATGAGACAGCCACCTAGTAAGTGAAAAGTACATCTTAGAATCAATTATACAATCAATTAAGAATCATTATGTCCTTCTTATCTTTTGAACTCTGTCTACATTAACGAGTCGACAAGATTTTTAAGTCGATAAGGGAATCAGAGTAGGAGAGTGAAATCCAAAACAACTCGATATGGCTGCTGTTTCATTAAGTATGCCTAGTCCGCAATTTTGCTATTTTTTGTGCTTTCTTATAGAACAGATGTGTTACTTTTCATTGTGTTAACTTCAATGCCGTATCCTAATGCATCATGGCATGCAAAAAAGGCAATTATCATTATTAATATCTCTCATCGGACGATGTAAATGACAATGAAAGCTGTATGATGAACCAATAATGAAATTTGATAGAAATCCAGCACATCCCTGATTGCACATGTGAGTGTCCGCAAAAAATCTTTGAATAAGAAATCAACTGTCGTTTTTGATAAAAAAAATACCTATCAATACTAAGCATTCATAATTTTGAGATTCCTCAACTACCTGTACCCTGATATACTTGCAAGAAAAGGTCCTGAAATATTTAGACAATGTGAACATTTGGGCTGTTCGCATTCTCACATTCGATATGAGTCATGGTTTTGATTCTGTACCGCACTCCCTTATGCTCAATAGAATCAGTCAACTGAGCTCAAGCAACTGTAATCTTTTATGTGACTGCATTCAGAGTTATTTGTCTGACAGAAAACAGCGTGTCAAGCTTGGCTCGACTTACAGTTCCTTCACGAATATCACTAGTGGTGTTCCGCAAGGATCAATTTTGGGCCCTCACTTATTCGCAATTTTCATGTCCACGTATCATCCTTGTCACCCTGGTACTACTGTCATCAAGCATGCCGACGATGTAACGCTAGTCGCACCAGTTTATAAAAGTTGTTCTGATGACCTAAGTACAGTGAATGATGAAATATCAAATTTTCGCACGTGGTTGTTCAATAATCAAATAAGCATTAACTGTAATAAGACGAAAGTTTTAAATGTTTTCACAACTGTTCAGTCAATTCCAAAAGTACCAGTCCTTGAAAATGTTAGCCATTTGAAAATTCTGGGTCTAGTTTTTAATGACAGATCAGCGTGGTCAAGTCATTTGGATTTTTTGATTGGCAAGCTGTCAAAACGTTTGCATGTATTACTAATTTTAACAGGCCTGTTATCACACGATGAATTAGTTGAAGTGTGTAACGCAATTATTCGATCTTGCATTGATTATGCTTCTCAAGCTTTTGTAAAACCAGGTATTGGTTTAAATAAATGTTTGACTCGATTTTGCAAAAGAGCTTTTAAAATTATTCACGGTCGAAACATCTAGCTGTATCAATTGTTGTTTTGAATTTACAGGAAAGACGCGAAACACTTGCGCTGCGCTTGTACTGCAAAATTTTAAGCAATCCTAATCATGTGTTAACTGATTTGTTGCCGGATAATTTTGCCACTTGTAAATTCCGCACATGCTACCAGTGGTTTCATATTTTGTGGTTCTAAACTTTTTAATGATGCATTTTTAATGGTGCATTTCATTACCTTTGTAGTCAGTTTATCCTCCACACTTCTCATTTGGAGGTATCTTGTTTCTTGAATAAACGCTTATTATTATAATTATAATCTCACCTTCTCAGAGATCGAGGACTAGGGAGTGGTAAATATCCTGTCAGGAAATTGCATGCTTTGCTGCTGTAGAGGTGCAAAGTTACGGCGAATCGCCTTTGATCTAACGTGTATTTCCCATGATCTCTCTGAAACGGCTCCACAGGCAAATCAGAAAAGCCGCTTGGAGCTCTTCATTTACCGCTACAGATTCTGCAAGCTTCGATGTTATTGAGGATAGCCTCTGCTTCGCTCGATCTTCCCGCTTAGTTACATTCCTCTTCTGCAAAATTACAAATTGTTTTGTTTACCAAAATTGTTAAGAACATATGATATGGGTAATACTCTTGAAAAAGAAATTATATGGCTAATCAATGGTTTGCTCTCTCAATTTATTGTTGAGTTTTCTAATTTAAATTTTACTTCATATCTGCGAATCACATGACAGTGGCCTCTGGATAATGGGGTACACCCCACACTTTTGTACATGGGAGATTCTCTCTGCCTTAGGCGCCTGCCAAGTTAAACTCACGTCGTGTGCGTCGTGGATCTGCACCTTAAAAAGAGTTTTCTTGTATTTCGAGAATTAAAGAAAACAAATGAAAATTACTTCAAAAAAAAGTTGAGCATTTGTAATAGGTGCTAGTGCTTGTGGATGAAGGAAAACCACTGTGATATTCCGGCAGCCAGAATAAGTTTCTGCAGGAAATGACTATGTATGCGAGAATGTGATTCAATGTGGATAAAGTGCATCATGGTTGCACCGGATAGTGGTTTTGTTATCCGGTAACCGGTAGTTGTCTATCCGGTAACGGATACCAGATAGTTCATATATCAATTCTTGTTTGGATAATGAGCACCACTAACTGGAATTTGGGGGTCTTGGTTTTGTGGAACTAACTAGAATTCGACAGACGCGCAGATTCGTTGTAGGAATAGGGTGTACATCATTCTGTGAAAGTCTCATTTTTGGCCCCTGAAGAAACTCATTCTGGCTGCCGGACTATAATTGACAATGTTACTGAACTGTAAAATAAAATAGCTCACGAGTTTGCTATGATACAACGTTTGTCACAAGACAAGATTTCGATCAAGTATTGAATTATTGAAATCTGCTTCGTTATTGAATACACACTTACTTCTCGTATCAGCTTTCGACGCTTTTCATTTAGGACTTGGATTTCATCTTGGTCCTTTTCTGTTTGGTCTCTTAATTGTTTGAACTGAGATGCTTCAAACAAAACATAAAGAGCCAAAGATGGAGTGGGATTTTGATCCACATTTTGCGATGTAGAAGCTTCACATTATGCCAATGAATCACGTTTCTGAGACTGAAATAAGAGACATCTGGTGTAAATCATTAATTGCCATTAAATCCATGCATCATATAAGATAATTGATGTTCGAAATTGAAAAACCTGTGTACATTACAAGTTACAGCAATGAATCCAGCAATGCAAGTGAGAAAAATGATTACGGCCAAAGGTGAGGCAATTTATGGTCTAAGAAGTTCATCTAATTACGTATAATTTTTGTTAATTTCCCTATTTCTATTTACGTCTAAGTTTGTCATTAGTTTTCTATGTACAACGTAAGGTTCTTTGTTCCTCTATAATTTCATGTATTAATTTGCTCATATTTACGTGCTTTCATAATTTATGAAATAATAATGTATCATTTAAAAGTGTATCAAATCAATAAATACTCATTTGCTAATTGAGTACTGACATTGATAGTGACTGAGCAGAATACAGAATCAATGAAGAAATGAGGTTAGGTATGTGCGTTATGTATGCTTGATGAAAAATGTGAAAATACGTGTTCTTCATAAACTGAGGAACTACAAATTATATATAGCATTGTTGGTAGCAGGAAGCGCAGCAGTTATTTGTATGTTTCATGTCTCAGTTCCTCGTTCAATCTCACCATGCTTCAAGTAAATCTCTATTTGCAGACGAAGACACTCGATTGACTGTGCATCTACGAGCATATGCCTGCAGCACGGAAGTTCTCTAGTTTCTGGTGTGATATGTTATAGCATCAGGATCCTGAGTTCTTCATTGAAAAGGGCATGTTCTACGTGAATCAAATACCATTGAGTATACAACAAACTTCAGTAAGACCCTAGTGTCGTCTCCCTGGCGACTTAGCACTGAGTGGGAAACCGGCTATTGTGTGGAGTAAATTTAGGGAGAGGGGATTTGCCTTCAGTCTGATGTCGTTGAGACCATACGAGCTATAAATAAGGTGTATAATCTATCTTATCCTTACGATCTTGTAGTTGTGATTGCTTCCTAGGTTCACTTCAGTGATATCTTAACCTACCTGACGATGATTTGTAAAAACTTGAGGGACTGCATCCTTCTTTAATTTTCTTCTCATGTTCAGTGGCACAAATGAATCCTCAGTAAAATGACGGGAACAAACGCAACTGGCAACAGTTATTGTCACCGTCAGATTTCGGTAGTTCTCCTCGTTTCCTCTAGTAACGGCCTCCAACCACTTCTTCCTAGCTATTTCATCTTCAGGAAGTCTTAAGTGTTCGACAAAGTATTCAAGATCATAGTTTACCGTGACAGACATTTTTCCAAATGAGTTAACTGCGGTTATAACACATTTCTAGAGACAAAATGCATCATTCCTAATAAGTAAAAATCCAGGGATGGTCCGCATGTGAGAAATGTGAAAAAACGTGAGAAATTTGGTTGGGTGTGAGAAACGTGAGAAGCAGGGAAAGATGTGTGAGAAAATGTGAGAAATGTACCTTTTTGAGAAAATTTGGTTTCAGTTCTATCCAATTAAGACATTGCATCAGGTGGCGCACGTAAACCGCCAGATTTTAAACTTTTATTACTCCTCAAATATTCATCCGATCGTCATGAAATTTCGACTCATACTAGTTTGGAGTATCGGATTTATGATGATTATACCTGCTGTACTGAGAATTGTCAGAAAATTCTGATTCTATTGACCGAATGACATGTAGTAAAATTGACATACCAACAATGTATCTTAACATGTAAAATTTAATGATAAACTTTTCCCTTCATTTCCCCCCACGTCTTTATCAATAATGACCAAAACGAATTAAGGTAAATGTCATAGAAAACATTTATTAAATGAAAAACATAAGAAAAAAGTGTTAGTAGTCATCGAACTTCAACGTGTCCTCCTCCATTCTCGAGGACGGATTCGAGTCGCTTTTGGTAGGCCAGAGCAGTTTCTCGACACATCTCAGTTGTCACTTCTTGAAATGCTTGTATGATGCGGTCCTTCAGGTCTGGCATGGATGTTGGCCGTGTATGGTAAACCTTGGACTTGAAAAAACCCCACAAGAAGAAATTGCAAGGCGTCAGGTCAGGTGAACGCGGTGGCCATCAGGGCATGTTAGGAGATCCACGTCCCATCCATCTGTTAGGCATCTTCTTGTTCAACCACTCACGCACAGGAAGTCCCCAGTGTGGAGGTGCACCATCCTGCTTGAATATGATGCTCATGCCTCTTCTGTCCGACTGCACCGCTGGTCAAAATTCCTCCTGTAGCATCTTGAGATACCGATCGTTGTTGACGGAGGTGTCGAAGAACGGTCCGTAGATACTTGATTGGCTGATTGCCGCCCAGACGGTGGTGCGTGGCGAGTGCATAGACTCTTGCTTGATCCAGTGAGGGTTCTGGTTGGCCCAATAACGACAATTGTGGCGATTCACACCACCATCCAGATGGAAGTGAGCTTCATCGGACCAGGTTAGTTCCACTAAATGGCTTGGGTTGGATGCGCTGTAGCTCCTGTTCTGCGAACTCCATTCGGTTTTCCAGATCTTCCTTGTGTAATCGCTGCACCACCTGGACCTTGTACGGATGCCATCCATAGTCATGGAGGATGCGCTGGATGGTGCGGCGACTCACTTGAAGCGCATTAGATGCACGACGGGTAGATGTGTTTGGGTCCTCCTCGAAGTGCTGCACAACTCGTTCCACATTCTGCTCCGTTCGTTCAGAAGATGACCGGTCCCGCTTGACAGTCACCACACTACCACTAGTCAACAGGTTTGTGTGCCACCACTTTATGGTGCGGGCATCCGGTGCTCTCGCGTTCTTGCCATACTCTGAATGATAAAGCCTTTGTACCTCTACTGGACTCTTGAGCCATTCGTACCAAGCCGCGCATTTTGCTCGTTCTGCAACCGAATAATCATCCATTCTTCTATGTTCGATTCTTTTCAGATAGTGGTTTAATCGTCGAATGGTATTTTATATGACATGGAAGTAACTGAACAATATTCACTTCAAGACCGCGCACAATTCGTTGTGCAGAATACGATTCATGTTAAGTTAATTAACTTGATCTAGATTTTGTCAACAAAATGAGTACATGTCATTCGGTCAATAGAATCAGAATTTTCTGACAATTCTCAGTACAACAGGTATAATTATCATAAATCCTCTACTCAACTAGTATGAGTCGAAATTTCATGACGATCGGATGAATATTTGAGGAGTAAAAAAAGTTAAAAATCTGTCGGTTTACGTGCGCCACCCTGTACATCTCTGCAAACATCATAAAGTGCTTGGTTGTAAGGTGGATGATCAACAAAATGCACCAATTTTTTCTTCTTTTGATCACATCCGTTGAGCATCAGTTTTCTTTCTACATGCAGCCTATATTAAGTTGCAAAAGGCTGTAAATTCGCGTGCTTCCTCTATTGGAAGGGCTATAATTAGGACACACAGCTTTATTTGGACATATCACCTGAGAACAGAGCGTAACCCACCAAATAATTCCTGCTATTTAGAGACTAAACAGTCCTATTTGGGATATTTTTCCTTCCTTTTTGTTATGGATTTTAGTTCGACCTTAGCGCTCTTTCCAGCATCAGCGTGTTCAAATAGCTACTGTTCTCATCAAGAAAGCCTAAACTCGAGTAAAAAACAGAAGCGTTGCTTCATCAAGAAAACGTGCTTCCACACGATCATTGTTGACGAGTTATCTATTATGATTCATTAAAGTGAATCCGTCCGTTTTCTCAACGAAAGAGTAGAGCTTTGAATGAAGAACTGTATTAGCTGGAAGAAAGTACTCCATGCAGAGGCAAATGTAGACTGTGGAATGAACACTGCGCACACTGTGTCGAGATGAACAAGATGACATAGACGATTCCATCTAAAACTAAGTTATCCCGAATCTCTTATCAATAATGCTTTTCTGAGAGCCCAGCAGAGTCGAACAACAAATGATAAGAGACTAAATGAGTCAAAGTCAAACGCAAACTCGATTATCCCTTTTATAACAACTCATAACAAGAACAATCCTAACATATTCCAAGAAGTGATTATTCCTGTGAGCGGTAGCTTGAGCTTAATTGAGTCATTCAAGAACAAGAAAATAACACGTGTGTTAAAGCAACCGAAATTCTCCTTAGATCTCTTTGTCAGAACCATAGAAGACTATTGATGGTGTCAGTCGTTGCGGTGAACCCAGATGTGCATGTTGTGAAACGATGATAGTAGGCAAAACAATAGACTTTGATGTCAATGGTGTAATTAAATGTTTTACTGTTAATTCAAATCTTAACTGCTACTCCAGTAATGTCGTGTATGTCATTCGATGTAAGAATTGTCAAGATTATTACATAGGGCATAATGGAGTCAGTTTCAGGAAAAGACTTACAGTACATAGACAATATATGTTTAGACCTCAATACACAATTTTGGACGTTAGTAGTCATTTAATAACGTTCGCAGCTACTACATCTTTACATAATAACTTTGAAGCTGTACCTATTTATAAGGTGTCACCATCATCCACAGGAATTGATCGAGAGAACAAAGAGAAGATGTTTGTATCTATGCTTCAGCCTAAACTTAACAAATCATAACAATTCCGATCTTGGCTACTTCTATGTATGTGCTAACTTCTCTCTAGTAGTTTACTAGAAACTATGTTTATTTGAAAATAAAGCTGTGCATTAAGTTCATTTCCATGACTAGCCTCAAAGAGGTGAAACCGGTCGGGAATCCAGATCTTAGACTCTCCTGAGTTGTGTATTATTATTTGACAACCATTTTATCTTCATTATTTATATATTCGTATGAAATGTACAAATGGAAAGAAAAGTGAAAAACGATATTCAGTCCTGTTTAGCCAGTCACGTAGCTATTCATTCACAGATGCCAAGTCCCCACGAATTCCAATTGTAGGACATTGGAGCACATGGTCACTTGTTTGTTCGGCACCACATCTACAGGAGTCGATAGCTGACAGTCGGATGCGTTTCATGAACGCTGCAAACCGTACATTGCCAGATCGAAGACGATTTAATAGTACCCACTGATCTCTTTGCAGGTCACAACCGGGCGGATGGTGTTTCGGTTCCGAAATAAAGCGCCTTAGTCCATGGCTTGACCGGGACCATCTCATTCTTCAAGTGTCTTCGGTCCAAGTGTGAGGAGATGTTCGTGATAGTGAGATCGGTCCGTTATGCCTCTTTTGATAGCGGATTACGTGACTTGAGTTGTCTTTGTGCTTGTGGTGTGTCGAAAAGTTTCTCGTGAAGCAGATGATCAGTTGCAGTGGCCTTTTGATGGAGCCGCATTGCCAACCATTCGCGGCGCATGACCGGTGGTTCAATACCGCTCAGGACAGGTAGGATATCTGTTGTTTGTCGAACGGATACGTCCAGCTATAAACCGCATTGTTTTATTTAGAGCACGATCAATTTTTTTGGTGTGGGTACTGTGACCAGACTGGTGAACAATACTCCGCACAGGAGTAGCATAGGGAAAGAGAAGAGCTACGTATTCCAAGCTGAATCGTAATTTTCGATACACTGCACAACCCTACAGCCACAGAAGAAGAAATTTAGATTTCACTTCAAGCTTGGATCCACCGGAATGTCTCATCTAGATCTGTAAATGTTTGTCACTCAGTTGACGACATAATCAATCAATGAAACCCACTATGAATAAATATTGAAATAATGATGCAGTACCAGGAAATATATAATAATACTGAAGTAATACATAGTTAAAAAATTTAACATACACATTATGTAATCTAATAATGCTGTTACACATATGCTTATCTCAATATATGAATATATAGAGAAAAATTGATGCTCTCCGCTGAAGATGGAATAAGGTATTTTGAAAACATGTCTGATTTAAGGAACATTTGTGTTTTTTCTTAAATATGAAGACGCTTGGGCAAATATGCTACAATACATATACTAAACAATATCCATGTATAGTCGATAATCGGTCTAACCGTGAAACTAAAAGTATACTTGCATTGATGTATGCATAAGATATTTTCAATTCGTCTGATCAAGGTTCTGAAAACTATTTGCGCTCCATTATCAAATATTGAGCACTTGCAATAGATCATGTCACTTATAGTCCGGCAGCCAGAGCGAGTTTCTGCAGGAAAGGAGGCCGAAAATGAGACTTTCACATAATGATGTACACCCTATGCCTACTACGAGTTCGCGCGTCTGCTGAGTTCTAGTGAGTTCCTCTACCTGTCAGACACGATCAAAGAAAAACACATGTTAATCCAATGGGAGGCAGATCGCAGTTTTTGGTCAAAATGAAATTTTCTATGTTTTTGCTTATTACGGTAAAAATACGCAGTCGAGAGCCTTCATTTTTGACATGGAATGTCTTCAGGTCATATCTCATCACGTTCATGAATATTTATCTATGAAAGTACATGCATTCAGATTTGGCAAGCCTCCTACTGTCGGCAAGCATCAATATGTTGGCCCACTTTATCTACATCGAACCACATTATCGCATACATCACCGATCAGAAGCATGATAATATCCGTTACACATGACAGGAAATGACCTGAAGACATTCCATGTCAAAAACTATGGCTCTAGACCAAGTACGTTTTAATTAATAAGAGAAAACACAGAAAATTTCAATTTTGACAAAAACTGCAATCTGCCTCCTATTGGATTAACATGTGTTTTTCTTTGATCGTGTCTGACAAGTAGAGGAACTCACTAGAACTCGGCAGACGCGCGAACTCGTAGTAGGCATAGGGTGCACATCATTCTGTGAAAGTCTCACCTTCGGCCTCGTTCCCTGCAGAAACTCGCTCTGGCTGCCGGACTATATACAGATTACATATAAGTAAAAAGTTGACGATGTATGACAATAGCTATAAATGCATCTTGATTCATTGCATGTGTTAAATTCCTCTTCGTCTCATAGCATTTTCCTAATATGCCTATTCAGTTAGTTCACTTGTAATTATTGGTTGATTTTTTCTTATGTTGCAAATTGCATAAATTTGATCGCACGATGCATAATAGGCTTTGACGAGCTAAACAGCATTTACGATTGTTCGTCGCATATTCGTCCATCATAGGCCACATGCGAATACAGGTCGAATGCTCGAATACAAGATATTTCATTTCTTAAATCTACAATTTATGTTTAGTGATGTGCTCTACAAAATGCTAAGTAGTATGATGTATATATCTCAATGATACTGGAGAGACGAATTCTGCAGCACTTTTGTCTTTCCATCGCAGTGCATGGAAAAAAGTCATCGCAGCAACGTCTAGTCTTGGTGGAGTCGGGAAGAAGGGACGAAAAACGAAAAAATTAAGTCATTTCCATCGTAACTATCTTAGACGGTGGTAACACTTGTTTTTCGTTTATATCTGTAGAGCAGGGATGAAACGGTTAACCGGTTGAAATGCTGCGAACCGGCTGCATATTTTTGACCAGTAAACTGATTAATTAACTTATCAACATCACTGCTACAATAATGGTAATTTTATATTATTAATCATACTACCGATCCATTCATCAGCATCTCAATTGAATGGAAGTATCATTCGATTTTTCTGATCTGAATGTAAATTAAAACCATACTCGACCAATGATAAAAAAATTAATGTATATGTCCTTCGAATGCGAACTTCGGAACAGGAATTAGTGTCATTTCGTTTATCGAATATATTAGGCTTTGTTAATGCTCTGCATAAGTTTTGCCAAAAATTTAAAGCAAACTTATTTTGATTGTTTTTCGCAATAACCTATTGTAACAACCAACACAAAAATCACAAAACTTTAAAAAATGCGTGTAGCATACAATGAAATCCTAGTATAGAGCTTACGTGCCCTATATTTGTATAATGCATGAATATAGACTGCATATTTATTATGATATATAGCTTCATTATGAAAAGTCGTAAACCTACAAGTTTATCACTTATCATACATGCGCACTGCAGACTTGAAAAAGCTTCTGCTTACGCATGTTGTCTTCGTCAATCCATCAGCTATCTGATTATCTTTCTTACTCGAATGCGTGCAACTTTTAACTACGCAGCTTCTTCTATGTACAAATTCACGGGTGTCAATCCAAAAATATAAGACCATGGGATCCAAGTTATCACAAAATACAGGAAAAATATAACAACAATTTTCTCATCAAATGATTTGGATAATGTAGCATTGAATCATCTATTTTTTTCTTTTGATGACTTACTTTTACTACCATCTTGTTCCACCACAATTCTGCTGGCATTCCAACAATCCTTGAACCGATGGGATCAAGCAACCATGACGGTAGACGTCCTGACGGTCTCATCACTTTCCCATTCAAAAATGGCAAGCACCTATTGTGGGATTTCACTTGTACCGACACTTACGCGGCTTCCAATCTAGTTGATTCAGTAATCAATTCTGGAACCGCCTCTGCTGCCGCTGAAGATCGCAAGCTTTTATAGTATCGTAACCTCAATACATCAATATCTGTTCCAACCCATTGCTATGGTGACTACTGGAGTGTACCGTGAATCAACAAAGACCTTTCTTAATACACTTGGCCATTAGTGAAGCAAATAACGATAGACGTGAACATTCATTCTTGGTTGCAGTAGCGCATCAGCGTTGCGATAATCAGAGGGAATGGCTTCAGTTCGCGATGTTCGCTCTTAGCTTTTCCTTCGCTTGTCTTCTCCCTATTTTTTTACTCGTATAACATTAACACCTAGTGTTTTTAAAATGTAATGTAGTGTGCTTCAATGTGTTCTATTCAAGTAAATCAATCATGAAAAATGACTATTTTGACATTCCGCAGTTTGTGTAAATTAATATTAGCCAAACAAAAATGCCATTTCATACATAGAAAACCAATGTTTGAACAGTACTTAAAAACTTTTATAGATCTCTGTGCCTTTCTATCACACTACACTAGTCGCCAGCCCGTGCTCATTTGTGCTCAATTATCCAAGTGCGATCGATCGCACGCAACCACACACGATCACCCGCGATTGCCGATATTTTGAGCTTAAATTTACTGAGATCAAGCGCGAATATCGATTTTCGCACTCGATCGAGTGATCACGAAATAACGCGATTGTCATTATATGGCTCTCAATCCAGCGCGAAATAGCGGGATTATAATGAACTTCGCACTCAATTGAGCGCGACTTTAAGCGCATTCATCTTAAGTATATGTCTGATACTCCAGCGATATCTGACTCGTTTTATTCTTACATTGTCACTTTTTGGTATGTCCAGCCAAATTCAACAACTGCATGATGATGAAAAGACATTAACAGTTAATATTTTTATGAAAAATACTGTCTTTGTCCATTAATTTAGTTGTCGAGAATGACTATGACTTTGAAAAAAATGTGCGAAGCATCTTTAAAAAACAATTAATTCAAAGAAAAGAATTTCTAGTATTTAATGACCATGTAGAAATGCAAGTAAATCTTCAGATCCACCGTACTCTAAGTATTGCTAAGACTTTTTAAACATGTAAGTGTAGGCTACATGATATTCCGTCCATGCTTCAAAGTCGCGCTGCTCCATATAGACAATAACAGCATTTCCAGAAGCTTTTCATGTATTTTCCTCATCATGCAAAAGTTGAATTTGACCCAACGAATACATACCAATGGAAACTAATCTAAGAATAAAACAAGTCAGGCATCACTGGAATATCAGGAAGGTTACCTATGAATGATGTCGAGTGCGTCAACATGCAGAAATTCACTCGTATTTTGATATTCCCTTACCTTTTCATACCATTGGCCTACTGCGAGCTCAGAAAATCTTTTGCGGGAAAAAATTGTCCTCTATAGCAAGCATATTGACGATGGTTGAACTGAATCATAAGCGAATTTCATTCAAAAGTAATTTCTCACCAGGCGCTCACATCTCGACGCAGTATTTTGCAACAGATTTTGCAAATCTACAACTTAAAAGAGAGGTGTATAAAAACGATGGTTAAGAGAATAAATTCTCAAAATAAGAACTGTGCTGTAACAGTTCATCAGAAGATGACACGCTCCAGAAGATAAGTAATCAAATCACAAAAACTTGAAGAAAACATCATTATCGAAATGAAAATTTCGTAATTGAAAAAAATGATTGCAGGAATGCTTCATTCCACTATGCAGAATTCATTTCTCTAAAGAAAACTGTTTTCGAACTGTCTTTCACAACAACCATTCCATTGTTCAGGATTGAACTTTCATTTATTACACCAGACAGATTCTTGTCGAGTAGCCTTCCCTTTCAATTACTAGATTTCGTTGCCTTCGTCCCAAATTCTCAACGATACCAACAAGCTATCATTTTTTATGTCTGCTGTAAATTACCCTTTAATAGATGTTGTTGCAATTTCTCATTTCCTTCATTCAGAAGATCATGCGTGCTGATAAGAGAGTATAATTGGTTTTCTTGTCTTTATCGATGAGTTTTACTTTGTTTTTGAAATTACACCTTGAATGATACTACTTATTAGGATCAATCTTCATCTCAACGTCCACCAACAATAATGTCCCATTTCCTTACAAAACAATGTATCATATAAATATTCTTTGCTAGCTTTCCAAAACATTGGTGTAGATGAATCCAACACATGTTCATGATTCATTTCTGGATCAAAAATAGTTAAGTATCATGAAAATGGATCAAAATGACTCAATTTCCTCACATGTAGACAAAATTTTTGTGCGTTGCCTGATTTAGAATTTTGCCTCCAACGGAAAATTTTGTCAGTTTTGCAAAATTGAAAAATTTTGATGAGAAATTTTTTAGCCACTGAAACTCTAGACAATTTGTTTGCTTGACTTTTACGCGTTTTAGTGAATAGACGCTTTCGAGCACGATGACGCCTTGGTCTTCTGATTTTCATGTCTCATGCACTTGCCATAATTATTGAATATTAGACTAACCATAAATGGCGATGAAGATTTAGATGATCGAATTTACGTAGGGAAGTCTGTCTTAAATAATTAGCATGTTAGGATTGATGTTCTTATATGATAGTTTGTATGCACTGCAGTACCTTCAGTTAGTATCGTTGTGACTGGCATCCCATCATCCGCGCCACTCTTAGTCTCCAAGGGGGCATCCAATCCTGAGGAATACTTGGATGAGAACTTGTGATACCCATATTGGCGGAAGGCTTTATGATAAGGTGGAGGAAGCTATGTACCAAGCGCTATTGGTTTCCTGTTTAGGATGCCAGTGACAACGTATTGTTTAGATATATGTTTGATAAGGGCTCCATTTCTACTCTCGATAACTTGAAAGACAGCTTGCAGGCCTCTTTTTCGGATGCGCTTCTAAGTGGACCTGTAGTGAAGTTCAGTGAACGTAAGCTGAGCCCTAATGAGACGATTAAAAGCCGCACGGCTTAGTTTCGTCAAATAGCATCAAAAAGTGAACTTTTTTACAGGGTGACTGATCCGCTTCAAGAAGCTTTGTTAGGTCGGTTTATTGTTGGCACAAAAGTCTGCAGATTGCGCGAAAAATGTTTGTTATAAAATGACGCAAAACGTACGTTCCAAAAAGCTGTGTAGATTGCGAAAGAGTATGAGAGGGTAATCAAAGACAATCAAAAAATACGAGGGTTCAGATAAGCTAAGGTGCTTATTCAGTCTATGAGGTTTCTATCCGTAGACACAGGGATAGTCAGCGCACAAGCTCAAGCTCACGTTTTGTCGAACCCAGACGCTCCAGTAGGCCTGGATCAAATACAGATCAGTGCTACCGCTATGGTAGTGACAATCACGTAGCTTCAGATCGCAAGTGTCCAGTCCGAGATGAGAAGTGCAACTTTTGTAAGAAAGCTGGTCATTTCTCCAAGGTTTGCCAGATGAAAAATTCAGACCATAGCCCGCAAGAAAAAGAGAAATAGAATAGGCCCGTAAGATTTGTGAACGAGGCTAGCAAAGTTTATGACTAAGGACTACGATATGTTTACTGAGAGAGATTAGCGAAGTTCACGATAAAGTACCTACAGTTTAATAAGACATTGAAATTTTCTTTAGCAGCGTTTCATAAGAACACGAGAAAAATGAAAGGAAACTCTAAGGCACAACTTTCATTTTATAGACCAATATCTCGGTTTCTCAACAAGCATCAGCTTTAGATATTTAATGCGAATTAAACTCGGTCTTTATTCCCATTCAGCTTTGATGTAGTTTCACTATACACATCAATACCCATCAGAGACGCTTTACAAAACGTGGAAGAAAAACGCAACCAACATCACATCGAAAGACTTGGACTGTTTTCACCAGGAGAAATCGGCAAGTTATGACATGCAATTCTGTCCAACACTTACTTTACATAGCAACATATACCAACAGATAGGTGGCCTACTCATGGGCTCGTCTGTCTTGATTTTGAACTTCCATAATTTCTCTCATTTTAATTCCTTTTGCATCATCCTTTTACATGATGACGATCTGTAAGTTTTTACCTGACGATCTACAGTTTGAAAATTTGTACTTTTATTGTTTTAACCTGTTTTGGTTAATAATAATACTTAAATTGTTCTGAAGCGCTTTATTTATATATACAATGGGAAGCAGACTGGAGTTTTTGGTAAATGACATATGTCTGTGTTATTGTGATTAAGTGAGAAGTACTACGGTAGGTGTAGAACCATTTCTAAGTCATACAGTTCATGTACCTTTGTTTAAAAAGCTAAGCACTAGATTCATCAAATCCTCATTTTTCGTCTTCAAACCAAGGATGCCGAAACGAATTCTGGGCAAGGGGGCAAGAATGTTGGAGCAGGGCACAAACTGAAGTCAATTTTCAATACTAGGAAGCTCAAACCATCAAAGTTTTTCACACATACAGATCAACGTAATAGTGTTCGGCACGAGTATTCACTCTCAAAGTTTTACTCGAGTAGTGCCTCCGAGTACTCGAAACAAAATAGTTATGCGATAGTTTGCACAACTCATTGTTTTATCACGAATCCATAAAGTAATAAGTCCTCTTAAGCTTATTTCATTGTTTTCTTCATCAAAAAATGATTGTTATATCTAAGTATTAGATCTAAAGAACCGTGTAGCAACCCATGACTACATGTACAGGATCATACCGATCAGAGAATGTGAAGATTTCTATTCGCTATTATTCAGATCGATCATTGCCTATTTCGTTGCATTGAAGCATTCAGCATAAGATAGTGCGATTGAAAACACCATGTTGTTTCGATTAAATTATTCGTTAAATAGGCTGCCATTAAATATCTGAATAAGGCAAACATGTTTAGTAGCAAGAGAATATAAAAGTGTATCAGTTAATTGTGGAGATTTAGCTGTTATGAGCTCGCCCACTTAACTTTGTAGCATGTAAAATTGGAGCTCGCCTTCAGTCGTGAATAAAATTCCGTGTGTGGTTTACACTTACCGCGCCTTCACACAAATCATGTATTGATCCGTGTCTGTCCATAATAGTAGATATTGTCGATATACAATTATACAAGCATGCAGTGGTATGTTCTATAAACATTCTTACATAGAAACGTGTAAATTGTATTTTAAGAATAAGTTATCACACATGTTTTTGAAGAATTACACCTTAGCTTACATAAATAGTGCATTGACTCAGACGGCATACTAATATGACGTGATACATGATGACCTATAAATATATTAATATTTCATCAAGTACTCAAGCACTCGAGCAATACCGAACACTAATCTACAGTGTAGACTTGCATTCCAACCGCTTGCTCATCTCTTTTTGTCCCTGTCTCTTTCGGAAACGGAAAGTCTATAATTTTGGTTCTTGCAGAAGTTGAGGCTTCACGCGGAAGCTACGTGGGAAGATGACTCAAAAAGATATAATTCCGAGAAAAATGACTAAGTAATTCTGCTTGATGGGTGTACAAAATAACATTCACAACAAGTATCGCCCTACGGATTTATTGCATTGTATGTATAAGAGATTCCAACAAGTGCTTAGATGTATCATGTGTCATAAACTTAGCTTGATATTAGCTAATATTTTTGTAATTGATGAATATTATTTTTTATTCATAAAAATTGCTTATTACCTGAAATTGTCTAAACTAACGGCAGTGACAACGTTGAACCGTGATCTTCTAGTGCAGGGTATATGAGTTCACAATGTACATCAGGCTTTCGAGTTAATTTGTTGATTGATACGACCATTTCAAATTGAAAACTTAGAAACACTGGCGACACATGGAGTTTGCTGCATTTTTCATCACCAAAATGAGGTAACTAACTGCTCTATGTCAAAATTGAATTAATTATCAAAATATAAATCAAAAAATAATCAAAACATTATAATTCAAAATAAATTTGCTATTTCGGAAAACGTTTCGGCAAAGACTAAAATTATTTCATCTAGTGCTTCTAATTCGAAATTAAATCTCGGAAAATAATTGTTGCGTAACTACACTTCTGCCCAAGGGCACCTTCGCCCCTCCCCCCCTGCTCCGGCATCGCTGCGTCAAACCAGGCATGCGAACTCGTCCGGAACAAAAAGCCGGAACATTTCTGGAATTCCAACTTCTATCTCCCATGGTTACCCTGGTCTTTTATATGCTGATCATTTGTTTTTCTTCCAAACTATAGACCTATGTATGTCGCTTAACAGTTTTAAACGTACTGGTTCAAACACATGGTGTCAGACAGGTGAAATACGTGTATTTAATTTCATTTTGGTGAGCTGTATTCAAGCATCGTGTCAGTGTGCATGAAGGTGTTCAAAAGCTGACACGCAAACCGGCAAGTCGAGATGATTTAGAGGTCTTCGTGAGCATTGGAATTGAACGGCCGGTTGTAGAAAAAATTCGAAGAGAAGCAATTTCGTCATAAAAAGGTGTTCATGCGACTTGATTGCTTGCCGGCAAATTCTCCTATCATGCAAAAAGAAGCTTTGAGCTTGAAGTTCATGAAAGCAGGATAATGTAGTAAGAACAACTTTCAATAGTGAGAGGGCGAGGAGAGTTCGCACTTCGGCAGCAAAAAACTCTATTTTTCTTGAAATTTTTTTGAGGCAAGACTATATCTGTGGATACGAGATGGAAGCTCTCAGCATGAATCGCTTCAAGTTTGGTAGGACAACTGATAGACCGTTCAAACAGTTTGATCTGTTCGTCGTACAATTTGTGAACCAATTTCCTTCTACAAAAAAGTGCATAAGTAGTTCTTCTAGGGAGGCAACAAGGCATCGAGAAAGTGAAAATTCAGTCGAGTCAATTGATTAGTGAAGAACAAGAAATTGATGATTGCCCTCTTCCTTTCTCTAACATCATCTGCCATCCTTCAGCTGCAAGGAATGCTTTCATTTCGAAAATTCGATCTGACTTTCCGATTGACATTTTTTTGTTACATCATTCCGATTATTATCATCATCATTAGCAAGATTGACATACACAGCAAGAAGTCGAATAAAATGCGTACTTGACCCCGAAAATCAGACAGTTCTTCTAATAATTCAAAAATATCAGGAGACTTTCGCTATTTTTTTGCAGCGAATAATGAAACAAAAAAAACACTTTTCATACTTAATTAACTTATAACGAAATTATGCAATACCAAGGCCTTTCTGCAGGAACATCCTACCATCATCAGGGAAATAATCTGGTAACTAAGAAATACATGCACATAAATTTCTCCGTAAGATATTCAAAATTATCAAACTATTCTATGGAAAATCTAAATCTATGACAAGCAGAAACTATGACAATAACTCAAAACACAATGATACACAAGTGAGGCTAAAAAAGGTAAAAAAAGGGGGATTAGAAAACAGAATTTATAGTGGTCTTCCTACTGGAAAACTCTTGTTATCAAATGAGAAAATCTTGTCTGATTTTTTAATTTCAACACAGATCAAAAACAGACTCACTACACCCTTTCCCTACTGGAATTCTTACACGAATCTGGAGACCCAACCAAAATGGATCCAAAAAGCTGGAAATATCGGAGGATTCTCATTCCTGCATCAAACACGACATCTTAAATTAATCTTAGCTGAAACTTATTGTTTTTATATACATTTTCGTATACATCAACGATCGGAGGCACAGGCCCATTCAGGATAGAAAATGACATGAAGATATTCCTTGCTAAAAATTATGAATAGTAACTGAGCTGGTGCGTCCCACGTAAAACCATTTCATAAAGAGTGAGTCGCAGAGGGAGCCGCAAAACTTTTCTCTATTTTCAAGGGAATTATTAAAGTGTATATCTGATTTTAGTCCCTACCCCTTCCGTTGTAACCGCTTAATCAGAGGCGAGTACAAATATTTCTTTCTTTCAGACTCCCAGAGTGATGTATGATTAATTAGAAATGTGTATTTAAGTCACACACATCGGCCACAATGAAGCGGTTTTCAAAAACTCGGCAGACGCGCAGATTCGTATCAGCAATTGATAGAGTTCACTGTATTCTCCGGAAGTGCAATTTTCAGCCGCGTTCCGTGCAGAAACTCGTGCTGCAGGTCGGACGAGATAATTCAACCATTAAGCTGTCAAGTCTCTAATATCCCCGGTAATCATCAAATTTCTTCATATGTATTCTATTGCTTCTTTTAAATATGTTATTAAAAGTGATGAACTTATTCAATGACCATGCATTTTCAACGGAGGAATTATTAAGAACAAATATTGTTCTTAAATGATAAATGAACTAAATTTGAGGCAATAATGAATGTGAATGTTGTTTGCCTATGTCGTTCTGCCCGACAGCTGCGTTTTCGGCTAAAAAAATTTTAAGGAGGTTTGCGGTATCCTTTAATATCCAGATATGTGATTCTCAGTAGGTTGTGTATTGAGAGAAGATGTAGGTCATCAAATTTTGGAGGTCGACAAAGATTACCTTAACTTTGGCACATTTGTCAAAATAAGCAAATGCCGCAATTACTGCACTGCCCAACACACAGTATTAATGGGCAAAAGACCGTTCCAGGACCAGACAAATTCAGAAAAATTGGTATCTTTAAAAACGACATAAATTCATGAATTTTAACCCTTTTTCAGGTTTTTAAGACCTAAATTCATGAATTTAGACCGTTTGAGGACAAGACAAATTCAAAAAAATGGTATTTTTAAAAACGACATAAATTCATGAATTTGAACCCTTTTTCAGGTTTTTAAGACCCATATTCATAAATTTAGGCGTTTTTAAAAATACCCAATTTTTCAAATTTTTCAAAATCTTAAATTTGTGATTATGACATTTTACTTCCAAAATCATGACCGTTACAGGACGCCGAAAAAATCATAAAAGTTAAGAATCTCACATTTGTGATTATGACATTTTACTTCCAAAATCATGACCGTTCCAGGACACCGAAAAAAATCATAAAAGTTAAGAATCTCAAATTTGTGATTATGACATTTTACTTCCAAAATCATGACCGTTCCAGGACACCGAAAAAAATCATAAAAGTTAAGAATCTTAAATTTGAGATTAAGATCATTTTTTCTCTCTTAAATCATGACCGTTCCAGGACACTGAAAAAATCATAAAAGCTAAGAATCTCAAATTTGTGATTAAGATCATTTTCTCTCTTGCTCAAATCATGACCGTTCCAGGACACATCATCAAAAAATTGGTATTTTTAAAAACGTTTAAATTCATGAATTTTATCCATTTTTCAGGTTTTAAAATATGAGATAAATAAAATTATGTGACTAAAAATATTTCTTTAAAAATGGAAGAAACAAAAGTGGATGAAAAAGAAGTGGAAGAAACCGCAAGAATATATCCTTCATTATCATATGAACGTAGTTCTACTTTAATGGACATTGAAAAAATGAATAAAGAAAAACACAAAGATAGAGTACGTTATATAAAAGATAAGGAATCTCAATTATTATTAAGATTAGAGCATTATAAAAAATTAAGAAAGAGATGGACTAAAGTTAAGAATGTAACACAAGGTTTTGGAATATTTTTAACAATAAGTTTAGGAGTATTTACAATTGTTATATCTTCAGGTGTTATAGTAATTCCAGTAGTTGCTACTGCTTTAACAGGTACGGGTGTTTTTACAACTTCATTTGTTACAATGTTAGAAAAATCTTTAATTACTAAGAAACGAAAATCATTAAAAAATAAACATTCTCACGTTAAAGAAGTCTATGATAAACTACATTATTATTTTCAAAAGAGTCTGTGATGATAATGTTATTACGTTAGATGAGATTGAAAAATTTGATCAAATAGCTAATGAAGCTAATAAAATGCCATTTCATTTAAAGTCCGAAAAAGTTGATGATAAAAATTCTAGTGATGGTAAAACTTTTAATGATGGTAAAATTTCTAATGAAGGAAATGTTAAAATTTTTTTAGAAGAACTAAAGACTTTATTAGACAAAACTTTATTAAACAAATCTTTAGACGAGAAAACTTTAAACGAAAAGATGTCAGACAACAAAGCAATAAAAAAATAATTTGTTCAGTAAAGTGTTTTTGTTGTATTCCAATGTTACCACGAAATTCAAATATTACATTTTAAAAAATGGATAAAATTAAAGCTGATAATAATAACAAAAAAAATATTATAATACTATATTTGTATATTTTTATCACTCGGTAAACAAATCTTCTATAACTATATCATGAATTTTTTTATCAATATTAATTGTAATGAAGCCGTAATCTTTTGACCAAGCATTGTTACACGATTGTTTAAATTCATCTTTATCTCTTATACATAAATCTCTTAACAAATCACTTAAGTTTCTTGCATTTATTTCAAATAATATAAATATATTTGCATTCTTTCCAATAACACTTCCATCTAATGAATACATACTTTGTGTTAAATAAAACACACTACAGTTATTATGTCTACCTCTTGTGAAATAATTTCTCTGAACTGACTGATTTCTATCATTAGCGCAATCATCAAAAATTACACAAAGTTTCATTGTTTTATCTAGTTTACTAGGATCTTGCATATTACCACTATCATCTATTAATTGTATCTTTATGTGTTTATTTTTATCAGATTCTACTAATTGATTATTTTTTGCTGCTTCTTCACACCACGAACTTATTTCTTCTTCATATTCAGATTTTTCATATTCTTTGAATAATGAAGCAATTGCTGTTTTTGTAAGATTATTTTCAAATCCACATTTTAAAAATTGATAGATGGGTTGTTCTGCTGTTGTTGTATAAATTTTAAGATTGCTATAATCCAAAAAATTTGGAGTCGCTAAAATTTTAAATAATAAATATGTTTTTCCACATCCTGATCTTCCACAAATAACTGACAAAACTTTAGTAGATAAATTTGGATGATATTTAAATTTAAGTTTTTTTTATTTAATGGTAGCACTTCACTCATTTTTAATAAAAAAAATTTATTTTTATTTTTTTGTTTTTTAAAGAAGAAGAATAAGAATAATAATAATAATAAGAAGAAAATTAAACTTCTCTAGCTTCGCATGGGAGTTTATACCTCCCGAACCAAAAGATCTATCATAATCTCTTCACCTCCAAAATTTATTTCTTGTCCTTTTTCATCAGTGATTCTAATGTTAATGTTGTTAATAGTTTTTCTTGTAATAGGGAAATATATTAATGTTTGTGGAACTGCATTTAATCTATAACCAATGGGTACAGTAAAAGCTGGAAAATTGAATATTAAATTTGACAATTTACCATTTATATATCCTCCTTCAATAATGTCACAATGTACAACAATTGAATTTATTTCAGTTATTTTTGGGATCTTCTCACCTAAATGATAACCTTGACTATAGGTTTGCTTATTAAATCCTAATAGCTTTGACAATGATCTATCATGATTAAAATCAACTTGATGATTTTCGTCTAAAGTAAGAGAAAATTTATTAACTGCCGGTTCAACTGCAAAATGTAATTGCTTCTTATCTTTAAATGGTATACCTAAATGTCTCTTAATTTCATTTGATATTGATTCAACTTCGTAAGAACCAGGAAGAAAAGTTAGTATTTTCCACGTTTTGCCTTTATCAGTAGAATATCTAAATTGATCATTCACATCTTTGATAACGTTTTGAATAGTGTTAAATGTGGAGAAACTAGTCAATGCAATTTGATAATTTTTATTTTGTTACAAATGTAGAATGGGTTCTAAATTACAAGTGTGTGATGAAGTAGTTGTTATAATTTTCAACGTCGTACTAAATTTTGATGAACCCAAAATCTCTGTTAAATTTTCTAAATGATTATTAATTTTGTCAAAATCTACTGATGATAATTCTCTCGAAGACATTTTTTAACAAAAAAAATTTAAATAGCTATTATAGATAAGAATCATAGATAAAAATTAAAAAATAAAATATTTTCTATAAAAATTAAAAATTAAATATTTTTTATAAAAATTAAAAATAAAATATTTTTTTATAAAAAAATTAGAAACAAAATATTTCAGCTATACTTTTATAATCCTTTTCCTTGAGAATCTTCATTTCTAACAGTCTTTTCAATATAGCATGAATTTCATTGAAACTAGAATTATGTCCTTCTTTTATTGCCGATATTAAAATTTTTAATCTATTTAGTAATTCTTGTGGATCATCTGGTAAAAATACAGTTGTTTCTGTTTTAAAACCTTTTCCTACTTTAACTCCCGATGAAACTAATCTTTCTAAATCTTTATAACGTCTAGGAGATTTTGCTGCACCAGCTCTATCCAACATAGCTTTATATTTTATGAGATCTTCCACAGCATAATTTTTTACATCTGCTCCTCTTAAAAGATCAACAAAATTTCTATCTAAACTAATAGGTGATTTATCTGGCGTAAAAATTAATCCCCGTAAATGTTGTGGAAGTATTTCTTTTCCACCAAGATAAAATCTTGCAAATATTTTTTTATCTAAAAAGAAAGTAGAATGTTCGAATAACATAGATTTTGGTAATTTTTTATCTATCTTTGCTTCTAACAAACCATAATCATCTAATAGTGTTTTAAGTACTGGATCCGCTATATTAATTTGTTTTTCAAGAGTTTTAAATGGTTCGACAGTTTTTTCATAATCAGTTTTTACTTCTCCAGTTAATTTTAATTGATCAAATATATCAGATTGTATACCAGCTTTTTTCATTCTATGTTGAAGATGATTTTCTTTCATAATATTTCTTTGTTTTATTAACTCATCTAATTGTTTTATTCTTTTAAAATTATCAGCTCTAATTTTATCCATTATTATATTATATTTTTTATAATATATTTTTATATTATATTATTATATTATTTTATATCATTTTATATTTTTATATTATTTTATATATATATCAAATTTGTCTATCTTAGAAATTAGAAAATTAAAAAGGTAAAGTAGTTATTCCATCAGGTAAAATTTTTCTTTTATCATCAAATGGATCTACTGCTAATTTATGTTCCTCTTTTAAATACATTTTATGTTTTTTTGAATTAAGTCTATAATTACATGCTGTTTTTATTTCATTATTAAATAATGCATTCTTATAATCTTGAAATGTTATTTGATTAGCCACTGATGCCTTTGAAATTCCTTTTAATGTTTTATGTGTTTTAATATTATTAGTTTTGTTATAACAATAACATTTAGATTTTAAAAATATAGCTTCTGTTATGTACTCTTCATTTCCTAACTCATCTTTTACTTAACATAAATCAGAAGGATGAATGATATCTTTTATTTTATTAATTTTTTCATCAAGTGAAGAATTATACGGTATTGTTAATTCTAAGAAAACGGAATCCGTATCTGTAAAGTGTAATTTATAGTTTTTGCCATAAGCAGGTGCTAAATAATCATATATAAATCTATACATAAATAGTTTAGCTAATTCTAATATAGTGAATCCAATAAAATTAAACTTATCATGTTTTACGCTGATACCACGTAAATGTACAGCACATACTTCATCACTGAATCTAGTAGTTCTTTTATATGTAGGTTTCCTTGTTAAATTTTGAAATCTATATTTATCATAAACTATTTCAATATTTTGTCTATTACACACATTTTCTAAAGTTTCACCATAAAATGCATTATTCATTAATTTAAAGAATACGTTTTCAAAATCATCTTTATTTCTTTTAGCTATTTTACGTTTTTCAATATTGAACCCTATATAATTTTTTAACCATTTAGATTTTTGATAAAATAGTTTTCGATGTATTTTGGTGAGAATCATTCCATGTTCTAAATACCAATCTAGCATTCTTCCTTCAACAACATACTTTCCTTTATTACTTTGTGTTAACATAAGTTTTTTTGTTGGTCTGTATTTCTTAGGAATTATAGATTTTTGATAATCTGAAAAATCTTCTATATTGGGAATTTTGTTTTCGGGACAGAAAGGAAAATATTTTATCTTTTATTTCATCAGGATATACTAAATCAACTTCATATATATAACCATGATTATAATTTCCATCATATGTTTTTTGATAATCTAGAATATTACACCATTCCATCTCACCTGTTGGTAATTCTTGTATCATACAAGAAGAATATAAGCCATTAAAATCATAATATAACAAATAGTTTTCTCTCATGATTTCATCAACTGCTGCTTGACTAACTTCATTTGATATAAGTCCTTCTATATTTTGATTAAACAATTTTATAAACTGATCGCTTTCTTCTGGAGATAAAGGTTTCATTATTCCATAATCATCAGGATTTACTTTTTTATTGTAACACTGTACATAACGATTACCTAAAACTGATGAAACACCACCTCTAATTCCAGATTCAAAAAATAATAATTTATCATATGTATTTTCTTTATAATGTTTAAGTTTAACACCAGTATGTTTTAATCCTGCTAACCATGTTAAACCTGGTGTAGAATAACAATAACATGGATCTATTCCGTAATATGGTTGATGACGATGCACGGGAGGTGATAAATTATCTTCATTTATCAAGCATAAAGTGAAAGCACTCCCTCTTTTTTATAATCGTCTATTGGTCTGTTGGTAAAGGTTAAATTCTAAAAGGTAATATTCTAAACCCATATCACGAAAGTTTTCAAAAAGATCAGTAAGGATTAATACATCTATCTGAAGATATTTCATTGTATAATCATACATTGTTCTACAATTTAACTCTCTCCAATTCTTTTCAGCTTCTGCATAATCTTCTTCAGATAATTGTGATTGTTTTAATGTTGATTTAAATTTATTTATTGGAGGAAGTTGTTTTTCTTTCATAATTTTATTCACAGAATTAAAATCTCCAGTTATATATTCATACGGAAATATGCCTTTTAAAGGTTTTTAATTATATTTATTTAATATTTTACATTGTTCAGGTTTCAAAGTTTTTCCCATAACATCTAATGAATAAGGAGGAAAAATCTAAATGCATCTAAAATTCTAATACAACCTAATTGCATTGAAAAATATTCTTCTTCTGTTTTACATAGTACATTTACTTGTTGTTGTAATTTTTCAGATGAAAATAAATCTTTCATTATTAAATGGAAATCATATTTAGAACCATTGTAGAAATATAAAGGAACAAAGTTATATTTAAATTTATTAGCATTAAGATTACAAGAATTATGTGCTGCACCTCTATATAATCCATTTAGATGATCATGATCTTTTACTTTGTCAAGATATCTACCTCTGCCAGTTTTATAATTATTTGTAAATTCTTTTCCACAGTAAAAACATTTCATTTCATTATAAAAATGTTTTATTTCTTCATCCGTTAATGGAAGCATTGGTATATTTCTTTCAAGCAATTGTGAAAAATAATTTTGTAATTCTTCTACTTTCCTTGTAAACATTTCTGAACTATCTTCACCATAGTATTGATAATATTCTGATTTAAATAATTCAGGATAATTTGAATGAATGTACATTCCCCAACATAATGGTTTTTGTCCAAATAAATATTTTTCTTTACTTTGTTCAGGTGCACTTTTTTCATAATTATCATTTTCAGAATTTTGTGTTATGTTAACATTATATGCTTCGAAATCACAATAAATAGTAAAGGGTACTTTATTTTTCAAATAATGCCTATTATATATTAAATAATCATCTTTAGGAAAAGTATTTTCAACTGCTTCATTTTGTTGGCAATTCTCCAAATGTCTATTCATTTCTTCTTTAGTTCTAAAGCTCGTCATACATTGGAGACAAGGAAAATTTGTATTATCTGAAGTTTTTGTAAATATAGAAACATCTTTACACAATATAAAATGACCCCGATAATATAATATATTCGCTTGTGCTGGTTGTTTTGTCTGTTCTAATTTTTCAAATTTATCTTTATATATTTCATGTGTTTCATCAATTTCTTTTGCAAGATTAAATGTATTTCGATGAAAATTTTGATTTAATATTTGTAGCTGATAAATATATTCTTTATCATATTGTGCTTCATATTGCTGTTGACATTTTTTTAAACATTCATTTATTTTTTTATTGGTCTCATTTTCTTCATTATTTAATTCTTTATTGTCTTCATTTAATTTTTGAATCGTTTCTATCTTATTTTGGTATTTATGCCCATATTCTTGTACTAATATTTTTGTTTGTTGAAAATAATCTGTTTTACATTTTCGTAAACTTTTATTTAAATTTTGTAATTTTTGTTGATATTCTAAAGATAAAGATGAATAATTGTAATCATAATCATAATTACGTCCTTTATAATTATTATGATTAATCATTATTGGTGATAGTGTTTTAACAATTTCAAATTTTTCAGTACATATTATTTTTCCTTGGTAAAAAATATTATGATGCATGTAATTTCCTCTTTTATTGTATACTATTTCTGATTGACATAAATTTTTATTATTCAAATAAAATTTTTTTGAATCTGAGTAAAATGGATTAATTTTACCAATAGAAACATAATTCACATTTGATTCAAAAACATTTACTTCTATTAAATTTTTATTCTTTTTATGAAACTTTGTTAGCTTATTATAATCATATGGAAATTCATGTAAGCCATCAGAGAGATCAAATTCCTTTATATATTCTTCTTTATTATAATTACTTAGTCTTTCTTTGTGATATTCTGCAGGATGTAAATGTGCTATAATACTCCACAGAAAACAATAATCATCTTCATTTTTATGTTGATTATTTGTGGTGAACTGAAAGGCAAAGGAACATAACTACCACCAGTATTATTTTTATATTTAATTTCTTAGATAGTATTTTAACAAATCTCCAACCAGATTCACGTAACTGGGCTTCAATTATACAATTTTCTAATTTAAGCATCATTTGTTCAAATATGGGTTGTATATCATTTACATTATGAATTTCTTGTGAATTTGTAAAATCTTGTAATATTTCTTCAGGAATTCCATCAGGTCCAGTTTTTGTATAAAGTACTTCTACATTCATATAACATTTGAAAGATTTCTTAAATATTTTAAAAAAGTTTGTTAATACATCATAAAAAGTTTTATCGGTTTCATTATATTCAACAGTCGGATTAAATAAATATATCATATTTGCTACGGCTTCATCGATTCGTTCAGCTTCATCAAATTCATCTACTTCGTTAAATTCATCAGTATCACTAAATCTGTTACATGTTCATCTTCACTATTAAAAACTTTTTTATATTCCGAATGTGAATAATCATCAAATATTTTTTTAACTTTTATATCAGTAGGTAATGTTTCTAGATAGTTTTTATAATTATTTAAATTTAATATATTTCCTTCATCAGCTCGTTCTACATTTTGTAAATGCATTTTACTATTTAAATGAGATTGATAGCTGCTTTTTGCTTGCAACTTTTTTTCACATAAGACACAATAAAACTTTTCCATTCTTATATTTTTTAAAGAAAAATTTGTGTTTTAATTTTTAAAGAAAAAATTCTTAAATATTTTTTTAGTAAAATTTTTTAACAATTTCTTTTTAATAAATTTTTTAATGAAATTTTTTTAATAAATTTTTTTAATAAAATTTTTTTAATGAATTTTTTTATAAAAAATTAAAAAAATGTTTGAAGAGTATAAAATAGAACATGTACCAGTTTTAAAACATTATCGACATCCAACAAATCCTCTTACACCTAAACAAGAAGTTAAATTCTATTATCACCATAAATATATGCAATTTGTTAGAGATTACAAAATAAAAAATGGTATACCTAAATATACTAAAACAAATGATTTTCCACTTTAAGAAGTTTTAGAGTATTTTTAGCATTCAATAACTTATGGTGGTTAATTAATAAAGATAACTTAACAGTATATGATTTAAAAACATTAAATAAATTAAATCTTCATCCATATATTTACAATTTTGAAACGAAATATTATAAAAGAAATTAAAAGATAAATTAAAAGATAAATTAGATAATATTTTTTTAGTTATTATAAAAAAATATATATAATGAAAATATTATAAATATATAAATATATAAATGTAAAATTATGATAAATTTGTTGAATTATTAAATATTTCACTAACACCATTTATTAATGGTTTTGTATCATTATATGTTTTTTTGGCTTCGTCTAAAGTAGTAAGAAAACGGCGAACACCAGATAGCGCAAGATGGCCGCCATCGCTGACGTCCCCCCCCTCTGGAACGGCAGAGTGTCGTGGTCGGCCGCCGTGGTGCTTCGGGTCTGAGTCCCCCCCCCCTCTGGAACGATAGAGTGTCGGTCGTGGTGGACTTGGGCGACCGCCAGGATTAGTCTTGAGGCTATAGTGTGTGATGTTTTTCGTGCAATCTGCTGAATGTTGGGTTGTAAAATGGGTTGTTTCGAGTGGAAGGAGTGGTCGGATGAGAAAACGGAGGTCGGATTCGGATTCAGCGTGAAATTCTGCATCGGTATGGTGAGTTTCAAGGCAATCGGTGAGAAAAAATTTTCAACATTTTTCGAAAAACGACAGAGTTAGAATTTGGGACGTTTTGGTGTGTAGCGTCAAAACGAAGCATCGGATGAGAAAACGGAGGCCAGATTCGGATTCAGCGTGAAATTCTGCATCGGTATGGTGAGTTTCAAGTCAATCGGAGAGAAAAAATTTTCGCTGACGTCCCCCCCCCTCTGGACAGCTGGCTTCGATTTTGGCTTCCAGTGGACGGATTTTGTCGTGCGATAGCTCGTTTGAAAGCTAAGAGTGAGACAAATTCAGTGAAAGAAACGGACGGCTTGTTCCTATCTGTCTTCATTCAAAAGTTAGAGCGGTTACAAGATTTTAGGTCGGAGCTCGCTCACCTGAAAAAATCCTAAGTGTCAGAGTGACTTTGTATGGGTAAAATTTTGAAAATTTTCCAAAGTGTAGAATTTCGTCCTGTGACCGTCACCAAAACATTTTTCATCAAATTTTGAAATTTCACTGACGTCCCCCCCTCTGGACAGCTTGCTTCGATTTTGGCTTCCAGTGGACGGATTTTGTCGTGCGATAGCTCGTTTGAAAGCTAAGAGTGAGACAAATTCAGTGAAAGAAACGGCTTGTTCCTATCTGTCTTCATTCAAAAGTTAGAGCGGTTACAAGATTTTAGGTCGGAGCTCGCTCACCTGAAAAAATCCTAAGTGTCAGAGTGACTTTGTATGGGTAAAATTTTGAAATTTTCCAAAGTGTGGAATTTCGTCCTGTGACCGTCACCAAAACATTTTTCATCAAATTTTGAAATTTCACTGACGTCCCCCCCCTCTGGACAGCTCGCTTCGATTTTGGCTTCCAGTGGACGGATTTTGTCGTGCCATAGCTCGTTTGAAAGCTAAGAGTGAGAAAAATTCACTGAAAGAATCGGCTTGTCCCTATCTGTCTTCGTTTAGATGTGAGACGCCATTTAAGATTTTGGGACATTGGCGAAAAACGACAGAGTTAGAATTTGGGACGTTTTGGGCTGTAGCTTCAAAACGAAGCATCGGATGGGAAAACGGATTTCAGATTTGGAATCAGCGTGAAATTCTTTATCTGTATGGTGAGTTTCATGTCAATCGGAGAGTTTCAAGTCAATCGGCGAGAAAAATTTTCAACATTTTTCGGAAAAACGAGTTAGAATTTTTGCGATGGCTGCCTACTGTAGAGCCAAAACGAAGCATCGGATGGGAAAACGGAGGCCAGATTCGGATTCAGCGTCAAATTCTACATGGAAATGGTGTATTTCCAGCTCAATCGGAGCACTAGAACCGGAGATAGACGGGATTTTTAGTGTTTGGATGATGGGTATTACGTCATCAGCTGATCGCCACACACTATATAAGCTGGGAACCGACGGAGACTTTTCATTAAGACGAGAGATTGTCAACGGTAAGTCATCTCTCTGAACTCCGATGATAGCTTCGGACATTCCAAATTCCGAGTTTCTATAAGAAACCGACTTAGAAAATTTCATTGCTGATATCAGCTAAGCCGTCAGACTTAGAGGTTAGCCAGGAGATGGCCTTCGTCTCCAGGCCATAAAAGACTCCAAAAATTTAAAGGCTTGTAACTTTGCTTCTACAAGTCCGTTTGACTTGATTCAAAAAGGGTTCGGTCGCTATTGACCTGGCCTAAGTGACAGACTACTTATAAAATTTCATAAGTAGTGCTAAAAAGTTGCAAAATTTAGATTCACTAATTTTGGAGGTTTTCTGGGGTTTTCAAGTATGCTGAGTTCAAATCTACTATCAGATTTCAAATTTAACTAAGTCTAAGGCAGCTTTGAGGGGTTAGATCCCAGCTACTGTTCACTACCTTTGACTCTGCGTTGCTGTTACCACTTCGGGGCAGTGACAATGATGTCTTAAGCTGTAAATAGCGGGTATCGGGGAAGATCTCTCACTTCCCTAGTGATCAGTACAAGGCCTTCGGGCTGTCGACGGGATCTAGTGCCACTCACTACACTCAAATCTATCATCTCACTAAGTGTAAAATCATTCTTTTCCGTTTTTATAAACTAGGAATCAATCGTTTGCTATCAAACGTTTACGGAATTATAATCATTGTTTTCCCCTTTTCACTTCAGAAAATGGTTAACTACAATAATGCCAAGACGGCTTTCAAGCTCTGCGTTTGTGCAAAGATTTTTCGCAGTGATACCTTCAAGAAACACTCTTGTGTAAATAAGCGAATGGTAGGGGGCATTCGATACTTTTGCAGCAGCCATAATGCATCTCGCCTTGTCGAGACGTTACCGGAGTGGCATGCGAAGCATAGCAGTTGCAGTCAACCAGAGCTGACTGAGGAGGCGAAGCAAAGTCTCTTCAGCTCAGAGTTAAAAGCTCTGGAGACTCAGTGCGCTGTCGAGGCTATCGCGTCAGCAAAGCCTCCCTCATCTAGTGCACCAGCAAAGGCTCTCTTAAGGGCCACCTAGGGGCAAGACATGATAGAACCTCCACGCGGTTTGCCCTGGGCAGTCTTCGGACTGGCGAATACTATCATTAAGTTGAATCTGCTATCAGTCAACTTGAACGTTATGCAGTCGATTGCTATCCCTGAAGCATTCTGATTCGCTGTTGAGCAATTCATTGTTGAAAACCCTATATAAGCCAGAAGATTGTAGCGCTTCTCATTCAATTTCAAGTCACGATGGAAGCCACATCTGCCAACAGCATTCCCGTCTTCATCGATGAAGACAACGCCATTCCCGAGTTCGTCATCCTCGACGAGTGGGATGAAGAGGATGAGAAGAAGGGGAAGATTAGGAAGATCATTTGGACGGATGAGGTGTGGACTCCGAATACCACTCGCATCCGAAAGGTGCCAGATACACCAGCACGGCTTAGGCGGTATAGGGTCTATGAGAACCTAACCGTCATACCCCTTGACTACTCCAGCCAATAGTCAACTTAATTCACACCCCGAGAACGAACCACCGGCTCTCTTAAGGGCCACCATGGGGCAAGACATGATAGAACCTCCACGCGGTTTGCCCTGGGCAGTCTTCGGACTGGCGAATACTATCATTAAGTTGAATCTGCTATCAGTCAACTTGAACGTTGCAAATGAAGTTCGGTGTAATACTTCCTTTCGACGGGCGTTCCTGTAAAGGGCGGCGGTGAAACCCGTAGCTATGTATACCGCAAGGGACATTCGGCAATGGTCAATCTTGTTAAACCTCTCTGCGTCATGTTTGCAAGTGATTGCCTCTGTCTCAACGTAGTATGCATTCGCGCCAGGGCGACATTTAGCCAACTGTCGAAGGTTGCCTAAAACTTTCCATTGCATACGTTATGAGAACCATGAGTTCTACCTGTCTCTATCAATGAGATGAATTGATGAATGGAATGAAAGGGAGGACACTCACGCGCCACACGCAACATAACACACTTCTCTCTTCCGTAGTCTAACAAGCTCTTTACACATGGATCGCAGTCGATTGCTATCCCAGAATCATGTAAGCTATCTTAATTTTATTTAACACTATTTCATCTACCATTATCACCCATATGAAATGTTATAAGATTTGCAAGTTAAACTAAGCGTGCTACTATTTCCAAATGAAAAAGTATACATGGTTAAATTATTCACTAAAGCCCCATTCAAGTAAGTCAGTATGAAAGCAAAGATAATACGAAATAAACATTTATTATGGCATGTATTTCAAAAGGTCTTCATCGTCAATATCGTCCCAGAGTCTGACTTCACATAGATCACAAAAACAGTTGAGCTGCTTTAAACGTTCTTCTGCAGCGTCCCTCACTTTGTCAATGTACGCCCACTCCGCCACGGTTCGCGGTTGGGAGTTAGGGGTGTACCACTCCCATATTTGATGCAAGTGCGACTTGCTGGTCATCTCCATCACCCCTTCGGCATCATATTGTAAATATTTCCACCGTATGCCTGTTAGGTCGGGCAACTCCTCTTCATCGTCCTCCGATAATGATAACTTTCGTATATTGTCGAGATTGTATGTCTTCTCCACCTTCGCCTTTCTTGGTGCATTTGGTGTAACGAGCACCTTTGCTGATGTGCATGGAGAGGAGAACTCCAATGCGGAATTTGGTGTTGTTGGAGGACTTGTCATGTTGTCTTTGAAATGCTGACTTTGAATAATGATAACTTTAACATTTTTCTAATTCTTAAGTATACACAAGCAGCCAATCAGAATGAACATCCAATGAATGAAGAGAATGAAAGTATATAAGCAAAGTGACATTCATGTCATTTCATTTAATCTGTGAATCATACAAGTGACGAACGCACGATCTCTCTCTTTGACTATTATTCTGTCTGATCATATTTCATTAAAATGGTAAGTTAAAGATTTCCTCTCTCATCTCCCTCAAACGTGTGACTAATAGCATCTTCCTCAATTTCAGGCATCAACTTCATCACCAACGCCCTCCCTTCTCGAGGAAAGTTTAGAGTTATTGAGTCAAGGTAGGTTGTAACAATACACTGAGGCTTGAACAGAGATGATAGAATGATTTCTCTTTCAGGTGATGTGAGTTCCAGCTCAGAACTGTCGCGACATGGCAACGAGTGGGAATGTGCTGACTGTGGGCACATCTTCACGAGGAAATGGGATCTCACCCGACACATCAAGCGAGGTGTTTGTCGACCTAAGCCGGCATCAATCTCCGGAGGTGGGGATGATTCTGTTAACGTCGTCTCCTTTTCTTGCGACTTGTGCGCTCAGTCTTTCGAGACACGTTTTGAACTATCTTCGCACAGACTTCAACATACACACACGAACGATACCTACACCAACGGTACCTCCTCTATCCGACTCACTGAGGTGTCCATAAATAATTTAGTGAGGAACTACCAGATGGACTCCTCAGAAACCATTGCTAACTTTGAGGAATGGTTTCATCAAAATTCATCATTGATAGAAGCGCTCTTCAACAATTTAGACAATTTTAGGATGAAGGCGCTCATCTATCTTAAAATAAAATATGTAAAAATCGACCACCATACTGGACAAATAATAGAGAGGTTGGAGTTTCACATACCCTCCTCTCCTGCAACCGAGGTTGTAGACTATGAGTCTTGGATAAATTTTCACATCCAAGGATTAAAATTAAATATTGATAAATTTAACGAGCGCGATAGCGGTCTCATTTTTGACGGCATTGAGTCCGCCTTATTTAAAATCAGTTTATTAGGAAATCATAGTGGTCGAGGCTCCTTTAAACTTCCAAAAATTTTAAAAAACAAAACAGCAGTCATTAATGTCGATTGCGAATCGCAATGTTTTAAATATGCTGTCCTCTCCATTCTCCACTATAATGATATCAATGCGAATCGAAATCGCACATATAGCTATAGGCAGTGGGAGAATGAATTAAACTTCGATGACTGTAATAGTGACGATATGAAAATTAAAGATATAGAAAAATTTGAAAAATTGAACAACATTAAAATAGTTCTCCATGTTTGGGAAAAGGGATTGAAGGGTGTGCGCTACAACTCGCGTTCGAGTTGTTATGACCACGTTGTCAACCTTTTATTAGTAAGACAGGATGATAGTGAGGAATGGCACTACTGCGGCATTCCCAAAATTTCTCGCTTATACCACCACTTAAGAAATTCTACCTCATCAGAGATTTATTACTGTGACAGATGCATTCGGAACTTTAGGAGTAAAAACAAATTTGAAACTCATTATGAGTGGTGTAAGCGAGGTAAACTGCAAATGGAACGCATGCCCAAAGATAAGGAGTTTTCATATAGAGAGAATGGCGATGAACTAAGTCCTCTTCGTGTCATCTATGCTGACATCGAATGTTATATCGATGATAACATCCATCGACCAGCAGCCATTTCCTGCTATGAAGTATGGCATGACCATTTCCAAAATAGAAAAAATAAAATGCGCGTCTGGCAAGGTGAGGATTGTATTTACCAATTCCTACAATTCCTCAAACAGGCTGTAAAATTTCAGCAAAAGTATGATGGTGAACTCTATCGCAGATCATTGCATATGACAGCAGATGATCAAGTAAAATTTGATAGTTGCAACGTTTGCCCCAAATGTAGGAAAACATTTGACGATGATAAGATTAAGAAAGTGCGCGACCATGATCACATCACTGGTAAATTTAGAAACGCACTATGTTCAAAATGCAATTTTTCGCTGAGGATGAAACGGCGTACATTACCCGTCATTTTCCATAATTTCAAGGGCTACGACAGCCATATGATAATAAAAGGAGGTTTAGGTCAAATGAAAGAGTGGAAGCTTGATGTAATAGCACAAACGAGAGAGAAGTTTATGGCCATGACAGCAAAAGTGCCCGTCGATAAAACTAAAGAAAATAAGACGGTCTATTTTGATATAAAATTTTTAGATTCCTACCAATTTATGACTGCATCACTGGCCTCTCTCGTACAAAATCTAAAGTCTCTTCCACTAACACAAAATCTTAAGAAACAATATCCAAATCTAACCGATGAAGTCATCACACGGAAAGGAGTCTTTCCATATGCATATTTTGATGCGATTAGTAAACTCGGCGAGACTTCTCTTCCGCCTATAGATAAATTTAAAAATGATTTGATCGGCGCAGAATGTAAGACCGAAGATTATGAACATGCACAAGATGCATGGATAAAATTTGACTGCCATACATTTGGCGAATATATGATTGCCTATCTTAAGTTAGATGTATTTTTGCTGGCTGATGTATTTCAGGAGTTTCGACGAGTGGCATTAGAAGAAGATAAGTTAGATCCCGTCCACTTTGTCAGTCCACCAGCCATGTCATTTAAGTCTGCTTTTAAAATGACTGGTGAGACCATTCATCTCTTACAAGATCCAGAGATGTATAATTTATTTGAGCGAGGAATTCGCGTTGGTCTCACATTTGTAAATAAACATAGGTTAAAATCAAAAATAGTAGGCGATGATCAGACTCATCTTAAGTATTATGACCAAAATAATTTGTATGGTAGTTCATTATCCAAACCGCTACCTCACTCTGAGTTTAGCTGGTTAGATGATAGTGAAATTCAACATTTCTCCAACCCTTCCAACATACTAGCAATTCCAGATGAAGGTGATTGGGGATATTATTTTGAGATAGATCTAATCTATCCAAATAATATTAAACATAAAACCGTAGATTTTCCACTCGCACCCGAATCAGGTGAAGTGAGTAAAGATATGTTTTCCGACTTTATGAAACAATTTCATAAAGATTTAGAATCATGTGGACAACCCAAGTATAAGCCTTGCCGCAAACTTTTGCTCACTCAATATGATAAAGAAAACTATCTGGTCCACTTTAGCATCTTAAAATTTTATTTAGAAATGGGCATGATTTTAAAAAGAGTTCACCGCATTATTAAATTTAGACAGAAAGCCTTCCTCAAACCCTACATAGATAGTAACAGCCAGAAACGTGCACTAGCCCAAAATAATTTTGAAAAAGATTTTTATAAATATAAGAACAACAGTCTATTTGGTAAGACGATGGAGGATGTTAGAAAGCGCGTAAACTACAAACTAGTTAATGATGATCAAAAGTATCACAAATTGACCTCATCACCTCAATTCATCGATACAGACATAATCGATGAGGATCTTGTAGGTATTAAAATGATAAAATCTGAAGTTGAGTTGTGCAAACCCATCTATATTGGTCAAGCTGTTCTAGATTACTCCAAGCTTGAAATGTATCAACTCTTCTATAAAATACTAAAACCGTGTCCTCTCGTAAAAGAGGTTCGTTTGTTGGGTGGTGACACAGATAGTTTCTTTTTAGGTATTACCACTCAAAAAGATTTAAATTTTAATGAAGTAGGAAAATCTTTAGAAAGATATTTTGATACATCAAATTATCCTGCTGATCATCCACTATACTCCATCAAAAATAAGGCCAAACTTGGTTGTTTTAAGGATGAAACAGCAGGGAAGGAGATAGCTGAAATGATTCTCCTCCGCCCTAAAATGTATTCTATGAAATTAATGGATAGTGATGATAGCATTAAGCGCGCTAAAGGCATATCAAGATCATTGGTCTCTAACATGAAACATAAAAATTTCAGGAAAGCCTATAGAAATAAAAATATAACGTTTGTCAATATGACAATCTTAAAATCTAAGTCGCATGAGATCAAAACTCATACTTTTAGGAAACGGGCGCTTTCAGCATGGGAGGATAAGAGGTGCTGGTTAGAACACAACATATCTCTTCCACATGGACATCCTGATACAGGCATACCACCACCCAAAAGAATTAAACCCACACTACCACATTCAGGAGACGTCTTAGCATAATCATCCTTAACTTAGTATTTTGATGTTGATTTCTGTAGATAAACATTGTTGTTTTATGTATCGCATGAGATTGTTTTTTCCTTGTGAATATGTGTCCACATCTGTACATTCCCCATGTGATGACTTTTCCACTGAAAGACATTTTTCCTATCCCTGTATATTTCCACCCTTCACGAAGTAAAAAGACTTTCTGTATATAGCAATGTTTATTGAAGTACACTCATGTATATATTTTCAGTGGATGTTGTATAAAGTCTATTGCTTCACATTCATGTACATATTTCAATAAATGTTGTATAAAGACTTCACTTTGTTTTCCGAAACACTAAAGTTACGAGGGATTTAGTATCTTTCACATGGATGCACTCTTGTAAACCATTGGTAATTTTGATAGCAATAGAGGGTATAGTTTGTTTGATGACGGGATGATAGAAAATAGATTCAAACATCTTCTCGACTATTCCATATGAAGCGTCTTTATCATGAATGAAATCGCGTAAAATGTATTCTTTTTTCTCACCAACAGAAATAGGTAGAATCAAATCACTTTGAATGTAAAGGTGCTGTTCATGTTTATCAAGTGTCATTGGTGTTTCTATACCAATCGTATGCGCAGCAACAAACACTGTTTGTAGCATTGAAAAACCAAAGAGTTTTTTCAAATTTTTACTCAATTGACATTGAATGTCATCACCCAGTTTCAGAACAATGCGTTGATTATCAATTGAAAACGAAATGTGGTGTGTCTTTACATCATATTTACTTTTCATCACATGCTTCAACTTCTGTTGTATATAAGGATTTACTACATGAATGAAGCTTTCAACTGTATGATATAGACGCGGCATTATATTGATAGCAACTTTAGATTCTTCATAAGACTGGTAAATTTTCTTGATGCGATCGCCATAGATGTCCACCCACCATTCATCATTAACTGAATCAGCTTTAGTGTGATATTCATGAGAAGCATACACCACACCGCTTCCAATAATAGGTGTATAATGTCTTACAAAATGACGCAAGGTTGGAGAGAAATAAACTGTAAGTTTGTCATTATATTTCTGAATAACCAACTTATTTTTGTCCGCCATAATTTTCTCTCCATACTTCTTACCCGCAGTCTCATTCCATCGTTTTACTAACTCAATAAGTGATAAAGGTTGAACACCACGCTTTTTCAAAATGATGCGTTCTTCGCATTCTACAACATCTTCATCAAATATTTTAAATCTATAATGAAATTTGTTGATTCGATTTGAATAAACTTTTTTAACATTTGCAGTAGCAATTGACGTTAGATGTAGTCCATGACCAAAACCAAGATGTGGATAGAATTCACTATCCAACCTCAGCGTAAGACCTTTAGTAAAAGAATGAAAGCGGAGGAACTGTCTCCCACTCCAATGATAGATAGTAAACTCATAAGCTTTCTGATTTTTATTCTTCATGATGGAAGTATTACCATTGTTGAATGCCTTAATAATTTTCTCATTCCCAAATGGTTCATAAGAATCTGATTTTATCTGAATCCATTCATAGTTCCACTTTCCATCTGATGTTAAATTGTATGGGAACTCAAATGCATTATTCATCGTTATTCCATCATGGGTGCGAGGAGTCAATATCATTTCTTCCAAATCATTCACATTCTGAATATTGCTATCATAGCAAATACTAGAAACGCCAACCTCCCATTCACCTTCTAAATGCAGTGGGCGATTTAATTCTACTCGATAGTCTGATGGTTTATTTTTGGAAAATTTATTCATAGAAGCATTACTGGGTAAGTAGATTAGAAACGAGTCCTTATTTTCACTTTCCATATTATTCACATTGGAAAAATATATTAGCATACTTTTGCATTAACTCTTCATTCGGAAATGGAGTGTGATACTTGTCACAGCATCTTTATGAAAAGGAATCAACGCACCAGCATCGTCATAAATGGCAATATCAATTTGTGGGATGTAGTTTGATTTCAGCTTTGTATAATGCACTTTCTTGAAAGTATGCTCAGATAAAATACTGCAGCTTTTTGGCTGGTATGGTATCATTGCTAGCAATGGAGCTTCAACATCTCCCACACGTACATCTTCACCAATATTGGAATATATCTGAAAATAGTTAATACGACGCGATAGTGACATGTCTGCGCTAGCTTTGGTTACAGTACCACTTTTAAAGATATTTTGATCAAAACCCAAAATGTCCATTAGAGTTTTATCCATAATTAGTTCAATACCTTTTCCACTTATAGTGAGAGACAAAGTACCTTCTTTTTCAGAAAATGAAATATGTTGCTCATTAATCACTTCATTTAAATAATCTACAACCAATTTAACCGAAGTAATAATGCGAGGCATCAACACTCTTGTTTCATGTAAGATACCACCTAAAGACTCTACACACTTTCTGTATAAAGATACGGACCATTCTGTATCAAATTGATTTGCCATTCTGTATCAAATTGATTTGACCTTTCACATGGTAAATGTTGCATATCAGATTTTCCATGAACAGCTGCAGAACGATGTCGCAAGAACTGATGAAAATCTTTTGAACAAACTAATACTAGATCATCATCATTTAATTTACTTATTGCAATATGATTAGATGATTTGATATAAGTCAATGTTGCCACTTGTTTACCATCAACTCGAAGGAGATAATTAAATTTCTTCAATAATGTTTCAGGAGTCATGTTTGTCTTTCTTGGCTTAATCACAATCTTCTTCACCAACGTCTTCTCATTTTTTGGAATAAGATCTACATAATAAGCTTCTCGATATATTAACTGTTTATGACCACTTATGTAGTAATTAACGTTAAAATTATCATAGCTTGTCAAGGCGCTAGCGAGGTAACCTAAATCATTTCTTAAACTTGGACTTAAACCAACAATCCAATCTTTCTCAACTACATGATGTATATAAGTATAATCATCATTGTGTGGAGTAAATTGGGCAATATGTTTACACGCTTTATTCAAGAAATCATATATAAACTTTTTACATGATAAGAGATCTTTCTTTGGCCACTGTGGAATGTATACTCGGCAGCCCTTTTCACATTGGTAAGCAGCTGTACGTCTCATATTAATAGTCATCACCTCATGATCAAAAGTATAGACACAGTTGCTATAAACAAGTTGAGTGACACCCACTTCCCAATTCCCATTTAGCTGTTGTGCATGATCAATGGGAGTAGAAAAGAGTGCGGCTCGATTACTAAAAAATCTATTTGCGGCCGCATTGCTAAGCAAAATATGATAAAACGACATTTTTATATTGCTGATCTGCGGCTTTGCATAACATCATGAAGACTTGGATTTTGGACTCTCTACAATATATCAGAGTTGATCGTGATGGAAACGTACACTTCAAAAATTCTCATGGTCATACATCAAGAGGTATTACATTAACATGGCGACAATTTGTCAACCTCAATGATATCATGAGGGATTTGGAATATTTTGAAACATTAAGATTCATCTCCTTGGGTGATCAAGTTTGGCTTCAACATTACAGAAATGAAATTCAAATCTACCATTCTCATTCCGCAAACTGTTTCTCATTTCGCAAATACAATTGGGAGAAGTATGGAAGATACATACATCGCTCCATCATGACATTTATTCGTCGTGAGTTCATCGCCCTACTATGCAAATCTTAATCAGACATGATTACCACGCACCATGAGTTGGAAATTAGATTCCCTACAACGTATTGAAACGGATCATGATCGAAACGTCTATTTCAAAGATTCAACTGGAAATGTGAGAAGAGAGTTTGCTTTATCTTATCGTCATTTTCAATCTCTACATCATATCATGAAGGATTTGAAATACTTCTATATGAAAAGACATTCACGTATTGGAAATCGCATCTGGCTGCGCGTCAACAATCGGCGAATTCAACTCTATCATTCCCAACTTCATACTAACTTCACATTTCATCAAGGTAGTTGGGAAAAGTATAAAAGGAAGGTACATCGCTCAATTTACTCATTCTTTCATCATGAAGCGCCATCGCTACACCATCGTCAACATTCTCCGTCGCTTCAGACTCTACACCAAAATCGATCTCACAACATTACACCAACACCTTCCAAACAGCAAGTATTACCCGGGCCGACCTCAAATGTTAGTGGTGAAGATGAACAATTCACGGAATCTTCAACTCTTCCCAAATGGGACTGTACAGATTCTCGGCGCCCTTTCTCATTCATCGGCGCAGTCAATGCGCTTAGAGCTGCCGAGACTACTACGTCGGATATGGAAGAGGGAGAGGTGTGTGATGTCGAATCTGACTGTGGACAATATGGTGATCTCTACTCAATTGAGTGACAGTCTATCATTTTTGAAGATTCGTACCAGCAGTTACAATTTGTGCTATGAACCCGAACTTTTTTCTGCAGCTCTCATTAGTTGTTGGTTACCTGTGCATGTGGCAATCTTTCATAATAGTAAAGTGATCATTACTGGACTAAAATCTCATGTACAAGCAAATGTGATCCTAGACTATCTCATTGAGTATGTACGTACCCAGCGGATTGTAAAATAAAAAACAATTTTTCCAACATGATGTTTTTATTTCAAATCATGATAGAACTTACAAATCATTTTTTCATTAGAGGATGGATTACATGAAAAGTTTTGAATAATAGATGCAAATCGAGATACATGTAAACGTTTTAAGATGAAGTACAGTACAAAAGCACCACACGTTGATGAAAGTGGATGTTGTAGTATGCGTTCATTTCGCTGATATTGACGCGTATGTTTTTTCAACCACTGCTGTGTTGGTATATTTGGAGGTTGAGCAAGAGAGTCAAATAGTTCACCACGTCGGTCTTCTCCAATAAAGATCGCTTTCCAATGCTCACCGCCTAAATTCTGCGAATGAGTGTTTAGTGCAATAAAGATGGGATAGTGATAAGATGGGATAGGTGGTAAGGTATCGAGTGAATAGACATTATCGAAAGCTTTCAACGTCGCTTCGTCTGCATTACGCTGCACTTTAGTCTTAATATCGTCAGCAGTCAACCAACTCATTAACGATTATACTGAAGAATCACGTCACGATACTTTGTAATTTCAATATTTGAATCGAAGACTGCATAAATTAATACATTGATCGTCTCAGGTAGTGTTCTTTTGAACGTCAAATCCAAACGAATATTATGAGGCACGTTCGCTTGACGATAGGGTGCACTAATATCGCTGTCAGCAGTCAAATCAAATGCATAAATAGTATATCCACTCTTAAACTCTTTCATAGTCAGTCCGTTGGTATCATCCGTATTGTAAAAGCCAAAGACATCCATAAAATCAACATAACTGCGCATAAATTGATCCGCAGCAAAATCTGGTTTGTAGGGTGGACCAGGATGACTCACACCATTTACACGTAAAGCAATTTCACTTAACTGATTGTGTTTAAAATTGAAAGGATTCTTCTTTATATTACCATTAAATGCATCATTTTCAACCATTGCCACCATGAGGAGCTTCGGTGCTTCCGATGGAAAGAGGCCATCTTTCATGAAACTCTTTTGATCTTTCGGAATTGTAAAGGTGAGGAGCTTTGTATGCTGAACGGGGTAAATGGCATTTTGGCGGTTAAGACCTTCAGCATGTCCTCTAATGACACTTGGATTCGGTACTACTCGACGAATGTAAAGTGCAATATCTTCCACATGAATTCTAAATTGTCAACTTTAGCAAATGCATTCAGCGCAAATTCAGGCTTATTCAATGTCAGCTTGAGTCGCATGCTGGTATTACACAGTAAAAACTTTGACTGTCTAAAGAAGTCTAAATTCAGCGGACCATATAGCTGACATACTCTACTATCTTTAATCATAGCAGATCGCTTTACAAAGCCACTGTTTGTTTCAACATCAAATTTTCCTGCTTCATCTCTGTACCATCCCATGGCTTCCATATGACTTTTTTGTGCTGCTGGATGAAACTGTGATACATGATTGAAATATGATTTATAGGGATAATCGCTTTGACCACCTTCCACCTGCTGCTCTCCAATCGTTAGAGAAACATCACGAAGTAATGTAGTCAATGGTAAATTGTTCAGTCCAACTTTATGTGCATCGTCAATAGCAGTTCCATCTGCTTGCTGAATTCTAAACCTCAAATCAAGCATCGCATAACTCAAATCTATGTAGTCATCACTACCACCAGGAATAACAAATTCAATGGGGCCAGCATTCTCAGCTGTTCGAGGATGATAATCTACAATACTTGAACTAAGAATATCTGTCTGTATGGCTTGTTGATCGAACAAACAAAAACCGGAAGTTTTACACTCCATGATTAGAAGTTATAGCAGCGTCGTCGTTTAGCGCCTGATGAATGATTAGAGCCTCTGCGACGTTTGCGTGAATGCCTTTTGACTGAAGATCGCACCTTACCAGCTCCGCGATGTTTCCTCCTTCCTTTTTTCATTCGTTTAGGTGATTTCTTTCCTTGAGTAACGCCAGCAATGGTCTGCTTCAATGTTTTTAAACCGCGTTCCTTCCCACGATTCAACAAACTGCTCTTAAAACTTCTACCTCTGGAAAGATCACTAGCAACATCACCAGCAAAGCCAACGGCATTACTTAAAACATTTCGTTTTAAAGATCTACCGACATTGGATATGAGAGGTGCTACAACAGATTTCAGTGCACCAAGTATGCTACCTCCACGTTGGCGGCGAGCACCGATGTAAATTTGTCCTCCACCACTTACATAGGAGGGTCGTGAATAAAATGAGGCAGTTGGATTCATAGCTCAAACCCTAAACATTGTTAGTTACAACTTTGCATAAATCACTGTCGATCACTTAGATGAAAGATGTCGGCACGACGCATCCAAGAGTTCATACTTGAAGGATAGCCAGTCCATTTAACAAGACACCATTCTTCACCTTGCCGTTTTTTACATCGAATGATTTTCTCTACCAAATATGTTTCACTTTCAGTGACTACCTCAATCTCATCGCGGTAAAAGCTACCCTCAATTTCTTCATTATCGTAATCTTTCAACTTGTAGGTGGTCGGAGAGTCTTTTTGATTAATCCTTGATACTGTAAATACCTCCTCTGTCCAATTCGGGAGGTACCCTTTAGCAAAAACACTTTTCACTTTTGAGATACGAACTTTATCACCAATTTTCACATCACTTTTCACATGAGTGCGTTTACGTTGGAATGATTCGCGCACTTTATCTACATTGTCAGCATTTACATCTACTGGTCTGAGTCCAATAGAACGATGGATAGAGTGATTGTAGGCATGGAGTGTATCTTGTAGAACCTTTGTCCAATTTTGTGTCAAGTTGGCAGTAAAATGTCGCCACAAGCGATTTTTTAATGTGCGATGAAAACGTTCAACGAGTGCAGCTTTATAAGCGCTCTTTACACTAAACAACTCAATGTCATGCCTCTCAAATAATCTTGTCACATGCTGATTTTCAAACTCTTTTCCTTGATCACTCTGAATTCTTTTTGGAATGCGACCTTCTCGAAAAATTGTTTGGAATGCTTTTGCTACTCCTTTCCCTTCTTTAGTTTTTAAAGGTTGAGCCCACGCATAACGCGAGAAAATATCAATGACGGTTAAAATAAAATTATTGCCCGAGTTATGTTTTGAAATGGAGGCAACATCACACAAATCTGCTTGCCACTGTTCATCGATGTCATGAACAATATAATGGCGGGTGCGGTACTTCTTTTTCGCTTGTTTATGGAGTGTATAGGTAGCCTGACCCTTTAACCATCGTTTCACTTGTGATTGTGGAAGACCACTCGCTTTTGATAATTTCTTGATAGATGCAAATCCTGCCGGATGTTTTACATCATAATAGATTGACTTCAAACGTTCAGTCGATGACGACTGACTCTTTTTCCTCCTTCTCATCTTTTTGTTTTCTTGCCTTTCTACATTTACAACAACTGCAGCATTTAGCTTTAGCGGTTTTGCGATCGTGTTCACATTGCTTAGGGGTTTCATTATGAGAGCTGGCGCAGCAAGTGCAAGTGACAACGACATTCACCTCTGGCGGCTCATTACATGGCAAGCAACACATCTGCTTCATATTAATAGTCTGAGAACATGTATTTCCTAGGAGGAGCTGTTTTACGTTTTCCTTTTACCAGTTTTAGTGGCGATGTAGATCTACGTCGAGTTCTTCCTCTTGTTTGCTTAGTGAGTGTGGGAGGGGATGTAACAGGTGACGTCTTAAACCAATTTGTTGGCATTTTCATCGCCTGGAGCATTGGAGTAGTAGCCACTGTTGAATCAAGTTCTTTCAATGTCTCATTATTTAAAGCAAATTTTGGCACATTATGCTTTTTCAATAGTTTAAGAAAGTATGACCAACCAGGTGGAACATAGCCCTGACGGCGCTTTCTACGTGTCGCATACTGAATCAAGTCTTCATAACGTGAAGCATCAATCACTTTATTTTCATCTGTAATGATTTCTCCTCTATCATTTACATTGAGATGGGGTTCAATACTGTTGAAAAGAGATATGGCATGTGCGCGAGATGCTAAAGGTGTAGCAGTCGATACAGAGTCACGCATCTTATTCTTCAAGTTTTTCAATTGCTCAACAGTTTCCGATTATAATAATACAGCACGATGTGGATCTTTGATGTGAACATTTTGCTGATAATCTATTTCTTTCCTATACATTTGATTTGCAAGAGGTTGCTTTACTTGCTGCATGGCAGTCAATTGTACATATTCATCCTGAGGAATAACAATCATGCGAGAATAAGAACTCATAGTTTGTAGATAATCATGGGAGTTTTCAAAATATCACTTCGAAATCTAAATTCTTCCGGACACTCTTGCGTAAAGTCAATGAATAAGTAACCGTATGGTTTTTCAGTAGCTGCTTGAAAAATTTCAATTAAGGCTTTTGATCCTCTGGGTGCAACTTGTCGCGCTAAAATTTCAAATTGACTTTTATCTCGCGGATTCTTGAAAATAGCATAATAGTGTGTATTCAGGTTTCGTGTACGAGCTTCTTTTCCATCAGGAAACAAATTTTGTGTAATATAGATGATAAAACACCTTTTATGGTGTGCTGCGCGAGTGAACATATCTGTAACATCTTTTGAATTCTTACTTTCTTTTAATAAATCATCCAATACAACAACATCATTAGACTGAAGTTTATCCACTGGAATAATTCCTTCATGTCGAATAAAGTTGCGACTTTGCAATTCCTGAAACAGCGACGGTTGATAAATACCATAACACCAAATCACTCGATTGATAGGTTCCTTAAACAACTCCCTTCTTTTATCCAATAAATTCAGCGTGAAAACAGTTTTACCTGCATGAGATGGACCTGATACAGTCAGAACTTTATCACATTGAAGTCTGAAATCCATTTTATTACTTTGAGATTCAACATTTGCATAATTAACGCTTAGAGCCAAAGATATTACCCAATAGGTTGCCCACGGCAGGAGCTATCATTGGAAGTATTGCTGAAAGGAAACCGCCCTTTTGTGTTAGAGTTTTCCTCTTTCTTTGAAGGGTGACTTTAGGATTGGAGATGAAACGCAATTTCGTAGCATATCGCTTAAGTAACTTTCGTTGTTTTGGCGCTAATTTCTTCGTCCTCAACTTCCTCACATGAGAAATAATTTCACAAATGAATTTATCGTTAGCATGTCGTATAGCATTGTATCGCTGATTTGCTTTCATTCGTCGGAGAGCTTGAATGGCTGAAGAAAACTTTTGACTTTTACGTTTCGCCATTTTCCGTGTTAGTCTTTGCTAAAACCTATCTTTACCACATTTGCATAGGTACTAACTATTGCGACATAAGTGACACTCGAAATGAGCAATATCACAGTGGTTACATTGGCAAAGTTGAATGCAATTACGTATGAAACAGCGTTGACAAAAAGCATGCTTACATCTCTTGAAGATGCGCTTTTCATTTCCATCCTTTCGCTTACATACATCGCAACACATAGTTTCACCGTTACTGATGTCTATAGCAAGTCTTTTTGAAGATATGAATTTGCTAGCCTTTTCTAAATAATAGCCGCATGTACAGAAGGAATATACTTCGAGAGTGAGCAGACATAGCTCGAAAACCAGTTGTGCTACAATCAAGTACCACTGCATTTTCAATTTTTCTTTATGGAAAGTTGAATGTGAATATCTGAAATCGCTTCAATCACTAGACTGCTACCATGATGGTTAAATGCGTTAAGACGTTCAGCAATTTTTATCATGTCTTTTAAAAAATTCTTGGGGGTGATCTACCACTTCCATAGAGTAAGAAGCAAAATGGAAAGAGCGACGTTCCACCTCTTCCTTTCCAAAATGACTAAACTTAATTTTCGCAACTAATCGCGCCATGATAATGCTATCAGAGAATGTATTCATTAATTCTAGAAATAGAGTGCTAGCATCATCGACCACTGCTTCGATGTCGGTCTCATCTTTATGAAATTTTATCACATAATCTTGAACAGCTCCTTTTAAACTTTGCCTATGAAAACGTTCTATAACATATTACAAAATGAAGAATTACATCGATGCTTTTCACGACAAAATACACAAATGATATGATGGCAACGAAGAAGTAAAATGTATCTAATAAGACCACGTCTACGACACTCAAAGCACATAAGCGAATTGTCATAGGGTAGAGTTAGGAAAGGACTAGTAATTCTCCTTCTTTGATTTGCGTTTTGATGTAGCATTCTTCTCCGACTTGCGCTTCGTACCACTGCTGTTAAGGATTTGATCAATTATGTCGTCCACGTTGAGTGGTTTTGGAATATATAGGATGGATTCCATATGCATGGAGAGAGAGGCTATTTTATTATCCTTGTGTCGACCATAATATAGCCCATTCACTTTGAAAAGGATATCCCAAGTACCTTCTCCGAGCTCATCACATCTGATGGGTATTGAATGATCTCCATCCTTCTTATAGTAAGTACACCAATGTGATACCGGTAGGCAAATGTGATTACCATCCCAAATCTTTCTATAGGGAGTATCCTTGTCATCTCTCGCCTTCCACTCTTGAGCAAGAGGAGTAGGAATGTCCATATTTAATGTCACGTACTCCTCAATAATATCAAGTTGGTGGCGAATGTACGGACTCACGGGGATCAGTATGTAGTCCCCATACTGATTGTGCATTATCTTGACATCCGTGGAAGGGAGCATTCCCGTCTGGAGTACTACGCTATGATCATCATAACGCAAGGCTTGTTTAAATTTACGCTGTAGCGGTGTAGGATTATGTACCTTGGATGTTTCTTCCACTGGCCTCAGTTGTAGATGATCTGACGGTAGCGAACCTTGTAACGTTTGACCGCCATTTTGTCCTACTAGTGCAGCAGATGGAGTAGATGCCTGAAAATGAAAAAAGATTGTATTAAGTTTACGTTCAAGGGAGGAGAGGGAGGGAAGTAGCGACTTACCATTTTAGTTGGATAATAGAACAGGGAACTAGAGAGAGAGAGAAAATGTGCGTCCGTCACTCGTGTGATTCAACGATGGAATGATTCTCACTGTGGAAGGCTCGCTATTTATAAAGAAATGCTTGATTCTCATTGGATGATGATCCTCATTGGACAATAACATCAATCTGATTCCAAATCTGGCCTCCGTTTTCCCATCCGATGCTTCGTTTTGGTGCTACAGCCCAAAACGTCCCAAATTCTAACTCTGTCGTTTTTCGCCAATGTCCCAAAATCTTAAATGGCGTCTCGCATCTAAACGAAGACAGATAGGAACAAGCCGTTTCTTTCACTGAATTTGTCTCACTCTTAGCTTTCAAACGAGCTATCGCACGACAAAATCCGTCCACTGGAAGCCAAAATCGAAGCAAGCTGTCCAGAGGGGGGGGACGTCAGTGAAATTTCAAAATTTGATGAAAAATGTTTTGGTGACGGTCCCAGGTCGAAATTCTACACTTTGGAAAATTTTCAAAATTTTACCCATACAAAGTCACTCTGACACTTAGGATTTTTTCAGGTGAGCGAGCTCCGACCTAAAATCTTGTAACCGCTCTAACTTTTGAACGAAGACAGATAGGAACAAGCCGATTCTTTCACTGAATTTGTCTCACTCTTAGCTTTCAAACGAGCTATCGCACGACAAAATCCGTCCACTGGAAGCCAAAATCGAAGCGAGCTGTTCAGAGGGGGGGGGACGTCAGCCGAAAATTTTTTCTCTCCGATTGACTTGAAACTCACCATAGCGATGCAGAATTTCACGCTGAATCCGAATCTGACCTCCGTTTTCTCATCCGATGCTTCGTTTTGACGCTACACACCAAAACGTCCCAAATTCTAACTCTGTCGTTTTTCGAAAAATGTTGAAAATTTTTTCTCACCGATTGCCTTGAAACTCACCATACCGATGCAGAATTTCACGCTGAATCCGAATCCGACCTCCGTTTTCTCATCCGACCACTCCTTCCACTCGAAACAACCCATTTTACAACCCAACATTCAGCAGATTGCACGAAAAACATCACACACTATAGCCTCAAGACTAATCCTGGCGGTCGCCCAAGTCCACCACGACCGACACTCTATCGTTCCAGAGGGGGGGGACTCAGACCCGAAGCACCACGGCGGCCGACCACGACACTCTGCCGTTCCAGAGGGGGGGGGACGTCAGCGATGGCGGCCATCTTGCGCTATCTGGTGTTCGCCATTTTCTTACTACTGTCTAATGTAGATTTGGCTTCATATATTATTGGTGTTGTTCTTTTCAAGGCATTTCTTGTATCATCTATTGCATTTTTTAAATACGTTAATGTTTCATTATTTGTTAATCTATTAGGTATTGGTATACCAAATTTTTCATTTAAATAATGATCAAAATAAAAATAAAATGTTTCAGAAATAATTGTTATTGGTTCTTTTGCCTCAGATTCTAAAAAGATAATTATTTGTTCTATAACTTGACTTGATAAATTTTTCGCATTTGAATATATTCTAATATCAAAGTCTGGAGGGTTATTATATATTTCACGTTCAGTATCTATTAATATATTCAAATCTTTATCATACACTTGTATATGTTCAGTCACAGTGTCAACACGTATTACACCGTATTTACGATGTGTAAAATTTGATAAAGGCATATTTATTTTATTTTTTTATTAAGATCATTAAAGAATGCTGCATTATTTTGTGTAGTTGTAAAAAATGTTTGAATGTTTTCTCTAATCTTATTATCTACATCACAAGCTTTATGAGCTAATACAACTATTTGAATATTTTTATGTCTTCCTTTTGTAAATATTTCTGACATATTTTTTTGTTTTGCTAAACTTGCAACATCATCTAAAATTAATAAAGATTTATTTTCAGGTGTACCAGCGAAACTTTCCATATTTTGTAATTCTTCTAATTGTTCATCACTATAAACGTTTGTAAAAGTTGGCCATTCAGAAGTATGCTTACAAAAAATATATATTTGTGTTTCATCCTTATAATGTTCGTTTATATATTTTTTAATAAACGTAGTCTTACCACTTCCAGTTTTACCGTAAACAATGAAATGTAAATTTGATACAATTTACCTTCTTGATATTTTACATTATTAATTGTATCTTTATTCTTATCCTCTTCTGTTTTCCATCCTTTAAAATTTTTTATTTCTTGTTTATAAAAATTTATCCTCTTTTGTTCCTCTGTTAGAAAGTAACCCCATTGATTTCCAATACATATAACAAGATGGTAAATAAAAAATATTAAAATACATGTTAACAATATTTTTATACAATGAAATTTTAAAAAATTCCAAAGACGTGTAAGATCTGATTGTGCTATTTTTTATTAGGAGATGAATTAGGGAAAAAAATTTTTTTGGTGGTGTTTCTAAATATTTCTTATTATATTATTACCTATAGTATTACATCTAGGATTATCTACAATATTACTAATATTTTTTACATATTCTACTTCGTCTTTATTTAAATTTGGATGTTGAGGGGATAGTGTATCTTGAAACTCAGTGTCATTCATATCATTATTTAGCAATTCATTTATTACATTAATAGATTTATGACGACTTAGATTACTTTTATTACTTTTGTTACTTTTATCGCTTTTATTACTTTTAATTATAACCGGTGAATATAAATCTTCCAAATTTTCGCTTTTATTCATTTAATATTTTTTAAATAAAAAATTTAGGAATTATTATTTTTTAATTCCGAACTATCATTCTTACCCTCTTATGAGTGTTTTTGACCTCTGTAGGACCTCCGGAATGTATAGGAAACGAACCGGAATTTTATTTCTATACTTAAAAGAAGTATTTTCCGAACATCTCCTCTCTTCCGGAATGCTTAAGAATATTCTAATAAAATAATATTTTAGTCTTTATAAAAAATAATATTTTAATATATATAAGAATATTTTAATAGAAATGCAACTATTTTAATACATATGAGACCATTTTAGTAGAAATACAACTATTTTAATATATATAAGTCTATTCTAATAATTTAATCCTAAATCAAAATTATTCATATTATTATGTTGATTAAGATTTGGATTAATATGTTGATTAAGATTTGTATTATTATGTTGATTAAAATTTTGATTAAGATCTTGATTAAGATCTTGATTAAGTTTTGGACAAAGTGCTACATGTCTTGGAAAATTTTTCTTTAATATAATTTTTTGGCAACTTCTACATTTTACTTTTTCTTTTAAACAATCCTTACACCGATATTTACTATCATAAAACTCTGTCTTAGGTTTAGTAATTTGACAACTTATACATTGTCTTGTAGAATTTATACAAGAATTATAATGATTAGTAATCCCTTGACTTGTAAAATATTTATTACAATTACGACATAGCTGATCTTTCATTTTATCTTTTTTGACCTCCTCTGGTTGTTCACATAACTTTTAATGATGTGCAAAATTTTTGGACGTTATATTTTTATTACATCCGGAACATATTTTTTTGTTATTACATTCTACAAATTGATTTTTATCAACATAATTATTTTGTGCTAAATAATTATTATTATTTTGTGCTAAATAATTATTATTATTTTGTGCTAAATAATTATTAATATTATTTTGTCTAGGTGTATTTTTTCTAGCAGTATAAAGATTTTGTACTCTATCTGAAATAAATAAATGTTTTAATCTTTGTAATGGTTGCTCCGGTTGAATATTATTATATTGAATATTATTATTATGCTGAATATTTTTTTGAAATTGATTCATATGCATACCACATGGTGTGTTTTTCATATGAGAATATAATAGCGTTGGGTGTAAAAAATGTGTCCTACAAACTTGAAAAATTTGAGACATTTCCATTTTTTATTTTTATTAGAAAAAATTTTATTTTTATTAGAAAAAATTTTATTAGAAAAAAAATTTATTTTTATTAGAAAAAATGATGTTACCAAATGTTGGCGGAGGTGCATATATCCCGAATAATCGTGAATCAGAAATAGAAATAGAAAATTATATTATGAAAACTGGAGACGTTTTATCTGGTCCATTGCATCTTTCTATTCTTCCGCAACAAAATACAGAGTTAACAAATAAACAATATGTTGATACACAAATCAATGACTTAAAAGAAAAATATATAAACAATGTTTTGGTTCCACTGATGAATGAACTAAAGTTGCTTAAACTTAATGACAAATAATTAAAAGAAAAATTATTAAAACTTGATAAAAAGGATAAAGAGCTAGAAGCAGAAATAGCAAAACTTTTTAATAAAATTTCAGAACAATCAAAAATTTTAATATTACTTTCTATAAATTTAAAATCTGCTGTAATTAAAAATAAACATCAGATAAAAATGTTAAAAGAACAATTAGAAGATGAAATAGAAAAACTACCTGAAAGAATTAAAAAAAATTTAAAGCAGTTACAACTACATTCCAAAAAAGTGTTGATGAATTAAGTTCTAGAATTGCTCAACAAATTTAAAAAATTAATCATTTAATAATTGAAGTAAAAGCACTTAATGAAAAAGAAAACTCTTAAAATCAATTTAGAAAATGAATTAAAGAAAAATTTACAAGAAAAATCTGAACAAAATAAAGAACAGTTAGATGCTGTTAAAAAACAATTAGATGTTCTTAAAGTTCAATTGAATGCTTTAAAAACAGAATTAAAGTAAAGTGAGAAAAAATTAGAAGTGACTGAAAAAGAAATTAAAGTACATCACACGCTGCTTGACGCAATAGATAACGTACAACGGGAAATTAATAAAGTTATCACGAAGTAATGGGACATTCACACACGTAAATCTTAACGTAAATATTTTTTCCCTACTAAAAATAAGAATCATAAAAATATAAAAAAGTTAATATAAATTCAATAAATATAAAAATTAAATATATACCTATATAAAAAATTAATATAAAATTAATAAAAATGCCTGTCACTTATAAACGCAATCTTAAACATTTTTCATCAAATAAAAGAATGTCACCAGTACCATCTATTAAACCTATTTATCATTATGATAGCATAAAAACGGGTAAAACGGAAGGATATAATATAAATAATAAGGCTATATTAAATAATAATATTAAATCATAATAAAGATTTAATTGTAATACCAAATTAAAAAAATAGAGGTTTTTTTAAGTATATCAAAATATAACTTCAAATATATAAAAGTATAAATATAATTTTAAAAAATATAAAAGTATGAATATAATTTTAAAAAATAAAAAAGTATAAATATAATTTTAAAAAATATAAATGGATAAAATAAGAGCTGATAATTTTAAAAAATAAAACAATTAAAAGAGTTAATAAAACAAAGAAATATGATGAAAGAAAATCATAGAATAAAAAGATTAATTCATACAGGCTTGATTCCTCATAAAGTATCTTATAATAGACCAAAAACCCAATCTTTAGAAGTTAAATCGAAAAAATAAATATTTTTTTATAATTTTTATTTTTTTTATAATTTATATTTTTCCCAAAAGTCAAATTTATTCCTAAAAAATGCCTATCATTTATAAACACAATCTTAAACATTTTGCTTCAAATCAAGAAATTGCTCATGAACCATCTATGAAATCTGTTTATCATTAGAACAATGTAGAAACAATTCAAAAAGAAGGAGATGGTATATTTTCTGGTATTGGAAGTATCGTTAACTTGATCGAAAATAATAAAGATTTGATTACATCTGCTGCAAAAGGATCAGCTGCTATAGGTAGTACAGCTAGTGCCATATCAAATGCTGTTAAGTCTCAAAACGAATTAAAACAACTAGAAGCTATTCGTAAACTTAGGAATGATTCTGAAGAACTAAAAAAATTAAAAAAACTTTCAGAGGAAACAAAAAACAAAATTGCTAACATAGCTGTGGGGTCTGATAGTAAACATAATGAAAATAAAAGTAATGAAAAAACAATTGAAAAAATAAGAGATAATGGTCTAGCAAAATTCTAAAATTATATTTTAGTAAAAATTTTTTTGTGTGAGAAAAAAACAAAAAGTCAAATTATTTTTTATAAAAATGTCTTCTCTTATCGAAAATAAATTAAAATTAGACGATCCTCCGTTCGTCAGTTATAATCAAAAAAAGAATGACTATATAAGAACTGCTATGAATCCCGGATCTTCCAGTAGAGATATATTGTTGATGGTATAATTATTGAATGGTATAATTGTTGATGATTTAACTCACGCTGGAACAGATGCAGCAGGAATTGCGAAAGATGTAGAAAATATTGCAAATCATTTAAATAAAACAAACAATACTGCATATAAAGAAAGACGTGAATTTAACAAGAAAAGTAAACAGACAGTAAATTGGTCATTGTCTCCATTATTTGGATATTTAGATTATGACAAAACATCATGTCAATTAAAATTTTAATTAATAATTCATCGTACAGCAAATAATGAATTAATCTTTTTTGGTAAGACTGGAAAAAAAGCATATTTAAAAATTGATAGACTTGAATGGTGGATTAAGCATATTACTCCTAGTTTAGAGGTTGAAACAGCTATTCCAAAAAGATTAAATACTAACAAACCAATTCCAGTAAATTTTCTAAAGCGTACTGCTAGTTCAGTAACTTTTTCCGAACAAAGATTTAACTGGCATTTTACTAGAACTGCGAATACTCCAAGATATTTATTATTAACTTTTCAAAGAAATAATTCTCCAAGTTTTGATAAGAACAACAATCTTTTTCATATTAATACAATTCGAAGTTTACAAGTTTCATTAAATCAAACCCGATATCCAATTGATCCATTAAGATTCGATGATACCAATAATCAATTTATGGAAGGATACGATTCTTATCGAAATCTTTGTATAGAATTTGGAGTTGAACCACAAGTAATTCCTGGAGATTGGATACATTTATATCCTGTTTTCTGTTTCGATTTAAGTGCACAATCTGAAGATATTATCAAGACTGGTTGTGATGTTACAATTAATATTGAAAAAAAAGATTCCACAACTTCATTGATGGCTTATGGTTTATTGCTAGAAGATGTAAAATATTCTATTGAAATTCTTAATGGAAAGATGGCTAGGATAGGTTAATTAAAATTCTTAGATTAAAATTTTTGTTAACTTGAAATTTATTCAAAACTAGAATTGATTAAATTTTTTTGGTAACTTAAAATTTTTTCATAACTAGAATAGATTAAAATTTTTCATAACTTAAATTTTTTATTAAAAATGTCGGAAGCGAAAAGTAATAATAATAAAACTGTTGAATTAAAATTACGTAACATTGTTGACAAAAATACACCTAAAACTATTACTATTAACAAAAAAAAGTATTACATAAGTAAACCAATGATAGAGAATATTCAATTACAAGAAGAAAAGAATGGTGGAATTCTCCCATTAATTCCTCTAATAATAGGTGGCATAGCAGCAGCAGGAGGTGTTGCAGGTGGGACAGCTGGTATTGTCCAAGCAGTAAATAAAAATAAATCAGAGAAGGCAGCATTAGAAGAACAAAAACGTCATAATAGAGAGTTAGAGAAAGTTGCTAGGGGTGAAGGAATAGTAGATAATTTTATTAGTAAATTAAATTTAGTTGATGAAGGAAAACGAGTTCTTAAAAATATTCTTCACAATGTTGATGATTTAATTAAAATTAAAGAAACTAAAGATGGCTCTGGAATATATCTAAGTCCTAGTATGATTCGGTAATAACCTCAGAACCTTTGGTTCGATTCGGTAAAACATTTATTTTATCTTTTAAAATGAATTCTACAAATTCCGAAAATTTAATTAAATTAAAAACTGCTATTTTAGATTTATTAAATTATCTATTAAACAAAAATAAAAACTCAAATTGTCAGCATTCCGGAGGTGACATACAAAAAACATTAGAAAACTTTCCTGAATTTATTTGGAGTATATATTCAAAAGAAAAACATCTTCCTGGTCATTCATATACTGGTCCAGGAACTCGATTAGATATAAGACTAGATGAGAATAATAATCCGAAACCAGGTGAAGAACCAATAAATAGAGCAGATGCGGCAGCTTACAGACATGATTTAGCTTATCGAAATCATGACCTAAAATCTCGTCATGCAGCTGATAAGAAGATGATTCAAGAATTAGATAGTATTCAAAATCCTACATTTAGAGAAAGAATTGAAAGAATGTTTGTTAAGAAAGCTTTACAAGCTAAAATATTATTCGGTCAGGGTTTAGACAAAACTCATAACTCTAAAACGACAGCAAAGCTGTCTGAGAGCAACGCTCGAACTTATGCTTCCGAAATTCATAAAGAATATAGAAGGCCTAGATATTTATTGAAAGTAAAAGTATTTAATAAAGATGATATTTGGAGTGCTGATCTTATTCACATGCCGAATGAAAAAGATTATAAATACGCATTCACCGTTATAGATTTATATACACGATACGCTTGGGTGAAGCCTTTAAAAAACAAAAGTGGTCTGTCAGTTAAATATGCGTTTGAAGAAATCTTTAAAGAAACTAATAGAAAGCCAAAAAAATTGTTTGTTGATAAAGGTACTGAGTTTTATAACGGAAATGTTCAGCCACTATTTGAAACTGTTTATTCAACTGAAAATGCAGGAAAGGCTGTAGTAATAGAGAGGTTCAATAGATCATTAAAGAATAAATTATTCAAGAAATTTACTCAGCAAGGAAATCAGAAATGGTTGAAGTTACTACCAGGAATTGTAGATGAGTACAATAATAAAATTCATTCAGGTATTGAAGAAACTCCAAAGAAAGCTTCTGATGAGACTGATTTGATACGAAAGAAAATATTCGAAAATAATTATTCGAATGAGAGTAATCCGAATTTGCAGAAACTTAAGCCGAAGTTTAAAATTAGAGATAGAGTTAGAATATTTAAGTATAAGAATAAATTTGAAAAAGGATTTGTTGGCTATTGGACTAAAGAAATATTTGAAGTTTCTAAAATGAATCAAACTTATCCGATTACTTACGAAATCAAAGATTTAGATGATGAAGATATCAGAGGCCGATTTTATCAAAATGAATTACAACGAAGCGATTTTTAACCTTTAGGTGCCGCTTTAGCTAGCTTCGCTTGATTTTTAATTATCATTATTATTATTATTCAATTCTAACATAATATCAAGAAATTGTACTCCTTTTTGTAATTTCAATAAAACATAAAGACATGATTGACCGCAATAAGTAGTTCCTGGTTTTTGAATTTGAAAGGTATTGTATGTTCCATTTCCAAGTAATTCTTTAACTTCATTTGTTGGAGGCAGTCCATAAGAGTCGAAATAATAATTATCTCCATTTTTTAGACATACCTGCAGACCAATGTACTCCTTTTTGATTTGATGTGTGAAGATTTGTTATGAAATTTACAGTTGGCTTATTTTTTAGGAATTGTAATTCGTCTCTCATTAGAACATAAAAATTCTTTATTCCCAATTGATTAGCGATTTTCTTTAGGTCAAAATTTGTAGTTGTTTGCGTTCCATATAATTCTAAGAACTCGGTAATGCTAGACATTTTATAATAAAAAAAAATTTTCTTATAGGGACCCCTAGAAGACAGAAGGGGTATTGTTTTAAAACTGTTCCATAATGATGACTTTCCTCACTACTTATTCGATTTTGAAATGATTATATTATAATTATTCTAATCTACATTGTTTTACATATTTCCATCTTCTTCATGAACTTCATTTGTTAATATGTTTGATCGTTAAAGTGATTGTTTAAAATTGCTAAAACAACTAACCAGCATATCGGCGTTTATGTGTTCTGAGTTCACAAGAAGAATTGCTTAATTGTCAATGCACTCTTATGTGCTTAATCTATTCATGACTTCACAATGGGAAGTACTGTACTACCCGTATGTGTTTGGCAAACGTTAAATGAATTTTGCAAATGGATTTCTAAAACTGAATTTGAAAACAGATATTGAAAACAGATTTTGAAAATAATTTACGTAGGGGTAAATTGAAATGTCAAAAGTTTACCGACACGTAAATTGAAATGTCAAAAGTTTACCGATGCGTACATTGAAATGACAAGAGATTCCACGATAATCTTAGGGGAAAGCTGTTAGATGTTTTCCGTTGCTAGAACAATAAATATCTCCCTCTCTCTTCAATCTCTGTCTCTCTTCAATTATCAGCCAGTGTACGGGTTCATTGAATAATTTTGAGTTTATGAGTTACAATGATCTTCTAGTTCACACAATTAGTACTTTAAATAATGTTGAGAATACAATAACGAAGAATGTCTAAGTAATAATTGAGATTCCTTATCTTTCATATAACGTACTCTATCTTTGTGTTTTTCTTTATTCATTTTTTCAATGTCCATTAAAGTAGAACTACGTTCATATGATAATGAAGGATATATTCTTGCGGTTTCTTCCACTTCTGTTTCATCCACTTTTGTTTCTTCCATTTTTAAAAAAATATTTTTAGTCACATAATTTTAGTTATCTCATATTTTAAAACCTGAAAAATGGATAAAATTCATGAATTTAGACGTTTTTAAAAATACCAATTTTTTGATGATGTGTCCTGGAACGGTCATGATTTGAGCAAGAGAGAAAATGATCTTAATCACAAATTTGAGATTCTTAACTTTTATGATTTTTTCAGTGTCCTGGAACGGTCATGATTTAAGAGAGAAAAAATGATCTTAATCTCAAATTTAAGATTCTTAACTTTTATGATTTTTTTCGGTGTCCTGGAACGGTCATGATTTTGGAAGTAAAATGTCATAATCACAAATTTAAGATTTTGAAAAATTTGAAAAATTGGGTATTTTTAAAAACGCCTAAATTCATGAATTTAGGTCTTAAAACCTGAAAAAGGGTTAAAATTCATGAATTTATGTCGTTTTTGAAGATACCAATTTTTCTGAATTTGTCTGGTCCTGGAACGGTCTTTTGCCCATTACTCACAGTGTGACAGACTGGCAGGATTTCTCGTGTAAAATTTCTTTTCTTACTGTGCTTATATTTACACAGGCCTCTTTTTTGCTGCCTTTTTGAATTTACTGCCATCATTTGAATATTATCAACATTTACCATTTATGCTTTATTCTTATTTTTCACATTGGTTTTACTTACTGAATAGTGCGATTTGTGATTCAATTAATAATTAATTGTGTTTCGCCCAACGTCAGCCCTTGCTAATTTGAACACTTGCATTCGTTTCAGCTACACTGTCAGTTATCATTGCTTCTCCCAAAAGTGACTGTATCTAAATACACATAAAACCTCAAACCGGAGACGTGGCATTTTCTGTCGGCTCCAGGTCCAAAACCGTGCCAGATACTACTTCGTAGAGCAACACCGACGCTAGATCCTCTTCGCTCAAACAATCTGAGTGTCAGATGAAGTTCAGATGCCTTTGCAAGAGGACATTGAGAGAATTGACGTTTCGGAATTTGAAACCTAGTACTAGAACAGGGAGTCGATGGCAGACTATGCTTTAGTGTTGACCTGAGAGCAGATAACGAAGCTATAGTTAAAAATGGAAAACCAATTTCCAAAATCTGTGAGTTTCTGTACCGGTATTCTATGAAAGACTTTGTTATGTACTGGAAACTGGATCTCTCTAAAACGTATCTGCAGTCACCGCTTCATGAGAAAAGTCGGGACTTCTGACTACTCTTGTAGTCCCACATGATGATGAATGAAGAATCAAAGAGTGAAGGAGTTACAAAGATAACTTAATCTGTCAATGGAAATACAATGGAATACTATCAAACTGCCCATTCTATTTATTATATTTTATAGATAAATTCATTTTTGGACAGCGATGTATTTTAGGTGCTTTAGTTAGATATCGTCAGTTACAAAATTATTTTACGTCAATAAGAAAAAATTAAAAATTCACAAACGAGACAGAAAAATAGAAATGATAATGCGGCAGGTAGTATTGGGTTACATCTTGCTAATAGCAAGAATGAACTTGACCTGACTGAAGAGATTTGGATATAGTGTAAGATAAAGAAGATAAAGAAGAGAGAGAATGAAAATTCTTGTACAGATGTATAGCATGCAGATAGTTGAAAGTTTGCGAATTATTCAATGAAACAAAAAATCTTTTTAACTGTCAAGTTCAATTTTGCTGTTAATGTTCAGTTTGAGTTCAGTTTGATGAAAACGGCTTCTCCACAGAAATGGATTCGTCTGTCGCTGTTACTCTAGAGGTGACGCGATTCTATCTCAGCCACTGTATGCGATGGTAGAGTGAGGTGGAAAGATCCGTGGCTAACGTGATTGGCCAGGCGCACACAATGCGTAAGGAAAGTTGTATTAGGGAACACACGAGCTGTCGCTGTCACGAAAGAACATCTGAAAAATCACGACATGTCAAGATTGAAAATTGTGATCATTGCCTATGCTTGACTCAATTAATCAAATGCAATTGTTATTCACATCATTCGACTCATTGTGATCTAAATTTACTGACTGTCTGCGTTCAGTGTGGTGTCAATGATTTAGTTCGTCATAATTAAAGCTTGATTTTGCAAAGGGAAATTTATCTTTCTGCCCCTTGGGACTAATTCTTGGGGCAACCATCAGTATTAAAGAATGTCATCTGTAGACCAAACAACGCTGACAAAGAAATTTATGTCTGTGGGCTTCTCGCAGTCGGAGATTGATGGAGACACAACGGAGCCATTTGAAAGAATGGTCATTGAAATTGTTGAGTTTGCACATGTTCTTTAATATTTCTACACTGATGAAGTTGTTTGTCACGTGATCACAGCAGCATGAAGTTTCTGATTGTACCTCTTATATAAAAATTGTTACCTTTTTTGCAAGATTTGATGAACTACAAATCATTGTATATTAGCCTTCCATTTGGCAGCCACTTATTCTTCAAACTGAAGATGACTTAGAAAGATAGTTTTATAATTCAACCACAATCAATCGTGAATTCATGAGCTTGAATCTTATTTGCTATGTTCTCTTCACTTAATCATGCATGTGTCTTCTTTAAGCAGAATTAAAATTCCTGCAATCCTTTTTCTTTTCTACTCTAGCAAATGGAGAAGCACCGTTAAATCCCTGAGCTGAACAGCTTTTTCTATTTGGAAAACGTAATTCCAGGAAGATTGTTGTTTTGAAGTAGTGGTAAATTAGTTGTTGATAAATAAAAACAAGTGCGCGAAATTAGGCACGAATTACGGCCATCTTCTGTCTACAAACGCATGTTTACATCTCACACTCTACAAACATCAAAAAGGACTCGAACGTGCATCGCATAAAGAGCAACAGTGCGTCGTCGACATGTGTCACAGCAACGGTCACTAACTTATGGTGTCCCCCAATGGTTGACAGCGTGTTGGTGGCGGAGCTTCTCAGTGCACTTAGTACATATTCAGGGTTTTCTTGACATATGAGATCATTTGTGAAAAGGAAATTTCATTAGTTGAATCAGATTGCACTCTTTGGATTGCACTAAGTCACAGATATGGTCACAGACATGGATATAGCTTGCCTTTAATCTCAAGTGCTTAATGGAAATGCGACAGCTCATGTGGCAGCACAGATATTTAACACTACTTGTTTATATGGAGTTTCCCTATTAAACCTCTTTGTGTGGCAGCATGGCAGCACTTGCAACCGCCCTGTGCTTGCAACATCCTTGCATGATTGCAGAGATGTGAATGATTGCCATGCACCAATGAAAATCTGCAATTTCTATTGAAGCCAAATTTCTTATGCTCATAGAGTGAGAGTGTGCGTACACTCATACTGTCTTATACTTACTCCATGCTTATACTGAACCAAATATCTTTGTACTGGACTTAGCCCTGCAGTATAATGAAAATCATATTTTTGAGAAGTGCAGTCCTTGGAGTGTAGAAAAGAAGTCCAGCTTCCATGGGCATCATTTGGAGATGCATTTACTGTTGATGACCGCAAAATGGATCGAGATGCTCTTGGTGGAATGACTTACCCAGCATTTGAATCTTTGCGTACTGTGTAATGCACCTTGTAGAAGTTCCACTTCATAATGAGATGATTTTTCTATTAGCATAATGCCAAATATTTTAAATGACTTCAACAACTGCTGACTTCACTAGCCAGGGTATTCAATACTTGGCAACATTGACCCAGAATAACGCCTGAATGATCAATCGACTTGATCATCAACAAGCAACAGGCTTCAGTTCCTATGGAGTGATATTTTTATGAACTTAATTTAAACAATCATATTTGAAAGAGTTTCAATTTATTTAGTTTTCATAGAAGCATGCCTAAGTCTTCTGGTCATCTCTTCATTGGACGACTAAGTCGTCGAGCTAGACCAAAGGACATGGAAGATGTGTTTGGCACCTACGGTAAAATCATCAGATGTGATGTTAAATATGGTAAGGAGATTCGCTGCTTTCGGGACAGTGTAAGATAATCACTACAAAAGGACTGATGTTGAGCCTGTTTCTTTTAAAATTAGTTCTCGCAGCTAGACTTGTGATGAACTAACGTTGTGATGGTAGGTCCACCTGTGTTTGCATTTAATGTTTACGTGGACCTAATTCCTAACTCATCTCTGAAGATACACATCTAAATCATATACGAGACGACAAGTGGACCTTATATTAGATGACTAAACTGCTGATCACTTTGGGACTGAATAAAGCCTGTCACGTGTCTAGCAAAATAAAAGTATGAATAAGGTGCTAGTGCATATAAATTTTTATTATAATTATTCATATTTATTTCTGTAGCATATAAAGGTAGCGCTGTAATATGGAGCTTACAAACATTGAAGCGAAAGATCTTCAGTCTTCGATCATTCGTGCACAAATAATTTCATGGCATCACAATAACATTCATATCTACTGATGGTTGTCACTCACTTGCTGATATTAAGCCGCACGTGCTTTTCTATTTCCGTCATGGGGAAAAATGAGGAAGCATGGTCAACCTGTATTTGATCGTTGTACACGGTAAACTGTAAACAAGTCGAATCAATGAAAATCGTAAACAAGTCAAAACTTGTCTAATACACGACAAATGAAGAAGAATCTTCGCATCATAACAGGAAAGGGACTCAGCACATCCCAGAGGTATCCAAAATTAATGGAATATATTTTTTGAAATAGCTAGAAAAATTAAATGAGAAAAAAATGACAAATCTCGACCTAAACAAGTCAGAGACATCTCAATACACACTCAATCGACATAAACAACTCATACCATACCTAACATTACCTGCTCTTCACGATGGAGCAATTATATCCCGCTCACAAACCAATCCACACAAGCCAAATACGAGAAGCACCTGGGGCTTTGCCTGTTCACGACTACGTTCAAGTAGCTTTTGAAGCACCGCTTCTGGGGAAAAATACGAGAAGTACCTGGAGCTTTGCCTGTTCACGACTACGTTCTAATAGCTTTTGAAGCATTGTTTCGGGGGAAAAATACGAGAAATACCTTGGGCTTTGCCTTTTGCCGACTACGTTCAAGTAGCTTTTGAAGCATCGCTTCTGGGGAAAAATACTAGAAGTACCTGGGGCTTTGGATGTTTACGACAACGTTGCAATTGATGTCATTTGCTAAGATAGTCTGAATCTAGACTCTTCATAGAACTTAAGAATGATTCATTTTTGTGACGTGTATAACTCATTTCGTGAAATTTTACATAGTTGTGTTTTTCGGCATCTTCATGATATACTTTGCAAATCTTGTCATTGGCTGAGAGAATCAAAAAGTGAACATTTCATATAGGTAACTTGTCAATGATTTCTACATGGCCTTTATACATGATGTTCTGCTACTTTCCCTGTTGGAGACAACTTTCTATCATTTTTTGAAGCATCGCTTCTGGGGAAGAATACGAGAAGTACCTGGGGCTTTGCCTGTTCACGACTACGTTCAAGTAGCTTTTGAAGCATCGCTTCTGGGGAAAAAATACGAGAAGTACCTGGGGCTTTGCCTTTTGCAGACAACTTTCTACTATTTTTTGAAGCATCGCTTCTGGTAAAAAATACGAGAAGTACCTGGGGCTTTGCCTTTTGCAGACAACGCTCTATTAGCTTTTGAAGCATCGCTTCTGGGGGGAAAATACGAGAAGTACCTGGGGATTTGGCTTTTGCAGACAACGTTGTAATTGATGCTATTTGCTAAGACAGCAAGAATTTAGACCTTTCATTTAACTCACATCGTGCAATTTTACATTGTTTTGTGTTTCGGTATACATTCATGATATACTTTGCAGATCATGTCGGTTGCTGTGACAGTTAAAAACTGTACATTTCATATAGGTTGTAAATATTTTCTACATGACTTTCATTCCTGATGTTCAAATGTTCGTCAATGGACTGCCGATCCAGAAAACACAAGATCTACCTTGACTTATCGCTCTCTAGCCATGAAATAAAGTCAATCCCGGACACAGATCTTTTCAATTATTTTGATTTCTTGTCATCTCTACTGCCGGACTTTACTAAACCCTGGTTTATATGAGTAGTTTCATCGTGAAGAGCACGGTTAAAACTTATGACTTGTTTAGGACATGTATGTGATCTTTATGTTGATTTTTCGGGACTTAGTGGTCCCTGGTGAGTATGGATTGATTTGTGAGCGGGATATAATTGCTCCATCGTGAAGAGCAGGTAATGTTAGGTATAGCATGAGTTGTTCAGGTCGATTGAGTGTGTATTGAGATGTCTCTGACTTGTTTAGGACATGTATGTGATCTTTATGCTGATTTTTCGGGACTTAGTGGTCCCTGGTGAGTGTGGATTGGTTTGTGAGCGGGATATAATTGCTCCATCGTGAAGAGCAGGTAATGTTAGGTATGGTATGAGTTGTTTATGTCGATTGAGTGTGTATTGAGATGTCTCTGACTTGTTTAGGTTGAGATTTGTCATTTTTTTCTCATTTAATTTTTCTAGCTATTTCAAAAAATATATTCCATTAATTTTGGATGCCTCTGGGATGTGCTGAGTCCCTTTCCTGTTATGATGCAAAGATTCTTCTTTATTTGTCGTGTATTAGAGAAGTTTTGACTTGTTTACGATTTTCATTGATTCGACTTATGACTTGTTTACAGTTTACCGTTGTACACCCCCTTTCCATTAGTGACCATTTATGAAGGCCTAATGTAGAACGCTCCAATCATAGTGACCGCCGTTGCGCTGTACGGTAATGAAGTGCATTAATTTAAAATAGAAAAAGTGTAAACAGTTGACATGAAAAAAAGCGTCAGCGTTAGTACAATATGTTTGCGGCACGCAAAATTACAACCTGTTGCATTTCTAACAGTATATTTTTTCTAAAAACGTCCGTGTCCAAAGTCACCCCGGGTTGGGAAAGTGAGTTTTAGGAATGGTCAGCCATGCATGACATCATATTTTCTTTTGATCTGATCGTACTTATCGGTAAAAAATCCGAGATAAAGATTTGGCTGGTATGAATAGCTAAGTCTTTAGCAGGTCTAAACTAGTTGAAAGCCTAGGATGTTTAAGGGTACATCATTTTTACTGGGACAAGGTGTCTTAAACGGCATTAATGAATGTCTGATATCTTGATTGAAGACAAAATTGATGTTTTGTGGTTTTAGGAACTATGGAAAAGTATAATTATTTCGAACTATCTACTGTCCAAGTCACCGCATTTTGCCCAATATCAGGGGGTTGACTATGGACAGGCATTTTTAGATACTTATTGTTAATAATACTACTTCAATAAACATACTTTACTAATACTAATAATTACTTCAAAACATCATAAGCATAGTTCTGAATTGCAGGTCCTACTACACGGAGAATACTAAATTATATTGTGTTTAATAGCGGTAGCATATTTAAAGTTCAATTTAGGTGGGTGGGAAGTGTGAAATTCAATGTTTTGATAGAAATTATGTAATACTACGAGAATCTCAAATGCCATGAAATTTTAGCTTGTGTATCATAACATCATATTCCACAATGATCGATCGCTCAAAAACCGTTTGAAAGTGACCCTTTTTGTGCAATGCTCATATGTATCTTCTGTCCAAAGTCTCACCATCTCACTTAAGCGTTGGAAACAAAAAGCGCGAAATGCAATAACAAAGCAGGTGAAAGGTTATATGCATGCTTAATCTGGGAATGTAATACGTAGATCTATTGCCAGTAGAGCAAATGAATCAGGCCATATTGTCCTTTTAAAGCATGAGAGTATGATATATTATAGATGTGGGTGATTTCGTGTATCTTTCATTATTGTCTAATACCAGCGTGTCCGCGCTTCCTGGAAATCCTGGAAAACACCTGGAAAATGAATTTTACCCTGGTAATCCTGGAAAATGAAATTTACCCTGGAAAACCTGGAAATTCTGAAATACACCTCGAAATTTTGAGACTAACTAAAGCACTGTAAGAATCGCAGTTTGCTGAAGTGTTTTCTATTTTTCCGGAATTTGTTTTTCAATTTGTACATTCCCTCAATGTCATGCGGTGTGGTGAAATAAGAGCAGCAAACTCCCTCATAAGCGTTTTGTGGAAGCGTTGTTCTCCCCTATCCGCTTGGTTTAAATTAGTTGCGATCGATTATATTTTCATTTTTCTAGAAACATACAGTAGCCTGATACAAACTTTGTATGTACGATATTGGCATTTTCTGGGAATCACCTGAGCCTTAAAAAATTCAACCAATTTCACGCCACCGTTCAATCTTTTTTCGTCAGCATCATTTATTAACAGGTGAATTTTCCGGATTTATCCGGAATTCCTGATTTTTGACGGCCATCTGGTTCATTTGTGAGATTCACCAGAAAATACAGTAAAAATAGGAAGGGGTAGGGATGAGGTATGTAGGCCCCTAAGATGGAATGACATCTTTATGAAGTAACGCATGGTCCCGTCTTAAGACAAAACATTTTCATGATGCGTTGCATAAGACCCCTCTGATCACAAGTCATTACGATTGATATTATCTATAGGTCCCCTCTAGCCACTCATGAGCACCCTCTGACGATATGCATTACTAGATTATGCATTATGTTGTATACCCTCTGTGATGTATGTTTCCTTTTGTGACGTTTTTTGGTTCTTAAGTAGTTCCCCTCTCCTATACCGTACATACTATGCAACCGATCGTCATACAATTTCTTAGGAGATTGTTTGACTATTTTCTCCACATAAATCAAGTTTTTTTAATTGGAACGGTGGTTAGTTCAGAGTAATACAGGATTGGTTAGCTGATGCCGTAGACATGAGAAAACCTGACTACGTACCAATTAAAGACAGTGTGTTGCAAAAAGTTCATGACGATCGATTTATGTAAACATTCTGGGAGAATGATTTCTGGCCATGGCTTACAGAAAATTACAGGCCGGGCTTTGTCTTACATAAGACTTCAGGCCGATTCGAGCTTGCATACCGGCGCATTATAATGAACATATTTTTATTATATTCAAGAAATTGTATTTGTATTGGTATTAGTCTACCTACTTTATTTTAATGCTTCATTTGCAGCAATGGCGATTAATTTTATAAGAATTACATGCACAATAGTATAGTGGAGGTATATGTATTCAATAAGCAAGCCGTACATTGTGATCACTCATATATTGTGAAACTCATTCTACAACAACAAGTTTTGATTCACAAAACCCTCCCTTACATCATGACATTTGAAATAACATATAGTTGAGAAAAGATGTAATTTCTGCTTGATATAATTGCTTAGAAAATGTCTAAATCCATTCTACGTGGTTACGCTTGCGGCGCTTTAAACTTTTACCGGCTATATAAAGCATAAAATGCTACTATTTAAACTCTCAAAAGGCTGGAGGTTGCAAATATGCTAATAATACTCCGAATAGGGTGGAGGTTTTGTCTGCGGTACTTTGTCTCCATATGGCTAAGCTCTAATTAATTATTATCTGTGTCCTTAGTGCATTAATAATCAATACATTCTTTGTCGCAGGATAGGGCCCATTGTGTGTGGACGCATAAAGATTCATAAAAATTTTAAATTGACTCTTAGATTACTTTTAATCATTTCAAACTAAAAATGGGCCCTAGAAAAAGCAGTGCTCCGATTCATTCCCGAATTCGGGAATTTCCCGAAAATTTTAAGTTACTCCCGAATTCGGGAATTTTTCCCGAATTCCCGAAAATATGGACCTGAAATTCCTGAAAATTTCCATTATGCAGTATCTCTAACAAATATGATTTTTGGCATTGGGTCCTGTTGAAGTTAAGCATCTTCAATAAATATCAACGTTCCCGAGTAATCATACGAGCGTATGATAGAAATTTATCTAAATTATCAATTTCAAACCTCTCGACTCATCATTCCTCATCAATCCTCATCAACTTATCAATCCTCATTCCTTTATTCCATGAATTTTTCGGTAAAGTATAGTTAATTCTATTAAACAACGACGTAGGTGTACATGTACTTCCCAATCTCATGGTCTCGTGAATGGAAGAAGGCTACCGTAGCATTTTGTAAATATCGAACTAGTAGCAAGTATGCGCTTTGAAGTTAGCTATCAGTGCTGACGCAGAATTCGCCATTTTATACTCCTTTTATCGTCCTAAATACGTATAGTATGATTCCAACATCATTAGTTATACTTGGCTTTCCCAGTTTCCCCGAACTTGTTAATAGTTTAATAATTTAATAGTTTTATCTCGGCAGATCATACTGTATAAAATGCACTACGCACATGTATAAAGTTTTGTTTTCTGTTTCATGTCCGACTATCTATCTACGACGAGATCCTTCAAACAGCCATTTCCTGCGATATCCTCGTGATACAAAGAAAGAGTTTTACGTGACCATGACGTGACTTGTATGTGGTTGCGTGTTGATGGATTTGGTGAATGATCTGTGCTTACATATTAATTGTGTGAATAATTATTTAACGAACTGATTAGGTGTCAGTTGTCAACCTATAGACAGATTCCTTCCAAATCTCCGATTTTCTACGTCTTCCGTCTGTATCTCCGAAACTCCGATCTCTATATTATTCACGCGGATCTTAAACCGTTAATGAATGGCTGAAGAAGGCACCACGACCTTTTTCTTCCCGATTGAATGAGGACTTCTTATTGTCTCAAACTAATATCGGCCAGGCAGTTCAGTGTCCTGTCTGACGTTGTGACAAAGAAGCATCTTGCCTCTCGCCAGACACTATACAGGCACTGGTCGTCAGTAAGTCGATACTTTCGGCTAATGGTTGGACAAATTCCACTATTCCAATCAATGAAAGCCTTCTGAGTGTCTGCTCTGCTGCAGATCAGCACTACAGGAAGAGAAAAAGGGATGAAGCCAAAGCGAACGAGGATATCAAAAGGAAAAACATGGAGGCACAAATTATTGGAGATTTTTCCAATTTTCGGAAGTCAAATGACTCACTCATGAATATTGAAAGTTCTGCCCTTGAAACGGGTCGGCAATTGCAAGAACTTATTGTCGAAAAAGATAAACTTGCAGAGTTTATTGCGACGGCAACAACAAAAGTGGAAGATTCGGAAGAAAAACTGAAATTTCTATTAGAGAAGAAAAAGACTCTATTGAAACAAAAAGAAAAAAAGATGGTGTCTTTGATGGACCAATTTGTTGTCAAAGAGTCATCTTCCAAATAAATTCAGACCTTCGTAAAAATAAATGAATGTGGATAAACTGAGTATTTTTCGTAATAAAATATATGTATATGTACTTCTTGAGCAATGGCAATAGTAGAGTGCTTAGATGAAAATAGATAATACATGTGCAACATAGATATGACGTTTCTTCATTGTATGCCGATTAATTAATAATGAGGATGCGAAAGCAAAAATACGGCACTCCCTTTAGTAATGGCTTTAATAAAAATGAGTTGCTAAAAATATTTACACGGCAAACGTTTCGCGACGCAGTCGCTGCCTCAGTGCACTCAAAAACTCTACCCGCAGCAACTGCTAAAAAAAATGCAGTAATGAGATCTTTACAGTAGAAAGATAGTTCTTCAGAACTATCTTGTATACACACTGCACACATCATAATATAAGTGCATTCGATGCTGTTTTGAAGCCATCATTTCACAAATAAATGGTATTTTTGGTCACTCAATAATCTCTAAATACAACTTAATTCACGGCTATAAAAATCAAGGGTAATAATAATAGGGTTTGTGTTTTTAGATTTCTAGAAGCAGATTAAAACTAAGATTACTAGTGTGCATATTCAAGGAGATAACTTATTATTTCTTTAAAAAGCATCAGGATAGAAACAATAGACTGAGTCCACCATAGCAAAAAAACTAATCAATCTAAAAGTCTTCCAACTGTCGGTGCTTCCGTTGTGCACATAAGTATGAGATTTCCGCTTCCTTCTCCTTCTCCCTTGCCTCATTTAATTCAATAGCTTTCCTTTTTCGAGCTGCTTTTCTGCGACATCCTTCTGTTTCGCTTCTAATGCAGCTTTGTAGCGGGCATTCGCATCGTATGTTGCCTAAAATAGAAAAAAATCATTACAACGGTGCTTGAAGACCGGCGGGATTCTGTGCCTGCCTTGATCATTTCATTGGTGACCAATCCAGAAATTTTTTGTGTGCCAACGAAGTCATATACACGTCGTTTTGCAACCATAGTTTCTTCCTTCAGGTTGTTTTCCAACTGCTCTTTTTTGAACACTGAATCCACTCTCAACCTGAAATTTTCATTGTCTGAACCCAGACCCATTGTTAGTAGCGGCTATATTATGTGAACATATCCACATGTTTATGACTTTCGTTCTTGCAACATGCTTTTTTGTAGAACCAACTCAGAGTTGGTGCAACAACGGAAGAAAAAAAATTTAGCACATGTAGCAAGAATCAGTGGATATTAAGTAGTAATAAATACCAGTAAATACCACTATCTGCGCAACTGAGCTGAAATTCACGTACACCTTCGCATTTTCCCAAAATTCACGTACATTTTCATAATTTTCAAAATTCACGTACATACGTGAATTTCACGTACAGTGGACACCCTGACTATCCCATTAACGGCTTCTATGCCGTTTTAATGTGATAGTACATAATTCCCGAAAATTTCAGCCATTCGGGAATTCCTGAAAATTCGAAGGGTATGTCGCTCGGAGCACTGAAAAAAGCAACGTATGGGTCCCGCTAGAAGAGATCTTCCGGATATTTTGTGACACCGCGTTCTCATCCCTGTAATAATTTCATGGTATGCAGGCTCCTTAGGCATAGAACTTTGGGTGGATTTGTCCTTTAAATTTGACGCGTGAATTTGAGTAAAAGTTCCTTGCAGAAAACCTAGACACTTTCGTTCAAATTTGACCCCTGGATTTTGGAAAAATTTCCCTGGAAAGCACCTGGAAATTTTCACTCAAGTTTGCGCGGACACCCTGTAATACTGAGCAGCTTTAAAACTTAAAATTTAAATAATAGCTTTTAAGTAAGCAGCTTCACACGCTGATTTTGGCATACCTACCGTCGAGGTGTTGTCTAAAAGTTGAATTGCATGATTTTATGACTGATTTTTCGGTGATCGTGATTTTGAGAATTTGTAATCGAGAACAATCACAGTAAGTCATTTTTCCAGTTCTACTAAATGTCGGATCAGCTGTTGTTGGTAGAAATGTCACTGCGAATAATGTAAAAATTGAAATGTAAAACGAAAAGTTTTGGTATCAAGGCATTTACGCGGATGACATAGGTATATGCATTCAGAAATTGATGTTTCGGCGCATTGAGTATGCTTAGAGCAAATGTCGCTGAACATACTCAGAAATGTGGAACTGGAGTGCCAATTCTGCTTACATATATATATATATATATATATATATATATATATATATATATATATATATATATATATATATATATATATGATAAAGAAAAACAAATTGTCTTTTCTCAACCGGACATGTTTCAGTGTTCATTACACCATCATCAGCGGACAAATCGTTAAAATAAAGTAAAATTCGCCTTATATATGAAATCACTAAAGCATGGAAATTGAATAAAATTAACAATTGCTAGTCAGACAATCCGAGGTAGAGAGGGTGAGATCCGTTCCGTTCGTTGGACAGGCATTTCACATCTTGCTTGATTAAAATAGATTCCAGAATAAAAGGCAACTTGTACCGACCTATGACCTTAAAGTTCGTTTTCTCAGGACTGTGTTCATGCATAGAAATTTCTGTCAACCCCAAGCAGTATAAATTAGCTGCTATGAGATCCCTCTTTTATAGGGCTCATCGTATTTGCTCTGATCGTTCTTTGTACGATAATGCTGTAAAAAAGATAACTGAAATATTTAAACAAAACGGCTTCCCAGATCCTCTTATAAATGAAACAAAATCAAAAGTAGAACAGAAGATTTTTCAAAGCCAGCAATCGATTGTGAAAAATGATGATAAGAAAGCCATTTTATATTGGTCCGTTCCGTTCATTGCTGAAGGCAGTAAAGAGTTTAAAAACAGAATCAAAGACTTGAATCACTATTTATCGAACACTACCATCAAACCGGTTTTCAAAACCTCCAAAATGAGTGATTATTTTCCTAACAAAGATAAGATTGCCAGCGGTCTGAAATCGAATGTTGTTTACAAATACTTTTGTGACCGTTGCAATATGCGGTACATCGGCGCTACAAAACGCCATCTTGATACTCGCATCGCTGAGCATCTTAAAGGTTACCCTGTCTTGACAGAAATTTCTATGCATGAACACAGTCCTGAGAAAACGAACTTTAAGGTCATAGGTCGGTACAAGTTGCCTTTTATTCTGGAATCTATTTTAATCAAGCAAGATGTGAAATGCCTGTCCAACGAACGGAACGGATCTCACCCTCTCTACCTCGGATTGTCTGACTAGCAATTGTTAATTTTATTCAATTTCCATGCTTTAGTGATTTCATATATAAGGCGAATTTTACTTTATTTTAACGATTTGTCCGCTGATGATGGTGTAATGAACACTGAAACATGTCCGGTTGAGAAAAGACAATTTGTTTTTCTTTATCATGAAATCAACACTGGGTTCACTATGCGTCTATATATATATATATATATATATATATATATATATATATATATATATATATATATTTCTGCTCCATTAGAAGATCTGAACTCTGCGATAAAAATAAAGAGCAAGATTTGGATGAAATTGTTTGATCTGCCCTGCCAACTCATTCTGACATTGATTTTTCTTTTCATTTCAGGTGTGGAAATGGGTAAGTTGATTGTTGGTTGAATTTGTATAGTATATGATAGTTGTTCGATGTGTAGGCCTACGCCACTGTTGACATGCTGGATTACGAATCAGCTAGGTGCAAGAGGAACAACTCGCAGGGAGAAAATGAACTGTAGGAAATGCGAGATCTGAAGTCATTGACATGAAGTCACTTGTTTATGTTTCTGAACATTCGCCTTCTTATTCGTTATGATTATTGCTTAACCGAGGTATTTATTACCGACAAGCAATAGCAGCATACGCTGCATGGTGCCAATACATATCCACTGCGGTACTATCGACTACATATGGCACAATGTTGCGTATGCATGTGTACAAACAAAATGGACGATCCTAAGAAACTTGCCTTCAACAGCATTCTGAAAGACAGAAAAATTGATGTGTAGCAGCATTGCACGTGCTCATATTAAACCGACAAGGCACAGTGTTGCATATTCTGAACGCTTCAAATAAAACAAAAAATCTAAGATGCAAAGTGTGATGTTGAAGGAATATTGCAAAATCAGACAGGCTGTACCATGCTTGAAATTGGGAAGCAAATCAATTAAAATTTTCTCGCTAAAAGACGCACATGTTTTACAAAAACTGAATGAAAATCGGGCCAAATCAACTAATTCTGGAGACGAACTTCAGATTTCAGATAATTGTATATGGATTTCGATATTTACCATTTGATGCATGACTCTTCAGAAAGTGAAGAGTCAAGCTGCTCCAGTTCGTCTGACGTTTGATGTTCCAGATAATTGCTTCTTGTGTTGATTTGCAGTACCGGCATATTTCTTGCATTCGTCCTGTATTTGTGATACAGCAAATATACAGTGAACAATTATTTGTCGTATTTTAATTCTCATAGGCGTGAGTGTGTTGAATCGTGATTAGCCACATGCGCTTCATTTTGTTATCATTGGATGCATCCCATCTCATTCAAGAATAATCTAGTTACCCTAGGTTCATTCAGAGATATGATTGCTTCCATAGGTACTGCAGGCTTCTTCTATCAGTCAACCACAGCGAACCTCTTGACTAGTGCACGGCGCTTTGCTTCTCAGTAGGCAGTAATCGGCAGCTGTAACGTCATCGTTGGTTTGCAGGCAAACTAATGAGCAGATGAGTGTGACAGTGATTGTGATCGTCTTAGTGATTGAATGCTTCAATATTCAGGAATACAATTCGTTACTGAAATCGACCGAACTACTCCTTTAAATTCTAAGCCTATCTACTGTAATTCTGCAGATAATTCCTGATTTTCTTGTCGTTCGCTATTTTTTTACTTTGTCTGATGTTATCTGATATTGATAATCATATTTATAATGAGCTGTGCTTATTAGTTATTATCTGTTTTGATAACTTCCATTGCCATTGTCCGAACTATTGGTTGATTTGATTGAGTACATAGTGTAGAACATCGTGCGAATGTTTGAAACACGGAATTGAATGCACTTTAATATAAGTAGAGGCTTCTTCAATTTTTACTTAGATGGATGACTTACTCTCTAGCGCGAGATCTTTCGGTTAGGATGCAGGTCAAACAGACATCATGCAAATGTGTTCAATAGGGTGGTTCAAAAAATCGAGAGTTGGAAAAGTCTGGAAAGTATTCCTTTTGGTAAGAAAATAGTACATGTGAAGCTTTAGCTCGATTGGTTAAGGTTTAGGGGTCGCCCAGAGATCAAAATGTCAGGGGTGGGCCGATGTGACAAAACGTGACGATATGTGACAAATTTTCATCTCAAAATTAAATGTGACAAAATGTGTGTTTTTTGCTCTCTGTGTGACAAAATGTGACAAATTCACGGGAAAATTTTCTGACAAAATAAGAACAAAAGTCACAGAGAAGCATTAACTTCGTTTGAATGAAATAACGATCACCTTTTCCAGAAGGTCTTTATTCTAATGTTCCTACATTCTTTGGTGATAATTTGTAATAGGAATATACAAGATTGATATTCCCCCTTTCTTGCTCCAAATAGAAACTTGTACTTGCCAGGCAAGTCGTGCTGTTATTTGACCTACTTTATAAAGTTGTCTTCGACGTGCTATGTGATGGCCCACTTGTAGCATTCATTGTATGTGGCTATATGTTTCTTGATTGTCATGTCCAGATGGTAGGAGTCACTGTGAATGTCTACTTCCTATAATGCATGCGCATGTATTTATATTTGCCACTGATCTGAATACAGAACAAAAGTAACAGTAATCGCTATAAAACTGAGTGGCATTTATTCACTGAAAACGAAGTTTTCCTCTTTTGTGTGAAATGATATGGTCTGTGAATTCACATTGCGAAAAATCTTCCGAGTACGTGTTTATTATGCAATCGTATTTGCCATAAGCAATGAATCATAATAAATTCGATGCTATAAAAAGAATCAATTGTAAAGACTACAAGGTTTGAGTGCAATCTTTTCACTTTAAACAAAGTTAAATGTGTCCCGGTTTTGCTCATGCTATCTTTCGTTATTATACCAAATCTCGCGGAAAATGCTGTACACCTTCAATAAGGGGAGTAGCGGCGTTAAACCATTTCATTCGCATGGAGAATTGCTATTGAACATATGTATGCCCTATGACACTTACGAAGCAATAAATAATGCGTGCCATCAAACTGTATACAGGTGATAAAGGTGGAAAAAGGAGAAGGGAGAGATCAGTCCTAAGGATAAACCGTGGATTACGCCGATCGTGAAAGACCTCATCAATCAGAGATGGCATGCGTATCGTACAAAAAATAGTACCTGAAATGGAAAGTGAAGGAGGAAATTGAGTAATCAAAAATGATTTGGTTCAAAAAGAATAAAGTATATCAACCATGGAAACTTGTTAATTGTTGAAGAGTGGTAGAAAAGTCTGCACAACTTTTGATGTCATTATTACATCACTTCCCATCTCTACAAGACGGAGTAGAAGCGATCAACACCCAATTCTCGTCAGTATTTCAGATATCCGAACCATGCGCAAGACTAACAGAATATGGTAATGACTGGTGTGTTTCTGTTTCTCCTCAAGATATTGAAAGACTCAAACCTAATCCCATCGAACAAATGGTCACCTGACTTGCGACTATACTTTATAAAAGTGCATCCTGTTTCCTAGCCGAACCAATCGCTAAGCTTATTGAAGAGTACATTGCATATCGACAGGTTCCCGAACTTTAGAAAAACGTCGTTCGTATGCCCAGTACCAAAAATTCCAAATCCTTCCCTAAATGACTTAAAGACCAATCTCGTTGATTAGACTACCTGGAAAATTGCTCGATCAAATTGTGGCAAAATTAATTAAATCTAAATTCATTAGTAACGATGGACTTCAGCAATTTAGATTTCGCCCACGATCGTCGACGTGCTGCGCATTGATCTCCTTGCACGATTATATAATTGCCTGCTTGGAAGACATTAATACTGATTTTGCGGTTGCTATCTATGACTACTCAAAGGCGTTTGATTCGCCAAAGTCAAATCACAATCAATCGGTTGATGCAGTTGCAATTTCCGCCAGGATTCATTAATTGGATCATTGATTATTTTGAAGATCGGAAGCAATTTGTCAGAATTGGCCTTACACTTACATCCAGTAATATTGCAAATGTGACGTCTGACATACCGCAGGGATCAATTTTGGGGCCTTTCTTGTACTGCGTTGCCACAAGTTCGTTTAGGATCGATCACCCGGATTGTCATCTAGTCAAGTATGCAGACGATACAACACATAGTTTCCCTGTTTTCAAATTGAACGACAATAATCACATCCTACAATGTCATGAACAACTTTTGGAATGATCTGAATCAACGAATCTGAAAATTAATGAAATGAAATGCATGACTTTTACAATTTTCAAACATTCCCGAGTCAACGCTGTATACATTCCTGGTACTCAAGTGGTTGATTCTCTGTGTTTTCTTGGAGTTCACTTCATTTCTGAAGGAACTTAGTCATCGCATGTAGATCACAGCATTAGAAGTGCTTCCCGCAAGTTTTACGTCCTTAGGATATTGCGACCTGTATTGTCCGACAAAAATTTGAAGTGTTTACGTTGGTCTTGTAGTATCTCTGGTTGAGTACTGCGGTCCACTCTTCATAGAATTGCATAGGACAGATGTGAACCGTCTAGAGCGCATTCAAAGATTCCACACGCTTTTATGTTGTGCCCAATGCGATTGTGAGACTTTGCCAACTTTTCATCTTTGAAGGCATGACCAGGCATTAAAGCTATTTAACTGCATCGCAAATGAAGATCACATTAGCTAAGAAGCTACGTACTCCCGCCAATGTCTGAATCTGGAGGATGCATTTTGCCGTTCAGACGAACAGGTAGACGAAGCCGTTGCTTTATTTTATAAATGTGTTCTTTCTACATATTCGATACACCAAAGATGATTATGCATTTCTCTGTAATGAACGATTTTCATTCTGAAAAAAATAAAGTGCGTATTATTATTATATTCATCTAGACATTTCGAGACATTTCATCTAGTAGACCTTGCTTGCAAATGTCTCCGGGGTGGTGCCCCTAGCTATATGTCTTCCTGTCTCTAGCCTGTGTCTTCCAACCCTTCCCGCTGCCATCTCTGATCTTCCTACAACGAACAAACTTCTCATTCCGACTTCTCGACTGAAGACAGCTTGTACTCGAGCTTTTCCTGTAGCACCTGGAACAACCTTCCAACAAGATTGAAAGCTGTTCCATTAGTGGCCTCCTTCAAGAGAAGCTTTAAGGCTGAATTTCTACGAAGAGCTCATCCTGAACATTGCTGACAGTTGTACTGTAGATAGGTTTGACCACATGTTTTATTAAACTGAACCTGTGATGTGCTCTTGAAGTTCTCGAACAATAATGTTACTTGAATATGTCTCGTTCAATAAAAAAGGAGTTTTTTTGAATGAACATTAATCAAAACTCTCTCCTCGTTTCTAACGAATCATGTAACGGAAACCAACTTAATGCTCTATGACGACTACAATTTCAGCAGACCTGTGGTTTGCTAAAGCAATGGATTATAAAGCAGGAACTCTTACTGAAAGCAGGTCCTGACATTAGGAAGCTGAACTCTGCAGATCTTTTCAATAAGGAAACATAATTATATATTTTATGCATCTGTTAACCTTCTGATCTTTGGACAGTGCACTCAGATCTATGCATCCCAAGGTAATTTATTGGTCGCAGTTTCGACTTCACACCTGAGCATTCCGTCATTTCTCCCGTCGTCCTGGTGTGCCATGTTTTCAAGATCTGTCATACTGTGTTGTCATAATCTTCCGTCTCCATATGCAGATCTCGGCAGAACTCAGTGTATCTCTCCTTGGTCTCTTCGGATGTCTGCAACAGATGCACATCGCGATCTTCAACAAATAGCTGTTTCGGCACTCTTTTTCTATTAATTTCTCTGATCAGCAGGTATGTTTGGCGTGTCAATCATATCCGGCATTTAGATATTCATTTCCACCGAAATATTTTTATCGGCACGTGCCGCCTTTCGTTCTTAATAACGCAAGCTCCAGCATATTTTCATGTTCTTTTCAAACTGTTTCAACTTTTGCTTTTCATCCGACAATCTGCGTGATTCTTAGGCTGTCGGACGCTTTCCTTATTGTCGATAGACTCTCTGTCATTGCCTCTCTAATTGCCGAATACTTTTTTACCAGCACGTGAAATTCAATATGAGGGTGCCTTCTTGTATATGGCACGTGATGCGCATTGAAAAATTTCAAATATGGAATGAGGTCAATTAAACCAAATTTTTCGATGAATTAGATCCCTAATTAGGGTTAGCAATGAGTCGGGAAAGTATCCTTCGAAAATACGCGGGAAGCCTGTACCTAATCGAAATTTCTTCCCCACACAACAGCAGACCTGCCAACTGTCCCGGATTTTCCGGGACAGTCCCGGATTTTGGAGCTGTCCCGGATGTCCCGGAAAAGTTAAAATACTGTCCCGGATTTTGAATTTATCAACCTAAGATGAATTCTAGATCGTTTAAGAACGCATATTTCAAAAATTTGCGCTGCCTAAGATAAGGAAACATGCATGATGAAGTTTGTGGATTTCTTAGTGGCATTGTCTTTTGGCACTTATCCATATCATGACCTGGCTTGTGTCATGCTGGGAATTCTTTACATTTTCCATAGTAATGCTGATTCAGAACGAATTTTCAGTATGGTCAGAAAAGTTAGGACTGAATCCCGAGCTTCAATGTCCGTACCTACCCTCGGAGCGCTTCTGATAAATAAGATGGGATTCGGTGTACAACTAACTGATTCTGTTCTGACGTGCAAAAAGGCAACCATGGACTTTTTGAGGAAGTGATCACCGGAGACTTTTAGACTCTCTTAGCCTCTTAGACTTTTTGTCCTCAGATTAAATATAATATTTTGTTAAATATGTAAATGCTTTGATTTGTCCAGATAGATGTATCTCAATAGTTTTGTTATCTTTTATTAAAGTAATTTACCACTTATGTTCACCACTTCCATTCTGATTAGAATAAACAAATCGCATTTTGTTTAATTGTTTGCGTTGTTGCGTGTACAGTAATAAAATCTTTTCAGCTTATTTTGTTGCTTTCGTTGTGAAATTTGCAGGACATGATCAAGCCAAGTACTTTGAGGAATTTCTCACAGAATTCGAGACATAGCGACACTGGCAGATATGTCATTAAAGTCTCATGTCAGAAAGGCTTTACATTTGAACAGGTTTTGAATTCATTGCACGGCATCCTAGATAAAAGCGTCCGTAGCCTTGATCTTAGAGTTTGGTTTCTCGAACCTATGGGTAGGAATCTGAATTTAACCAACGACAGATATTTAACTGTTAGGATTTCAAGAGTTGCTCTATATCGAAATGTTTATTCATTCGATCATTTGCCATCATAATCGACAAAATTCGGCAAGTCTTGTAGACCTTTAGTTTAACATTTTTTATGGTCCACAGTTGCCTTGCTGTTATGAAATATACGTATTTATCATTTATAAGTGATATTTTCTACATTTGATTACAAATCATAAATGGAGTTGAAAAGCTGATGAAATGGGATTGCTACTCGACCATTTTGGTAATACCGTAAATACCCGCATATAGGACGCATTTTTTCTTCAGAAGTTGACCTGAAAGCCCAGGTGCGCCTTATCCATGGACACATTTATTATAAAAATAATGCATTTATCAAAAATCAAAAATTTCCTATAAACATTTCATACTTGCAATATTTGTCAATATTTATCAATATATCAATATTTTTGACTGACAGGATGAGTGAGTCATGAATCAGCACACACTGCGATCGTAGCAATTGAATGGAGATGACGTAACTTAATGACACCGTTTCTATAAAAAATAATGGAAATGAAGGATTAAAATTAGGATGCGTCCTATACGCAGGCGCACAGTCTTTCCATCGCTTTTGGGGTCAAAGATCCACTGCGTCCTATACATGGTATCGTCCTATACGCGGGTAGTTACGGTAATAAAATTTGTCCCGGATTTTCATGTTTCAAGGTTGGCAGGTCTGCAACAGTCGGTGACAGCTCGAGACAGCTAGGTACCGTTGTTACCACCAGGGATGAGAATTATCAGCGGAATTCCGCGGGGGCCCCAATAAAACTGCCTAATGCATTGTCTATTTGGGGGCCCTTGAAAACATGAATTTCCGCCGGGGCCCCACTACCCCCATTATTATCCCTGTACCATGATCTTTGAAGTGTGTCTTCTTTAATTCATCACGACAATACTACAATTTACTTCCACAAATTCCTAGATAAAAGCATCGAGGATCAAGTGAAATTTCTTGTTAAGGTGAATATAAAGGTAAAGATGTCTAATAATGCTGAAGAAATCATACTCTGATCAAACGCATTTGTAGGATCATCGAATACCACGTCCATTGTCCACTTCACACAAATGTGAACGAACAGGCATTTGTAGATAAAAGAAAAATTGAATTACTTCGATAAACTGTTTATAAACTGAACTCACCATTGGTCGGGCAACTGTTTTATGGAAGGAATTTTAGTGGTATTTCAGGATACCAGTGTTCTCGTCTTATGAAGAAGCTATAACCCATTTCTTATGAGCATGGTCGTCACTCTACGTAAGAATCCAGGTTGTTGTTACTATGACTAACACTGACACGTGATTATAATTAGTTTGATTCAATTCCTTCTTTATTCCAGCATACGCTTTCATTGATTTCGAAGACCGTCGAGATGCTGAGGTAAGCTTTAGCGTTACTGATGTGTGACTAAGCCGCAAAATCATGTGACTGAATTTAGGGGAGACATCACGTAATATACGAATAAGAACTATCATTTCAGTAACCGATCACGATATGTTTGACAAATATCGGAATTGCTTCAAGAAAAACAATTAATTTATTGCCCGACATTTCAGTCTTATTCATGATCTAAATAATTGAAGTAGATCATTCAATTTTAGGACACTTTTTTGAATTTTCACCCTTAGAACAGCTATGAGCCATGAACGAAGCTAGGGGTTACTCAATGAAAAGTAACAAATTGTATTATTTTAAATAAATAAAATTAAAAAAAACATCTTCTAATCTGATTAAGCTGTCCCCATCAGAAACCTATTCGCACGCCTCTTGAAAGTATCAAGATTGTATTGGTCAGGGAAAGTGGTCTGTGGAAGCTGATTCCAAAGCTGTGCCGTGCGAACAAAAAAGCTTTTCGAGCGACTCACAGTACGTGCGCGTTCTAAGCTCACATTATAGCATGTGAGTGCATTAGCTCTGCGTGTGCTTCTGGAGAAGATCTTAGGTTTGGGTACGCACTCATTACTGCAGAGCTGCTTCTACCGAAATAGTACCTGTAGAAGAGACTGAGTGAAGCAACATCCCGTCTGACGGAGAGCGGCTGCAACTTGCTAGCAAGTTTTTCACCCATGAGATTCTTGACACGTTTCTCAACCCGTTCAAGGAGGTTAAGATGCGTTTGTGGGGCGCCTGCCCACAGATGACAACAATACTCCATCAGAGGACGAATAGTGGACTTGTAAAGATAGCAGACAGTCTGTGGTGGAAGATAGCTGCTGGCACGATAGAGACCACCAATGCGTTGAGCTGCCTGCTTGATAATGGATTGGATGTACGGTTTCCATGACAAGTGTTTCGTAACCGCCAATCCACGGAAGGAGATGGAATCTTGTTCTCTGATCCTATTATCTGACATCTTCATGCTATGATCATCATCTCCTTTAAGTCGTGAGTGCAGAATACTCTGAGTTTTTGAAGGATTGAAGGAAACAAGCCAATTGGCGCCCCATTCTGAGACCCTGCGTAAGTCTTCATTAAGAACGTCGCATAGCTGCTGACGTTGCTGAGTGTTCTTAGCGAGTCGCTCATTGGAATTGAAGTGTTGTGTCATCTGCATACATCACCAATTTACTCACTAGGCAGTCTGGGAGGTCGTTGATGTACAGCAGAAAAAGAGTGGGTCCCAAAATTGACCCTTGAGGAACTCCTGCATTGACAAACTTGGTGGAAGACTTTTGGCCATCTAAGACGACAGATATCTGCCGGTCACTAAGGAAAGAAGCAAGAAGTTTGTGGAGTTGATCAGCAACTCCATAGGACTTAAGCTTCATAAGGAGTCCCTGATGCCAGACTTTATCGAATGCCTTGGAAATATCCAAGGCAACTGATCTCGTCTCACCTTGTCTGTCAAGGACACGACTCACATGTTCAGTGACATATGAGAGAAGATCTGCAGTTGATTGAGAGTGCCTGAAGCCATACTGTTCTTCTGATAGAAGGTTCTGAGTTTCAAGGAAGTTAACAATGTGTTGGTTAATCACTGCTTCAAAAATCTTGCCAGCAATTGGAAGCAGGCTGATAGGACGGTAGCTAGATGGAAGAGATGAGTCAGAACCTTTCTTTGGAACTGGAACCACGGAAGCTACTTTCCAACAAGAGGGAAACTCACCGGTGGATACACATCTACTGAACAGTTTAGATAAAAGTGGAGAAAGCTCAGGTGAGAGATGCTTGAAGACCGAAACCAGGATGCCATCTGGTCCACTAGACTTAGAGCTATCGAGACCGGCGATGATCTTTTTGACGTTTCGGACTGTGACTGAAGGAGGACTAACTGTCTCACCAGTGCGCGTGGGAATTGGAGGTGGAATTCTACCTCCATCGTCTAATGACGAATTCTTCGCAAACTCCTTGCAAAGAAGCTCGACTTTGTCTGCTGAGGTTGTCGCCATAGAAGTATTGACTTCGGCATGACGGAGTGCTGGGATGGAGGATTTGTTCCTATTGGTGACACTGTTGAAAATCCTCCAGAAGTCCTTAGAGCCAAGCTTTTGGGTAGCAATGGATTTCCGTACATACAAAGCGTAACGGCTTTTGGCCTGATGTATGGTTTCCTTGCAATGTCTACGTGCGGTTTTGTACAATTCCAGATTGCCAGCGCTACTGTCACGCTTATACTTATGGAAAAAGTGGTCACGCTGGCAACTTGCAGCTGCACATTCTGGTGTAAACCAAAGTTGTGAGTGGGGCTTCATTTGGAAAGTACGGTGAGGAATGTAGGCCAACATCCCTATCTGAAGCCACTCTGTCAGTTCTTGCGCCGACTTGTGGACGTTCTCGCTCAGAATCAAATTCTCAGCTTGAACTTGACTAAGAAAAGTGCGGAAGCCACACCAGTCTGCTTTGGAGAATTGATAAACTGTTCTATGGAAGGCTGCAGACGGTGTGGAGAAAATTTGTTTGCCAGAAACTGTGATAACACAGTGATCAAACGTGCCGAGGGGAGAAGTAACCTTCTGTGAAAAACAAGTTGGATTTGAGGTGAGAAACAGGTCAAGGAGATATCCAGTATCCCCAGCTCGGTCAGACACTCTGGTAGGACAAGTGACAATTTGACTAAGGTTGTGAGAGACAGCGAAATCCTGGGCTGCCTGACCGGAGAGATCGGTGGTGCGTGAGTGCACAAGCCAGTCAACATTGTGCACGTTGAAGTCACCAAAAACGACAACTTCAGCGCTGGGATACTCTTGTAGAAAAGAATCGATCTTGTCAGAAAGAACATTGAAAATATCCGCATTAGTTGATGGAGAGCGGTATAGGAAAAATAGAAGAAGAGTGGTCTTCTGTAGCGGCGCAATGAAGGCAAGATACTCATGCCTTGGATCCTCTGAGCTACGAAGCCTTCTCAAGGGAAGGCTTGTCTTGGCATAGACTCCAAGACCATGACAAGGTGCTTTATCCATCCGGTGAAATATGTATCCATCAGGAGTAACGTCGCTTGATGACACACTGGGATCTAACCTGGTTTCCGACAGGGCTAGAAGATCTGGTGACTTACCTTGCAGGAAGATGTTGATGTCGTCGTAATTCCTCTTACGTTGCTGAAGCTGATCCTGAGAGGGGTTTTGAGCTTGACGGCTTGACTACGTTTCTTGTGTGTCTTTCTCATTTTCATAATTTCTCATAGAATATCAATCAAATAAACGAAAATTATACTGTACAACAAAGTGATACAAGAAACTTTGGAAGGCATCAGAAAAACGTAAATAATAGCAACAAAGCTGCAATAAATAATACGAAAAAAGACACTTATAGGCACAGTTCATGTCGCAAAAGCTTGAAGAAACCCAGATGAGAACCCCTTTGCCGTAACAATGGGTACAAGTCAGGTAGGCCACAGAGGAACCGTATACAGCTACACGGGCTAAACCCCTCAGTAAAGCTACCCACGCATGTCCGTGGCAGTGGAACTGTACCGCCTTTTTTCGAGCAGTTGACCGGGCCTGCCTCCCAAAGCATTACCAGTGGGTTCGGGATCCTCGAACTACCTGACGCCCGTATGCCGTGAATACGTTGGATCTGTCACACCTTAACCCTCAACAAATGGGGAAGTGCAAAAGAGAGTAGTGGAAGGAAGTTCGATCACAAATGAGCCAAATAAGTGCCATGCCCAAAAACCTGATTCACCAACATGAAACATCTGATGACTGTTCATATCTCGCAAACCAGGGGGTGGTGTTAATTGGGACGGCCGAAGCCTACCACACATTTAAAATAAACGTGAGGAAAAAGAATGGAAAATTAATCAAACATAAATAAATTCAATGACCAGTAAAATAAAAATAATATTTCAGAGCCTGCTAGTTAGCCGGAGCACGGTCACAAACCGCCGACAAGGTAGAACCCAAAGAAGCATGAGCTTCAGACGACAAAGCCTTATTGCGACTCCGTTTTCACCCTTTCACCGCTTTGAGGCCGCAGGTTGAGTGAGAAAGGGAACTAACTTCAAACAAATAGATAGATCAATCAAATCCAGTTCAGTTTTCGTAGGGCTCGCAGCCTGATATTCTAGCCCGTTTTGTTAAACATGGCGGCCTCATCTAAGATGCGTAGTGAAATTTTCGTGGAAAATCTCTGAAAGAGCAATTTCCCCTTTCGTCCACTGTTGTTAGAAGTAATTCATCAAATTGGACGTGGGTAGGCTACGCTGTCAGTCGTGTTGCACTGATGACGGGAAGTGATTGAAGGAACAATCGTGCTCACACGAAGAAAAACAAAAGCAAACTGAAACTTTCCACTGTTTTTCTTCTGACATGCCTCTGTCACTTAATTCTAGCTGCCTTTATTACTAAAGTATATGGTTTGATCCCAGTTTTGGGGCTTAGTTCTGAGTTTTGGCTACTTTTCATTTTAGTGGCTGCCTTCTGTTGATACCGTGCCGCTCTATTAGGTCTGTTAGGCTATTTCCTAGGAAATTCTCATATCTATTGTAGGAATTCTAATGGTATTCTAATATTTTGCTTGAGTGTGTTTTAGCTAATCATACATTCCGATGATGTCATTAGGCCATATGAACTAAACCCAAGTAAATTTAAGTAACAACGTTGGATATTATGTGACCAGTTACCCTCGTTTCTTCTGTGGCCAGCTGATGAGGTATCTATGTTGCATAGCCGGGTGTAAACCTCTGCCAATTAAAAGCATATGATTTTTGTGACATAGCATTTTCCTATGTAGGCCTAGTAAATGTATTTGATGCATCGTGCATGACAAACGAATATTTTTTCTTTGCTCAAATAGATGTCCAGCGTCGAAGATGGTTTTTTGTTCTCATTGAAGAACAAAATTGCTGATGCATTTTCGTAGTGTCGAATCTTATAAACAAAAGGAAAAGAGCATGTATAGAGCTTGATACAAATACACACAGCTTTCATTATTAGGTTCCAATCTCATTCATTCAAATGAATGATGTAGCATCATATAGCACCATTATAATGGATAAATACAATCAGATGACTGTAAAATGCCACAAAAGCATTAAAAAACGAATTTGAGGTTCCTTTTCTAAAGTGATAGATAGTATGCTTAATTCGCACGTGTCACGTCAGACATCCTCATGAATGTCATGTGTCTACCCTCCATCAAAATTTCTTAAATTTTGCCTCCTACTTTACTTAATAAAGCGCATCGTCAGAAATCAGGTTGATGCGATAACTTAAACAAGGTAATGCGCAGGAACTTAAATTCGAAAATTTGAAACCCAAAAAAATGAATTTCTGCGATCACGTCCGACACCATGCTATTTTATATATTTTTAGGATCATGAATATTCGTTGGATCGCCTTTCATATTTTGAGAACTTCGACTCATTTTACATATTAAACATACAACTTAGGCCCTTCGATGTTCTTCCAGACATTTGCACAGATCGATTTTCCTCCGAATATTGCGTCCGCCACCAAATTGGAAATGCCCAGTGCGCATTTTGAAGTACACTTGTGATATGTACATAATGCTTATTTCTTGACGCAGGTTTGTAAACTGCGACATCTACTCTCATAGATGACTGACTGAACAAACTTAAGTTTCTAGCTTCTGAAGGAAGCATTTTGTTTCCGTTTGACGAAAGATGTATTTATATGCGATAATGCAATCCTGGCACCCTTCATGATATTCTCTTGACTATGATATGCTATATTTTATCCATGTTTAAATGTTAAAATTCGCACAAGTGAACTCATGGTCAAACACGGTCATAAGTAAACTGTAACTACTCAATCACATTATCAATATATGATATATGTCATCAAAATTTTCCTGTAGACGTGCGAGTATATTTCACACATAAAATGACACTTGCTGTTTCATCGCCAGATGTACTCGAACCCGGTGTTGTCACTTGAGCAACATCTCCTTTTTTGGCCTTCTGCCTGTACTCGAACGTCTTGCCATCCTTGCTGTTCCCACAAGAGAAATGAGCCTTAACAATGTTCTCTTCCACTACCATTTGGCGCTTTCACATCCCAAACGGATGCCTCATCGTTCGCCTAAATGCCTGGCCATCCACCGTTCCCCTATAAGACCGACAGACCATGGTTCTGGCAATTCAAAAGCAGCGAGGACAATGGATTGTATCCACATACATCCCTAGCCCTCTACACCACCATGATTACAAACACTATCACCATGCCCTTCGGAGATAAATCCTCCCTCCTTGAGATGCCATTTACCTGGGACCACCAATGTACCCAGTATACCAGAAGTCCACCCGATGCAACAAACCGGTCCTTGCAGCGCCTCATTGCCATCATTTCCTGTGCCTATCTTCATGTAGCGGGTGGACTTAATTTCCTAAGACCACATCCACGAGAGTAAGTGTTGGATAGATATCAATGACGAGTACTGAATGATCTGCACAAACCAACTAACTAAACAGGTGTTGATGTGTAATTACTGCCATTTGTGATTAATATACTTTCTTGTTTTTAGGATGCATTACACTTCGAAAATGGCAGAGATTTGTTCGGATCGAAAATATTGGTGGAATGGGCAAAGACAACACCAGGTGGTCGTGTAAGTATCACTTTCTATTTATTTGTCTACTACTATAAATACCGCAAAGCCTTTAATTGTACTTAAACCGAAGGACTCGAAAAATAGACGAACAATTCAATTTCACCAGTTTTCCTTGGCTATCTAGTCAAATACCGGGTATATTTGTTGAGTCTACCAGGTTTTATTCTTAGATGTCAAACGGTCAATAGGAAGAAAGAGCTTAACTTTTAAATGGAGATAAAGCTCTGAATTTATTTGATACAATGATTTCGAAGTACTCGTTTTAATTTGCGATTTTCCTAACAAATGGACAAAATGTTCATTGGTCGCATTTCTTCCAATAGCAGCCATACCTCTACGGACTTAGTAATAGCCGAAGCTGTAAATCTAGGCAAATAGATAACCCGCTAGCATCTACTTAGGCATGTACTGTTTGAGCTTTTCATTTATGGATCGACCGGGTGCACGGGGCTCATTCAAACAACTACGCGAGCACGTGCACGGGTACCACAGCCAGATCAACCACGGTCGATCCCTATTATCATTGTGCTGTCACATTGTCAACACAAACACATCCTTCGTGCATACAGTTCCTACTACAGCAGTCACCTTGCATTGGGTTTATCAGACAGCCTCGTTGACCGATTTCCCGTACTCCCCGAAGCATTAATTCATGCATCCCTTGATCTATTAAAATTTTACCCCGTAGTTTTACTTTGAAATGAAAAAATGTGTCAAATGCACTTCTTTGAGGTCCAAACTGTATTATCATGGTTTATTACGTATACAAGGTATCCACTTGGTCTGTATTTGCAGACTGATCTACAAAGTCGATGTACGGTGTGTTTTTTATGAATATCAATTTTTAATGAGAAAATGTAGAGTGTACATGGATATTTTAGTGGTCATTATGCAAGTTCTGGAACCACAAGTCATCGTTTTCTCTGGCTCCCAAATTGCATTGCACTAGATGTATCTCGCCAATGCGCCGGAAGCATTTTCTTAAATAATCAAGTATTACTTAAGAATAATGTAATTTGAAGAGGAAATTTAGTCGATTTAAAAGCTAGTTGGAAATGTGATGAAATCGCCCGGCTGGAATTTGAACTTGAATCTTGTCCGCCACCTTGTATAATGCACATATTAAGATATTAGTGAAATGTGCATGCATACCATTTAACGATTATTCTCAATTGACTGTTCTGGTCTATATTTTCAGCAAGATCGTGATCGTGATATGGATCGGGATCGTCCGAGAGATCGTGACAGATACCGGGATCGTCGTGACAGGAATCGTTCTCGGAGTCGTTCGTATTCACGAAGAGATAGAGATCGCAGAGATCGACATCGACGGAGCCGGGAAAGAAACGGAAGAAGATCAAGATCCAGTTCCAGGTAGCCGAATTTTACAATCATAGTAGAGAATCACCCCTAGCGGTTAGATGATGCAGAAAATAGTAGGAAGATGAAGCGGCCTTGGAGTCATTCTCAAATCAAAATGATTTTGTCCCTTGCTCGCTCCACCTAATTTTTGTAAAAATCGAAGTGTAGTTGACCAAATGACGGGAGATCATCTTCTCAGAGAAAGCGAGAAAAAAATCAAAAGCTCCCCTTTTCTTCAATTTATGGGACGATATGATAAAGCAAAAACTTAAACGTGTAAGTACTGTAAGAGTAAAAGACGGGCCTGCGGCGTCCAGCGCCTTCCAGGGTCGATGTTGAAGGTGCGAGTATGCTGTCCACGTGAACTCAACCTCGAGGAGCGATCAACAATAATGTGCAGGAAATGCCCATGCTATTCCCTTCTAATATCACAAGACATCGTTGGTCTTCTGTCTTCTTGCAACTATTTCATGAAACACAGATGATACCATGAGTTTCCTGAATCAACTTCGATCGGTACCTGGTGAACGATTTGATCATGCGCCTATTTGCATGTATTGTAGTTACCTAAATGTGATCAGGCATTCCTTCTCGTTCACTCTCACAACAGAGTTAACAATTGCCAATTTGATGTCAGGCAATTGAAATCCAGTGTCCCGATAATGGCGCGAGAATGAACATATTAGGCCCGAAAGGTGTTGTTGATGTGTGTTACGTAGCTTCTATTTTTAGTGCAGCTTATAGTATTTTATAGTTGATTATTTACGGTTAGATCAAGAGTAAAATGACCATCGAATTTTTCGTTGACAGGACGATTGCGATCATAAGGCTTTTAGATAAACTTAGCGATATTATGATTTTTTATTGACATTTTATAACCTATAAAATCGATTCAGAGACTTCCATCGACTGCTTTTTTGTGCGGTAACGGATGAACTTAAAGGACTTAAAGAACTTAAAGTCAACGTTGTCTAAGAAAATTTAGGTGATGGAAGCCAATCCAAGATTTCTCATTTAAATAGCTTGCAATTATCGAAATATTTTTCTTATGGTATTACACTGAAATATGTAAACCAACCGACAAATTGAAAGTGATAAATTGGAGGTAATTCAACGAGATGTTCTAAACAATTAAAAATGTTTTGTCACTGCTTCTTTTTACTTCTTCCTAAGGTGCAATATTTTTTTACTTTTTACTAAAATGTAATTTTCATGACGCTTCGTGTCATGGAAAGGCAGTGCAGTCTCATAATTGATTCAAGATGTGACGAAAACTTATTGAGACTATTTCAGAAGATTAATTTAATGGACGACTTCGCTATTATCGATGATAATTTTGAGACATATGGTGCTTAAGCTCATCGTTTATCAAAAATGTGATGAAAGTAAATGAAAGCACCTTTCTTCAACACATTCTGAAAACCCTACCATTTTAAGTACAACGAGATAAAAAAATTAGCGTGCATCGTCTAAATTCAATCAGAAATGGTTTCAGTTAATCACATTTTTAGTCAGATCTTCATTGAAGTCTACCAAATTTTGTTAGAAATTACTTTAATGAGGACATTCATTTAGCTACATGATCTCCACCATATTAAATCACATTGCCACGATGGTCTAGGAGATTTTCAGACTTTGGACAAGAACTCCTTTTGAGAGATTGAACGAAAGAATCGATAGAATAATGCACAACATCCTCATCTGAAAACTCGATTCTCCTAATTTCTCATTCGAGTCAGTAAACGAAACACCTATCACAATTAGAAAAAAGATGAGTAGGCCATGGCATTGCAAAACAGCATCGACACCTTGAAATTTTAAGAAATCCTTTGTTTTTTGGAAGAAATGGGATTCGTATCGCTGATCAGAGATGGAATTGGTTCGGCTGCAACAAGCCGCATCTTAGACTTTTCTCACCCGTTCTCGGTCCAGGCATCGTTTTGAGTACGTTTTCAAACTCATCTATTCAGGTCTATTTGACGATTTCTGATTGAGGCGCCGTTTTTGAGAAGCAAATTCCGTTCAAGGCGTGATGAACCCATGTCAGACACAGATAGCAGTGCTGTAGGTTTTCCTGGGTGAACAAGTCCATGCTAACCTCCTGTTAAATGTTCAATATCCCGAAGTGTAAAATGTCTCTCCGTACAAATAGTTTTGTTCACGTAGTCTAGATGGTTAGGACAATACAAAAATCATATCTCTGAAGACAAGTTTAATTGAAATCACAGTATTATAATTAACTAGTAAGTGATCAATCACCGGCAGATGATGACATAAAAAACGACATAGAGTTGCAGTTTGTAGCTGCTAAAAGCAGTTGTCACAAACAAGAATTTATTTCCAAAGTCAATCGTTACTAAAATAATGTAGCACTAGATGGTCTCTTCGGTCGTGTTGTCATCAGGATGAACGTCTTCAACTTCTTCGATTTCATAGTTGATGTCGTCAAGACCTGGTTGATTTAGATGAATTGAAATATTATGGAGTATGGTGCCTTCTCTGGCGAAACTCGCAATTCATCATGTAATATACATGTATATTGAAACTCCTTTTCAATCGACCAAATGATTGTTCTATGAGAATCCTCGTTGAATTGTGAACCACATTGCACCGTTCCTCACCATTTGACGAAGGATTCAAGTATGTTGTCAGCAGAGATGGAAAAATTCCACTGAAATTTTTTAATTCCAATTCCAGAGCAGAAATTTCAATTCCAATTCCAGTCGAAACAGTTCAATTCAATTCCAATTCCATAATGAGATTCAATTCCGATAATTGCATGACGCGTATATGTTAATGTATCTAAAGTTTCCTCGCTTCAATCTAACCCATGTGCCCGTATCCTATCCTCGTTATTCCTGTGTGCCGTTCCCTGCGTCGTTCCTATGTGCGTTCTCATGTTCATAGTTCATATTTTTTGTGTACATGTACATGTATATATGTAGCCGGTCAGCCTACGCCATTTTCGTTTAGTAAACGAGATATTCAACATCTTGTGAAAAAGAGAAAAGAAAATTAACGGTCAGCAAAGAATCAAACGCTGAGAGAGAGAGCATAGAAATTAGCAGTACCATAGAAAGTCCTAGAATGGAAATTGCATGAAAATTATGGCACACGCCGGGGGAACTAAGTTGGGGCAAAACGCAAATTGTGCGAGCTGGTTTCCATGTTTTCTTATTTGTATTTATATTTATCAAGCCAAATTGTGATCTGGATTGCTGCCCCTTGTCCAAAGATCATACACAAAAGCAATAGTGAATGTACAAAATATTGCGGCGACAGGATAACAAAGAAATCCTTTAAAACGTTCTGTACGTTCATCATTTTGAAATATCGTTCCTATAATCTATCAAGAGTATTATCAGTCACATATACAACTTGCAACGTCGATTTACAGAACATACATTGCTCCAGCTTGAAATCAGAGGTCAAGAAATCTCAGAGCATTCATTTTACTTGAAAGGGCTGCCCTGTTCACTATATTTGAACAATTTTCAAAATCTTTACATGCTTTCGAGTATCAGCTTCCAAAATATCATCACACTATATCACGTGTCATTTAATGATTAATTGAAAAGTTCCAGTGACTATTCACTTATCTGAGAAATTATTGTCGGTGAAGAAGCTTTCAATGTGTTTATTCGACAAAAGCGCTAGGTTTCTTAACCGTATAAAGGAGAAATCATCCTATAATTAGAATTTTTTCTATTGAATTCTTGAGATATTCTTACAACCAGTGCACCACCCACTTTCAATTATGACTTTGTGGACCAATTTTTAATTCGAATTTTGAAAAATAGTTGTTAATGACTGCTGCAAATCGAGACAATATACCAACCCAGGGAAAAGTAGGCTATACCACATGAAACAATGCCACCATCTCACTTAATATTATCTTCATAAAAATCCTGCATTAATTTGCTGCCAACAACTTCTACAACCAACTTAACAAATAGTTTGACTATGATACAATGTTTTAGATCGAATCTGATCTACAAACCATAGATTTTTCTATGTGTCATCATTGTACATAGGTAAGATATTAAATTTTAATTCTGGTGTACTTCTATGAGAGAGAGAGAGAGATGCGAATAAATCTATTAATAAACTGACAGAAGAAAAAACGACGATAAAAATGATATCATGAAAACTGATTAATGGTCCATGTTAAAAAAAGGAGATTAAAAATTCCGTGATAAGAACGAAATGTGGTCGGGTCGAAAGCTAACGAGCAGAGATTAAAGGAAACTCTTTCAATTTTCAAAAGAAAGTGGATTTATCGTCAAGTGTAAAAAATTTGCATAAATTAGAGACGATGAGAAATTGAAACAACAACAACACATACGACATCTTCAGTAGCTGTTAGAAGAACTCCGGGCTCTCGCGGTGTAACATAACTGCAGAAGTAACAACAGCAACAACTGCCAGCGAACAACAACACAGCAGCGTATACGGCAACACATCAGCGAGCGCGATTGAAAATTGACGGTATAAATGACACTGATATTCATGATATTTGTGATATTATTTTGGTATGAGTGAGTCCGATCGAATTGAAGTGAATTCAACATCAAGAAGTGAACTGCAAGTTTAAAGTTTTTCATTTATCGTTGAGTATCGTATTTGTATAACTATAGTCTTGAAAATTAATATTGTCAATTGTTGTGATTAGAAGTTGAGTAATATTTCATGTCATTGCCATTTTAATTGAATCATTAATTATTAGAATAATTTGTTGACACTGTCTATATTGTGATTTGAACTGACAGGCTGCCCTTTAACCCTAATCGGACCACCTGTCTACATGTGTAGACAAGCTGTTTTTAAATTACTGTAACTTTCATGAAAAATGAGTTATTCAGCTGAAACTCCAGTTCCAAGATATTTTGTGCCCTACTATTACGTAGTCCTAAGAAGAAACTGAAATTCGAACTCCTTCATGCAAAACTTGAAACTCAATCATATTCGGCCCACCTGTCTACATGTGTAGACAAGCACTTTTAAATTGGTGGGTTGTTATTGACTGCACGACTCTACTTTTCATAACGAAGCGATATGCATTTACGTTGATTCAAATCGATATCCAGCATAATCAAAAAATGATTCAGCAACTCTGATAAAAGATGTTGAGTTTATAAGTAGTACAGGTGGTATGCGATCAGTAGTCATTAGTGAGAGAATATTTTTATTTTTCACTGGCCTATTTACTATCCACCTATGAGTGAAATAGTGGAACACATCTTGTGTACATGAAATAATAATTTATCACTTTCGCACTTTTGAATAATACACAGACGAGTAACTCATTCGCGATGAAGTGCATTCATTGTAATGCTCCTTTGCGTAATTATCACATCTTCCGAATCCTTATGAACTCAACATTTTTATACTGCGAGTGTGCTTTTCTTCACAATTATCAACAGAATGATTTTTGACGCCACTCGTATTTGTGCAACTGACTACCGGTCATTGAATTTTCCTATGACATAATTACTTCTCACCATTGCGGTAACTTTCCAGACTAACATTTCATTACGACTTGACATCACAATCTTGACTAATGTGACTCATTCAAGGTCTTGTAGGTTGTAGCCACTGTTTCTGTCCTGTTTCCGTCCGCGTACGTTGAGACATATTTCAATCATTACGTCATTACTGGTTCGCCGCCAACACGCGCTCTCATCCCATCCCAAGGACACCCCCTGCTTCATCATAATCTCCGCCTTTCTGGCATTAGTCGCACTTTTAGTCATTGCTAGTCGTTTGAACTAAAGTAGTTGCAACATTTCATTTTCTGTCATACACCGCTCGTTGTATTGACGAATAAAAAATTATCAATATTATTATTGCATTCGTTACGTAAAAATGTCAAATTGTGCTGCTGATCCCAAAAGAATGAAGTGATGGACATGGATTCTGTAAACCAGAATTACACGTGATTTGCTAGCATGATTATCAGCTTGACGACTGAAAGTTAGTCGGGAAAAATGGAGCCCAACCGCACAAAGTATTACATCATTTTCTTATCTCAAGTAAAGTTGCGTCATACTCTGGTGGAGTTCGGTTCCAAAACACGGACGTATTTTGTTGCTTCTGTTATGTAATGTATGCGAGAAAATCTAGACAATCATGTGATGACGTCCTTATCGATCGGTGAAAATCTAAAACACTTTTATCAGCAGTTGTCTCGAGGATGTAACTTCAGACTTGATTCGCCTTCGACATGAGCCGACGACCCTCGCTCGAGGAAATTGTATCGCGCCTTCGCTCTAGTCATGAAGAGAATGATGACTCGTCTTCTTCTGACGAAGAAACTGATGAATACGTCAGTGATAGTGATTCGTCGTACTCGGCCACGGAAGATCCACAGTTGTATGAACAATCCAGCGATGGAGATATGGAAGTAGAAGAACATTCTTCCTACGAAGAAGCATCATCAGCTAGTAGTTCCGTCGGTTCAGCAAGTGATGGAGTTACATCAGACGTCGATCGCGATGTGGATCATGTTGTTTCCCCCAGCGGAATAATATGGAAATTCAACGCTCCTAGAGGAAGACTTCTCGGTAGAAATATTATTGCTTTTCGCGACGGCCCGACTATTTCGCCAGCTTCAGAACTTCATTCATTTTTGTGTTTTATAACCGAAGATATGATACGAACGACTTTGCGCTTCACTAACACGAGATTACGTGCCCTAAAGAAGAAGATTTTTTCCTATGATGAATTCACAGCAGGTCTGACAACCATTATTCGAGCAGGAGTAGACAGAAGCAACATGTCGGCATTATCCACCTTATACACTCCAGCGGATAGCCGTCCATTCTATCGATGTGCGCTATCAAAAAACAGACTGAAACTACTTCTTTCTCATATTACATTTGACAATAAAGTAACACGACGAGAAAGACAGCAAAGTGACAAATTAGCGGCTGTACGTGAGTTTTGGAATATGTTCAACTCTAATCTTCGGAGACATTATATTCCCTCACCGTCTATGACCGTTGACGAACAGCTTTACGCATTCCGAGGCTATGCTCCGGGTCGTTCCTATATGCCTCAGAAACCCGCCAAGTACGGGATTAAGATTTTCTGGCTATGTGACGCAAAAAATGGTTACGCTCTCAATGCTTTACCTTACTGTGGTGCTGAGGGATCTCGCAATGTTGGTCTTGCAAAAACTGTTGTTTTGAAATTGACTGAACCGTATTATAATACGAATCGCAATATCTTCATCGACCGATATTTTTCTTCTTTTGATTTGTGTGTGAATCTCCTGCAAAATGGCTTAACGGGAACTATTATGTCATCGCGACGCGGCGTACCTCAGCTGATGAAAGTGACTAGAGGTGTCCCGATATTCGAAACCAGGAATTTATGGAACCATGAGAACCGGATACTTCTCTCTTCTTATGTCCCAAAGAAGAACAAGAACGTTCTCATGCTGAGCAGCTTGCATACAAACGATCCGATTTCATCGAGAGATGACAAAAAGCCAGAGATCATCATGGATTACAATAAAGGAAAAGGAGGAGTTGATGTCATGGACTCGAGAGTGGAAGATTTTACTTGCCGTCGTAAAACTCGGAGATATACTCTTCTTCATTTCTTTAATATGATCGACGTGGCTCTTTTAAACTCATTCCTCATCATGGAGGCTTCTGGATACTCCAAAAGTAGAGCAACGTTTATCAAAGATGTAACTCTTCACCTGGCAGAAAGAAATATCAAAACGAGATATAACAACAGAATGATTTATGCACAAACAAGATCGGCATTCACTGCTCTGGGTTTTCCTGTTAATTTTATTGGCATCTCCTCAAGTAATAACAAGCCCAAGAAATGTCAAGAGACACATTGCCGTAAGTCGACACGAAAACTATGCTCAGGTTGCCGAAAATACGTGTGCTCAGATCACCATACACAGCAGGTTCTATGTTCATTGTGCGCTTTGTAACTTGACTACCCTAAAAATGTATGTACTTTATAGTTGTAACTACTGTATATGCAGTTGTAAACATGATTTTTTCATTCTAGATATCATGAAATGGGTTGTTACACAGAAAATCGGTAACGCAGATAATTTCGTTACATATAAAAGTTATGCACATGTACAAGTGCATGTGTTCAGTAATGTAATTCTGCAATTCGGCATTATTTAATACGCTAAATAGTTGATATGCTGTTTAACATCAGGAGACACTTCAGTCACAGAAAAATTGTACATTAAAACACAACAGAATTGCGATATTTTCTTAATAGATATTTGTCTACGTATGTAGACAGGTGGGCGGAATATGATGGTAGAAATTGCCGGTCCGATTAGGGTTTTCATGCAGGGTTAATTTTCCTCTTTCCAAACCGATTGTTTTTCGTGTGTACAACAAATAAGTCAATCTCCAATTTTTGTGTTTATCCAATCAATAACTAAATTCAACAATTGTTTTATTTTGATTAATTATCTTACATGATAAATAACTAAATAAGAGATTGAACAAAGATGATTATCTTTTCATTGTTTGCTTTATTGCTGAATTATCATTGTCCGGGGGCTGTAGGCCCATCAAAGTCACAATTAGCACCTTTTATTCAACAATAGAATAAAACTAGCTCACTCTCACTCGCTCACTCACTATGGCCGAATACTGTGATTTCAATTTTTGAATTTTTGTACAAATAGATTTATCACAGGTCTATCGAAAAAGTGGAATTGAGGTTTATCAAGGTCAATTCCAATTCCAGTAGATTTAAATATCGTCAATTCCAATTCCGACTTTTCCAACTCTGGTTGTCAGCAACCATTTTCGATTTGGATGTGCGTTATCAGCTGGGATAAAGGCATTTGGAGACGTTTTTTCACATCTCTCCCAGAAATGACTTGTTCGGAGAATATGACTATCATGAGTCAACCCAGGCCAGCGGCAGACAAAATTCGTGAATTCACCTCTAAAATTACACACTGCTTGTACATTAAGGGTGTAATGTCCTTTTCTGTTGACGAAATCATGTCCATTCAATCCAGGCGTCCAAAAACTTTTATGAAATTAGCTATCGTAAAGAATTTGTGTTTGTATAACAATTTCTCTTGAGTCATATTTGACATTCTGATAAATTCATTAACATGCCGGTTTATAGCAGAACAGAATTTGTTGCTACTAAAGATGCGGTGGGCTAAGATATTTCAAAGTCAGCCACCCCTAGTTGAAAGTTATGTGATGCAAGATACCTCAAAGAAATTAGAATTTGTATTTTCGTCGGTAAGGATCGACTGTTGTTATAACTGTTGTTTCGACTTTACATCAGAATCGACCAAATTGCATAAAAAATTTATCCCATCACTTTTAAAGCGAAATCTCCTGTCAGTTTATCATCTGTCAGATCACTGAAATCCCAGATGGTTTTGCATACTTTTCTCTTACATTCTGTTGTTAAAATTTCATCATGTTAAACAGATAGCAATTGGGAATCGATTTCCATCACCAATTTTTTCCTACCTGCACACGCGTGTAGGTAAACTTTCACGGTCATTTTTACCAGAAGCTTAAGGACATTACCGTCAGTTGAAACTTATTAATACCAAATTTCCTGCATCTAGATTTTTACCTGCAGCTGCAAGGAATTCCCTTTAGGTAGTTCGTTATTACCGATGGAGTTCAGAAGTAATTTGAAACATTAGCACGTGTTTCGCCAAACAAAGTTCGTGTTTGGGTGTGAAACCTGGTCAAAACATTCGATGCAATTTTAAAAAATGGCCATCTGCAATGCCTCGTTGCACGCACGTTTGCATATATATGATAATCATGTGGTATGGCAATCAGAGATACTCAAATTTTTGTCAGACAATTGGTAGAACGCTACTTTACCACAACACATCAAATTTTAGACCGTAGATATGTTATTTCATCTTCTCTCATGAAAGTCTCAATAATCTTAGTCACACCTTATATCTTAGATATCAGTCGCAATGAGATCGAGATGCGTTCACTTGGTAAGAAGTTCGGTAGATCATTCTTGCGATTATTGGTGGCCTTGGTCTGTCTATCTGCCGATCTTCGCTTATTCTAAAATGGACAGCAGTATCGCTTATGTCTACGAGATTATATTGTGAAGTCATCAATCCACTGAGCATGATGACCCAAATGAAATTTATTGGATTGTAGTGTTCATATAGGCTAATATAAAGTTAACACAAAGCTAATGTATCATACTAATATTTCACTGGTGCTCTTAGCATCTATAATTGAGAGGATGATTAGTCTCACCAATATTGAATAAGTAGTTTTGTAATCCACAAACCGATCAGAGCAAGCGAAGTTTTTGAAAGTTAGGAACATAAGACGCAGTTTTTGTGTTTCTCGCTGCCTCTGTTAATGTTTGCAGCACTAGATGAAATAAGCTTATTGATAATTATAATCAGTGAGTCACAATATCCAGCTGTTTTGAAAATTTTCTATTGCAGTGGTCGCTGACATAATTGACTTGTATGGTTTTCTTTTTATTTTTGCGTTTGCGGTCATCGTCGTTTCTAGAAAAGCCGCTTTTTCTGAATCTGGTGGTATGGTTTCCCTCATTGGAACAGTGGTTTGTAAGTGTTTTGACAATTCGCAGATGATTTGATTTTAAGTGACTTGGGATCCACCTGTTTTTGTGGAAAGATCCCAGAATGATCACCTGCCATACTGTTGGTTGCGAGTATACATGTAGGTATCCACAATAACCAGCTCGGGTGTAAGTTGTACGTAAAAGATCATAACTCGGATATCTTTGGGCAAAACCAGCTGGATGCCTAGTCAAATGGAATCAATTTATCTGATAAAATAGGCAAAACGCTGTCAGCAACCACCTTTCCGGTGAAAAAATAGATCGTTTAAATTCCTTTGTATTGGAAGATTTCACAATTGATATTTGCAACCAAAATGATATTGCAGTCGATTGTAGAATGAGCGTAGCTCTGCAGATTTACAGACTAAAGCCCATTATCAATCGCAAGCATGAACTTCCGACCTAGTGAGCGCATCCCGATCTCATTGCGACTGGCATTTATGATGCCAGCTGATAGACTGTCCTGCAGATCATTGTCCCACCTTGAAGAAGGGGAGGGCGGGTTAGGTTAATAATTAGGTAACCAGGGGGGTGTAATTTTCGAGCATATGTGAGCGAAAACATTCTAAATAAGATGATATGGTGTTTCTAACTGCCCAATTAATTATTTCATTTTTTTATCCAAAATAAGGGTTTTACGAAAATTCGAGCACTCTTTGTGAATGTTTTTTCTCCTGAACAGGTCATGCACCAATTGAGATTTTGACTGTAGAGAAATAGGATGGTTACCCATCTTCGAGAAAACAAAAACGGTTGGCTGAAATATAGTCACATTTTTTAGTAACAGTTGATTTTGTAAGGATACTGGTGGTGGTGGGGAGTTATGGGCCACCCTACAATTCACCACAATATCATCAAAATATCAAGTTGCCAAAAAACTATTTTCCTTCATTCTACTCAAGCGCAAACATAGCTAACAGGAAAATACATTACAGAACGTTAAGTTACAGTCACCGAAGGTTAAAGTGATGTAAACAATGAGAAGCCTGGCAAGTTGAGCCACTGCGTGAAAAAGAGTGATAGGAGTAATAGACCAAGTTCGTATTTGCAGAGGGCTGAGCCTAAGGCATGTTATCTTATGATTGGATAGCATTAAATTGCTATCTCAAGCTGCAATATTGTCAATCAATAAGTTGTTTCATGCCAGTATTTTCATTTGTAGCACATTTGTAGTAAGGTGGCAAACTAATATTCAGTAATTGGGGTAGAAGCAGTTTGCTGACTTCGTTTGGAACTCATCAATCCTTATCAGTGTTCATTACAGCTCCCACGCTGATTATTCTCAGTCATAGATTTGATTATCATGTCTTCGCATTGCAAGAAGGCTTAATTATTCGTCAAAATTTAAGTTTTGCCGGTTAACAACTTATCTTTAACCGGATGACCGGTCCGTCAAATAAGATAATCGGTCTTATGTGTAGGGAGCATCTTTGATTCACTGGTGTTGGAACATTATTAAATTAATGTCACTGGTATTTTTACAAATATTAATGGGTGGTCCATAACACACACACCCATACCCCATCAGGTGGCCCATAACACCCCCGACTTTTGAAAATGGCAAATTTGTCTCTATTCAGGAAATCTCCTCTGCCAGAAAGTGGAACGGGCATTATGGGAAAATAACATACGGAACCTTATGTTCGTGTCCATAGCTAGTGTTTAGGCAAGAAAAATTAATCCTGGAGTGGAATTAGTAATCTCTATAACCCCTTAAACTTAGGTGACCCATATACCCCGTTCTCCCTATCCGTGACACGAAGCGTCGTTGTAAAATTGTAATCTTGATTTCTACGCTAGTTTGAGACGAGGCGCCTCGCACTCATAAAGATAATCGGGGTTTCCAGTCTTATTAATATAGTGGTGTGACAGTCAAAAAATTATCTAAGCACGCTCTCATGGTTGTCACCAATTTTCAGCTGCAGCTATCTATACTCAAATAACTAATGAATCTCATCATTATTTTTGCACGCCCATGTTCGATTTTGCAGTGCTGATCGGGTCATCTTGCATTGATGGTATTATTAAGTCGTCTCTCAGCAATTTACGAATGGATCGTATGCTTTTTTCATTTTTCACTTACCAATAAAATCAAAGTTGACATAATTGGTCCTGTTCGTCATCGAATGCATTTAGCATGTAATCCGAAGTATGTGATTAGATATCAGTTTTAGTTTAAACCTTGAAGTAGTTCTTACAAATGTATTTGAAAACGATATGACTTATGTATACTTTTTCTTTTAATGATGACTTTGTTGGCGAGCATCTTAATTTGGTTGCTTTCTTCTTTGGATTTGAACGTTTGATTAACATTGTTTTGAATTTTGCTTACTTCCAAGTGTGATTTTGTAGGCCTGCATTTGTGGTGGGAATTCTTGAGAGCCAACAATCATTGAAGAGTAAGCGAAATCATGGAAGACGTAACCAGAAATCAATTTTACACGAGCTTGTTAGAGAAATGGTTTCGTGCTGAGTCGGCTTTAGCGCAGTGCAATGCTAATTTTGCATAACAATAAAACTGAGCATCAGAAATAAGTGGTATTCTGTAGGAGCTTCGAGCTGTATTTTGCTTTGTTTTTAATCAATGAAGTTGATAGATGATCAAATTATTGTAAGTGAACAAAGAAAAAATGCAACATCCTGCCATCCTGCAAATTGCCACCACCATAAACCTTGAAAGTATCAAACTTGTCCAGGAAAGTGGTTTGGGGAAGCTTCGTCTTGCGAGCAAGTAAACTCATCGCGCTACTTGCAGTACGTGTGCGGACTAAGCTCACTTGATAGCATGTGAATACATCAGCAATGCGTGTACCTAAGAATTGAGGTTGGGGTGCGCACTCATTTACTGCAGAGTTGTTTCTATGCAAAATGGAATCTATAGAAGGGGTTAAGTGGGGCGACATCCCGTCTGACGAAAAGCTTCTGCAAATCGCTATCGAACATATTCTTTGTTCATATACATTTGCATACTTTACTCATCTACATTTTTCATACATTGATTGTTTCTTATTTCAGGTCTTTCTCCCGCACGCGTGACTACTAAGGATCTGAAGATGGATGAGAATGCAGCTTTTTATGTATACCTTTCGGGATTGTAAATAATGTTCATTGTTGTAATTGAATTGTTAGTATAGATTGCATCTTTATATCTCCTCCGTTTCACTTCGTCTGTTCGGTAATCGGAATCGTCTATTTAGAAGTATTCATGGAATTTAGGAGCAACCGAAAGGAAGATGCAGTCTATACATAACTTCTTATTCTTATCTCCTATGATAAGTGTACATTGTCGTAAAATATTTTCACAATTTTTCAATGAAATAATTGATAAGCTTTGAAAATATATAGTAAGAAAGAAACTTTTCGTTTTGTTCGTTGGTATTGGGAGTGCTACAGGCACGTTATCAAGAACATTTCTACTGGCGAGCAAAATATAAACAATGAAATGATAAATTGAAGTTAATTAGATGAAGCATTTTGAAAACCATGTAACAACAGCTAGGGCTGCCGCAACATTTCCAACAACTGCGAATACTATAAACTTGGTCGACTAGCTTTAACCCTTAAGATACAAAGGGGTGATGTTTCGAGGCACAAATCGAATTTCTCTGGTCGACCCGGCTTGCGAAGTTGTCGTGGAGATGTTCTTAGAATCTAGTTGTCATGGTGGTAGAAATCGATCACAGTATCTGATGCATGCAAAAAGTCTGACATGTGGATTGGATTTCCTAAAATTTGATGGAATCATGACAATTTGAACACTCAGGCATTATGACTTAGATAAGTGCAAGCGATAGTTGCATTGGCATCCACTGCCAGCTCATCTATATGTATCATTCATGTGCAATCAAAAGTCCGAGATCAATCCATGGGAACGCATCTTGCTAATATCAACAGATTATCTGGCGAGGTAGCGATTTTTCTTTTCTGTTCATAGATAAATTCCATGATTTATCATTCTAAGTAGTTTCGTGATTATATACTCTTATTAAAATATTGTTTTTTCATAGATATCGTAAAGGTTATTAAGTAGTATGACATGATAATTGTAGATTATCTATTTACAGATTGTTTTATATCGCCAAACTCAACAAATAAGAAATTTCTGATAATTTTTCTTCTAATTTCTATTAGGCTAATCTATGTATTAACAACAAAATTATATCTATAAAAATCACATATAACAAATTCCTCTCTAATTTAGGTACCAGTAGGCCTAATCTTAATTAAGTAGGTCTACATAAAAATGACATTGAAACTGTTTGCTGAAAAAACATGGATAAAAACACGATTGTCTCGATTCAATTCAATGACACTGCTTACACCTATGACACCTGTGCTCGTTATACATAGGACGTTGGCACTGACAACAGCCGATGCGGGATTTTCTGTCTTTACTTCGTTCACAAAACGCACACCGTTGAGCCGTCGAAAGCTGGAGACAAATTTCATCGTTATCGGTCTTTGTCACTTCGTTTGATGAAAAGTCTACAATTCCCAAAGAATGGATTGCTGCTTTTACATTCTTTCGTATACCCGTCGATTTGAGTCGTTTTCGAATTCCTTCTTCGATAAGCTGCATAAACCACTTGCGATCAGGAAATCAAAGTGTAAAGTTTTCATTTGAGCGGGTGTCAACTGTCTGGTGTTTTTGTAAATGTACATACTGTTCAAAACTGAAATATTCAGCATATTCATGATGAAGCCATAAGGCCATCTTCGACATTTGCGTTTCATTGACATTATACGCACCATTTTCTCCATGTTGTCAACGCCGGATTTCCTTTCATTGTAAGTAAGTACCGTATCAGTCTTAGATTCAGTGTGAATACCAACTTTTGAGTAAGTATCCAACAGGAGAACTGGCGTCTTCTTTTTATCATAAAAGCTGCAAAGCATCTGATTTCCGGAATAGAAAATCTTTGAATCTCCTTTACATCGGCCGACTGTAGATTTTGCCTCAGGTGGAACGTCTGACCTGTTATTCGTACCAATATAAGATATACGAACTTTTCTGAGAAAGGCGATCAGCTAGTGTACTGCTTGAAAAATAATTATCGGCCGTGAGATGTGTACCACTGTCATAGAGGGGTTTCGTGAGTTCCATTACCAAAACTTCTGAGAAATTGGTTGATTGAAGCGATTCATTTGAAAGAGTTCCACCACCAATGTATGGAATACCGTTATAAATGTAAGTTCCATCCGAATTCATTAACCAGAAAATTTTTAGTCCAAATTTTCCGGGCTTACTGGCAATGTATTGCCTGAAAACTAACATTACCGTGAAACTCTAAAAGTTGCTCATCCACACATGAAAACATGGGGGGATTTACAAATGAAATAAATACTCTTTAAGAAATCCTCAAATACGTCTCTTACTGGTGCCAGTTTATCGTCTCTGTTTCTCCGCATGGGATCGTCGACTCTAAAGCATCGTTTGATAAATTTGAAACGCTTTTCTGACATGGTGGCTTTGTAAACTGGATGGCCATGGATAACACTCCACATATTTTCCGTCGACTGATAATTATCACGATATGCTGCCATAAAGAGGTGTAATCCGATAAAGGCAAACATTTCTTCTTTTGTAATAAGTACAAATTTCCGTTGATTGCTTGGATTATCTCTATTCCATTTCACTACTAACCTTCTTCCATACACGTTGCTGTATCTAAGAGCCGTGAGAATTATATCTTCTGTGAACATAAAAAACGCCTCATATTCTGATTTAGGATGTAATCCTCGCTTCACTTCGCCCGCTGGCTTTCTCATTATATTTTGATGTTGTCGACGACCTTGTACATCAGGGGCATCTGCACTCCACACTCGACCAGATCGTGAAACTATAAGCCAGGGTTTGAAGTATCACCTGAGCCTATTCGGGATCGCAAAGGCGGTATCTCATCATCACTACTGCAATCGTTTTCAGAATCTGAGCTATCATCAACCGACATATTGACCAACATACTTCGCTCCATTACATCATCATCTGACATAACGCAATCCTCGGACATCAATATTTCGGCTTCTTCAGTAAATTCTGCAATTTCACCGATATCGCAATCATCGTCTTCTGAGACATGCCCTTGTAGAAGTCTCAAGGCGATATTCTTGGCAGCTCTATTTGATCTCGCCATTTCGGATCTAAAGAGGAAAATAACAATGTAAGATATCAACTGAAAATGAGAAATCAGTAGAACAAAAAAGGTTATATATAGAAAAGGACTACTTCTATTGTGAGTCAGTGGCCTAGTGGCTACGGTGTCGGAAATTGGGGTTACGCTCCTCAGACTAGGGTTCGAATTCCTTTTGACGTGATATCAAAACAACCTCAATATTTTTTGCCTCAATACAATAACTATTATACAAACAGTAACTATATACATTCATCGCACTTTTCGTTTGAAATATTAGCTATAAGATAGTTGTGTTTACTACCGGTAAGCCTACTCTAAATAGTTTATATATATAATATGATATATAGACACTATCATAAGCCTCACGTATGATAACAGAAACACTTACCAAGCACTCTCCCAAGATAGGAAAACCAAGTTGAAATGTAAACTATAACCCTGTGATAACAACTGATTAGAATTGAAACCAAGATATAATTAACGCAATTTCAAGATCTATACTTGAATATATTCAAATTGGATTTAGATCAAGTAAACAAATGAAAGAAATATTATTTTCAGATTTATTTTAGTACTTATATTTTAATCATAAGTATAATGAGAAAGCAGTATTTAGTTCTAAAGATTATGTAAACAATCATCTTTTGTAATTTTGCTACTTATAAAGCTCATTTGTTTATGTTTGTCATTGGGGTACACTGTACCCCAATTGCCCGTTTAGCTAGTATGATCAAATATCTCTGAAGCTATTCAAACAAAAATACAAAAACTACCACAAATACTTAGCTTTATAAAAGTTAGGAAAAGTCACGAAATTTGGAATTAGAAATCATTGTTCTCTTCGCTTGGCGGCAGTTCAAAAAACGTTTTGGGGTACACTGTACCCCAAGCCCGGATAACCGTTAAATCTTATTCCTACATCAGATTCAAATTACAAAAACATACAAACGATGGTAGGCTATATACAATACTAAAGAAATAGAGAAGAAGGTCTGATTTTCTAATCTAGAGAGCAGTTACTATTTGCCTTGTTTATGGAGTCTTAAGATTTCTGACTGATTTTCTTTACCGTGGTATTTGTTCATTTAAGATTTTATGCGTTATATAGCCTACTATCGTTTGTGTGTTTTTGTAATTTGAATCTAATGCAGGAATTGGAGTAAATAGATTTCTGACGATGGCCACTTCATGGTCGAAATATTAAGTTTGTCCTCTTATTTTTATCAAAAATTACAACAAAGAAGTAACTTGATGTAAAATTTGTATCATTTATTCAGCTTGTTGAAATGCATGTACTTATACACTCACTAATCATTTTTTGAGACAAAATTGAATATACTAAAATCCTATCTTATCTGCAAAATATTACATCTATTTATAGTAAAAATTATTATTTAGACCGAGCTGTTGTATGAAATACAGCATGTAATTGAGCAAAGCTTGTCTACAGTATCAAGCTAAGTCATAAATATCAAAGGCTATCTTACGTAAGATTGTACATTGTTTCTTAATTAAATCTTCATTAAATAATCTTAATACGCTTTTCACTCGATTGAACGATAGAATTAGAAGTGCTGCGGAACAAAATTCCACATTTGTATTATAATTCAATTGCAGATTATTTTTCAGTAATTATTTGGACATTGATAAAAGAATAAAACGTGAAGAAAAAAGACATTTGATTTCAAATAATATAAAATGATGCAAAAACAAAATATTTTTTAGTAATTACATCGCACATTTATTTTACAAGCTATTTCGTACAGTGATTATTTCCTTTTATGAATCTTGTACAATATTTAAAATCATCAGCGGAATATTTACTTGAATTATTGTTTAATGAGTATGTTTAGAACGTATGTGTCTATAACAGATGAGTGATTATATTTATTTATCCTAGATGAGTGATTCCTCGATAAACATTGAATATGTAATTACAATGCAAGTATTTCTTACTATCATAATTATATCATTATCTCTATTATCATTATTTTTCCATTATATTATTGCACAAATTTCTGCATTTTCTAAATTGCAAATTGGGTAACGATTAAATTTAAACTAGCCAAAACTCAGAACTGGTCCATAGCTATGAACTAGCCCCATTCCTCAAGAAAGGCAGCTTTATCTTATCGCTTTGAAAATATCTGCTAAAATTAAGAAAGGTGATAAAAAACTGAGCCCTTTATGTTTGAAGAAAAACAGTGGAAAGTTCGGTTTGCGTGTATCTTTCTTCAAGTGTAGGCACGATTATTCCTTTAAATTGCATTGATTAGGAACATTTATTGACATATTTCAATATTTTGCGTCGTTCACAGTGTTTTGAGCCAGTTCGGACTTCGGAGCAACAGTATATTCCAAATTTAAAAAAACCAAGATATTTAATATATATCAATTTTTGAATTGAATTCTCAATTTTACCAAATATTTTTGTAATGATAAGATCTTCATCTTTATTATTTTATAGTTTTAATCTGTTGTTGTCTATTTCGATCTTCATCAGTAGAAAATTCAGTATAAGCTACAAAATTACAGTGCATGCATTTTTACACCAAAACCTGATACAGCATATGAGAGACGATAACATTTCGCTTGCGATTAATCATTGTGAGAACTGCTGAATTTTCGGAAATCTCAGCACACAGTGAGCTGCTTAAGTTCACATTTTACTTATAGCAGATCTGTAAACTTCTACATTTCCCACATCTCAAATATTGCATTTAGAATCTTGCAAATAATGAAGTGATGACACATACCTTTCAGTACCAGATAATTCGATAGATTTGCAGCAGGGAACCACAGAGCAGGAGACCACAGAGAAGACTGGACAGAATGAATAACGGATTTTACACCTCTACAAGAAAAATCAGACATGATTTAAACATTGTTGCAAATATACTACATGAATTGCAAATATACTCATTTACTGATATTTATTTCTTGCACACAAACATCGAAGAACACTTGTTCGTTGGTACCGGTACCGTAAATTTTGCAAGATAACTAATACGAAGTTTAGTTAGTGGCTAATTTTTTTGTTGGTATTAAATACTTAAGTGTAAATAATCTATGATGTGATACCAACTATTTCTATCCATTTGCCATGTAGGAATCTACAAAGAATAAACGGTATTTTCGCCGAATATATTGATGTCATTGTCAATGGATAAAACTCCGTGGATGTACTTAGGTCATTTGGTCCTTCCACAACTTCATAATTATATGACTTATTATATCAAGAACAAGATTTTCTACTCCTTGTTTCATCAGCCGTAACCAGCATGTAAAATATTCTTTTCATAAAATATGTTAGTCGTCTATCGTATCCTCCATTCTATTTCCATAATCAATGTTATCGTTGATTATGGGCAATATGTAGACATGTAAACTTTTCAATAAGATGACAATCAACTACAGAAAGTAAAATAGGCCTACATTTTACATTTATTGGAAAATTTAGTTATGTGACACATGTGCAGTCAATGACTTACCCATAGCTTATTCACAAAATTATGGACTTCGGTGAATTGAGCAAAATTGGACGGAAGAAGATTGCACACAAACAGTCACAATGAATGGTAGAGAAAGTGAAGAGAAAATGATCCAAGTCTGCATGCGAAATTGACGTCATCTCAGTGGTGATGCATTGGAAAGTTCATCCGTGTTTAGGGAATCCTGATGGGAGAAGCGAGAGGCGAGCTTTGATAGGTGGTGAGAGAAGTTTCCCTTGTTCATCACTTTCCACGTTTCCGCCTGCACGATCGGCACTTGAAAGAGAA